>QJPP01007328.1:0-295400 GCA_003996215.1 Jaltomata sinuosa | reverse complement strand
ACAGAATCACAGAATTATCTGATATCAATTGCTGGTAGGAGGTGACATGTATCCCCTAAATTTAATCAAAATGCGCGAATGTTGACCCAGACACCACTGCCATAAAAAAGAAAAAAGTCTACCATCTGAAAATAAAAACAATTATTTTCTCATTATTTTTCCTTATATTCTATACTTTCCTCTCTGGACTCTTGTTGGTGTGTAACGTACATGTACACAACATACATACATATACATCAATCAATGTCTTTTTAAATCCACAATTCATCAACAAATGATTTATTAAAAGGCATCGCTTTCTGGATTTTTGTGGGTGTTGTTCCAAGTTAAGGAAAGGGAAAGCAAATAGACGCCTTACTCCTCTAATCCCATTTTACCCACTTGTGTTCCTTTCATCCTTCTCTCTCTATCTCTCTATAGAGGCCTAAAGGTGAATTTTTTTCCCTTTGGGATTTCTTTTTTTTTTCTTGAATTTTGTTTCTTGATGACTGTTTTTGTTCAATCTTGATTGTTGGGTACCTGATTCTTGACTTGGGAGTAATAAAGATTTGATTTTTAGGAATTGGGGTTGCGATTTCTTGGATTTTTAATTCAGATCGGTGCTTCATCTGATGTTAATTGTAAAAGGGTGACTTTTTTTTGTGTATGTAAAGTTCTTTTCTTTCATGGTTGGACTTGTGTTTTGGGTTTAATTTTAAAGGTGTAGGGATCTCTTTACTTGACTGATTAGGTTTTCAGTTGGTAAAGATTCCTATATATATATTTGTCTGTGTCTGTTTTACTTAACCTTTAATAGCTATGTTGGTGCATTGGGATATGTGTAAATAGCAAGCTTGGGTGTTTGATTTGATTTTAAAAGTGGCTAGAGAAAAGTGTTTATCAAGTCTTGACTTTGGTTGTGATAACCAATTTTTCATTTCTCCCCTTTGATGAAATCACCAAAGGGGAAATGTGATTTGAAATGTGTGGCTACTATTCTCCCTTCTTTATATCTAGGGTTTTAGTTTGTCTTAAGGTACCATGTTTGGAGTTGAATTTTGAGAAAGGTAGGTGGATTAGTCAACATGGTTAGACATCCTTGTGCTTACAGGATTTGGGAACTGATTAATTTTGTTGGGGTTATATTGTCAACCTGAGTTTTCCAGCTCAAAGTTGCTCCTTTTGATACTCAGTGGTGTTCAATTTTGGCTAGGTTCCCAAACATATCTCTCTGGTTTTGCTGTTAATTCTCTTAGCGTATGCTATTATGTTTTTTGTTCATTCGAAGTAATCATTCTTTTAATCTTAATGTTTGTGATAGTTATTAAACTAAAGCACCTTCTTTGAGGGTAGTTATATGAAATGGCATATTGCTTCTGTTAAGGGATGTCTATTGTTAAGGGCCAGGCAGCAAACATCCTATCAGTTTTAATAGTTCTGTCGGTCTCTGATTATCATACTGGCTACTTGTGTATTAAGTTGAAGCACCAAAGTGAACTTTAGTGTTTAACGCTATCCACTTTGGAATTTACCAGATTGGGGAATATGTGATCGACTTTGAATTTGTCCATTCTCGATATCAGTGGTTCACTTGAGTAATCTTTTGGTTGGACACTCAGATTCTTTGCCTAATCTTCTCTTTGTAGCACTGCCAGCTTCAGTACTACCATTTTTTCTGTCGCCGTTCAGGATCATGTAGTTCTAGATCACTATTGTACGAAGCGAGGATGGGGATATTTTGGTATCTAACATTTCTGTTTAAGTGGTTGGATTTTCTAATCATACCACTGGGCAATGTCTTTACGTTTAGATTTTATGCTGAAACTAGTCATGCTAACATATCTGGTGATGTTGATGTCCTGATTGTGAAGGGAATTTTATTTATGCATTGGAACAATATTGAAAATCAAGAGTTCGATTCTATTGAGCTTATTAACTAAAAAACCAGGTCCTTGGGTCACCGGAAATTTTTGTGCTACCAAATAGGTAGTGTACAACATGTCCTGTGTAATTCCACAAGTGGGTTCTGTGGATGGTAGTATGTATGCAGCCTTTACCCCCTACCCTATGACGGTAGAGAGGCACCAAGTAGGTAGTGTAAGTTCGGAAAACTAGAGCTGTATGTGTTATTTTCCAGTCAAGTATATTATTTTGTCTCGAGTGTCGGAGACTTTATTAGACATTTGTATAATTGTATGGACTAATATGAAGAAGAGTAGTCTATGGACTTGTTCCTTTACTTGACAACTTTGTGTTTCTGCGACATTTATCCGCATGTGGTGGATTTACACAATTGTCTTGAAGATGGCCTGGTCATTTTGAACAGCTCTTTACTTGCTTGTTTCTTATGATTGGTTGGGCACTTGAAGGATTGTATTCTGATGATCTTTTTCTGGCCATTTTGCAGGATTCTTTCATAAGCTTGTGATTGTCTTCAACATCTGAACTACCCGCTAAAACTACGTGCTGCACTGATAACTCTATCAACAAAGTTGCCAACTGCTACTAGGATTCTACTTATATTTGGCTATGGTATTTCATCAAATTCAATGTGATGCAATTACTAAGTTTCCTTATGTCATTTTCTCCCTGGATCCAAATGAATTAGTTCTTACATTTTTCCGTTTCCTTATCTTGTGATCAAGTAATTCAGTATGGTGTTTTGCCGTTTATTAATTGATATTGTCCTAAATTTGGGTTTTTGGCATAGGCAACTAATGAAAATTTCCCACCAAACGTGATAAAACAATTGGCAAAGGAATTGAAAAATCTTGATGAAACTCCTCCCGAGGGCATCAAAGTAGGTGTAAACGATGATGATTTTTCAACCATATTTGCTGATATTGAGGGCCCAGGTATGTTATGTTTGTTGTATATATTTCAGTTCTTGAGACATAACACTTGATCTAATTGCTCAATCTACCTTGCAGCCGGGACTCCTTATGAGAATGGGGTATTCCGCATGAAGTTGATTCTGACACATGATTTCCCTCATTCCCCACCCAAAGGTTTGTCTCGACATTGCATTGTTTTCAAGTTTTACCAGTGTGACATGTTTGTAGTCTTTTACTTGTATCTGGTTTAACTTTGCGTTAGTTTTTGTTTCAATCAGTTGGGCTCTTCTGTATTGATCACAATTCAAGAGCCTAAGTTGAATTTTCCCCTTTACTTTTGCTTTAGGAACTCTTTTTCACTTTATATTCATTTAAATAGATCAAGTGACTTTACTTGCTGAGTACCTTGGCTCTACATGAACTCTCCAGCTGTATATGTAGTTCTATAAATTTCCTGGCATTGTTTTTGTGAGCATATTTTCTCCGGGATAATCTACAATTGCTAGTTTTTTAAGAGAAATACCTTTGTCAATTCTCATGGAAAAATTTAAGAGCAGTTACCTTTTGACAATGCATAGGCCATTTCACTTCAGTAGCATTACAACTTTCGGCATCTTTGGGAGGATCTCCATTGCCAATTGCTAAGGCCAATATGGCCGAGTACATAACCTACATTTTTTATTTTCTTTCTAGGTTATTTTCTGACCAAGATTTTTCATCCCAATATTGCTTCCAATGGTGAGATTTGTGTCAATGCTTTGAAAAAAGATTGGAGTCCTAGTTTGGGCTTACGACATGTTCTCATGGTAAGTTTCTGTTTTTTTCGAAGTAAAAATCGAGTCTGCCTGGATGACTTTGGAGATATAAGTGTGAAGTGACATTTTCCTTTCTTTGATGGTCTGTAACAGGTGGTAAGATGTTTACTCATCGAGCCATTTCCAGAATCTGCGTTAAATGAGCAAGCTGGCAAGATGCTTCTTGATAATTATGATGAGTATGCTAGACATGCAAGGTGAGTTAGCGTGCCCTAGCTTCTCTTACTCAAGTCACCTTCACTTCTATGATGTGTCTCATTTTATTTGGCACTGTCATGTTTGATTCTCGCATTTTATTTGGTACTGTCATGCTTGATTATCCTACATGTAGCCGTCAATCGTCATTATATTTTTGGAGGGAACATGGTTTTGTAGTGCTTTAAGTTGTATCTGGAGATCAAATTGGATATGATCATGCAACTATCTGGTATAACCAAAAAGAAGATCCAAGTGAACCAACTCATGCTTCATTTCTCTTTATAGATGTAAAAACCTGGAATTCCTGCTTGTAACTCCGATGGCTAAGTTTAATACAGACTCAAGCAACTCTGGCTGACTAGCATAGTTAATGTGGTCGTAGGGGATATAATGTTTCAGTTCAACTTATGCCCTGCTCCATCCGCCCTTTGTAGATGAAAACATAGGATTCCGTTTGTAGTCTTAAGTAACTTTTAGCACTCTGCACTTCCTGACCGTCTAATGCTCCTTGGTGTTTAAACATGCAGGCTTTATACCAGTATTCATGCTAAACCAAAGACTAAGTTAAAAACAGGAGCTATTTCTGAGTCAACGACAGCCCTAAATGTTGACCAGACACACACTTCGCTGTGTACTGTTGATCAGAAGACTGTGGTATCTGGAGTCGCGCCTCTCCAACAGCCTTCTCCGTTAGCCCCTACTGCTAACATTGTAAAAGGAGGAAACAGTCTTGAGCAGCCACTCACTGCGGACACAGCGGTTAGTGGGTCAGCAGCACCACCATCACTGACCATGAAGAAGGAAGCTGGATTGGCGAAACTCCCTGCAGACAAAAAGAAGATCGATGCGAGAAAGAAAAGCTTGAAGAGATTATAACTTGTTTTTAATGGATTTTGTGACTTAAATCCCTTACTCTTTGTTGCTTTTGTTTGAAAGATGGGAGAAACAGTCCTGCAGAATTGAATTTGTATTATGCCCTGATAAATGAAATGGATAATTTCAGCTGTTTCTTTCTAGTTTTTTTTTTATGGTTCATTATCAGTCTGTAGTGTGCAATGCAGTTGCAACTCAATCAAGAAACTGTAACTTATAATAATATTCAATGTGGCAGAGCCTCATGGTTGAAGTTGCATCCTTGTTAAAATGGCAATTTGGAATATGAAATTGGATTGTTGAATGATAAAAGAGAGCAACATGCATATTTCCTTTATGAATTATGTTCCAGTTCATTCATAAATGAAGATGCTATTTAGGGTGAAAGTCTTAAAGTTAATACTGAGGCTTGAGGGAGCCTTGAAGCAACTGTAAAGTTATTTCATTGTGATCTACAATTTGAGTTGTGAAATCAACTGCTAGGATATAACCAACAACCACTGTGGCTTTGTCCTAAATAAGTTAGAATCGGCTACATGTAAATTGTGTTGTCATTCCCAAGTTGAATAAAAGGGCAGAGTAAAAGGTAGATTGGCCAGCTAGTGTAGGACTAACCAATGCAGTGATGAACCATGTTGGGTAATACCAACATCCTGCTTATGGCAACGCCCACGAGGGGTTGGGGGCGTCCAAAGTCTTGAGTCATAATCGGACATGGCACTTGTTTTGGTGTCTTAGTTAAGAAATAAAGTTGCTGCCTTCCTGTCAGCTATAACTTTTGGTATGATTATAAAGCGCTTGTTCCTGACAAATCCTTGGGATACAAATATACTTCGTGATGTGCAATTACCCTCATAATCTTACCTTAATGTAATGTTCATTTACATTTATAACAGTCGTTTGCTATTATACAGTATGCTCGTTGGTCTTCACGTCCATCAAAACTAAGTTCAGCCAAAGAAAGATTCAAGTGTGGCCTCTTTAAGGACAAAATTGAAAAAGGACTTTCCCTCTTTTGAGGGAAGTCTATATGCATAACATAGCTACCAAAAACTGCAACTTTACACATCAAAATTCAAAGCAACCGTGAAGCTTAGCAAGTTACTAAACAAATATAGAAACTCGAAACATTTTTCACATATACAAGAGTACAAGAATGCTAATAAAACTGCATTCGTCAACTAAGATCGAAGAAAGTACACAAACTTCAAGAATATCGAGAAAAAGAAAGAAAAAGGAGAGATATTACACCACCCTTACAATAAAACATTACATTCATTCAAGATCCAATAGATCGAGATGGTAAGACGTACATTATACTAGGCAGATCCTATCCAATGAATTATTTTTGGCTTTTTCCACATTTTTAACAAGTCTAAACTTAAACTTTAACAAGGGAAGGTGGAATCACTTGGCCATCATGACCTTAACAAACTCCTCATAATTAATTTGTCCATCACCATCAACATCTGCTTCCCTAATCATCTCATCGACTTCTTCATCAGTGAGCTTCTCCCCAAGGTTAGTCATCACATGGCGAAGCTCAGCAGCGGAGATGAAGCCATTTTGATCCTTGTCGAAAACTCTGAATGCCTCTTTCAGCTCCTCCTCGGAGTCTGTATCCTTCATCTTCCTGGCCATGAGGTTTAGAAACTCTGGGAAGTCGATGGTTCCATTACCATCTGCATCCACCTCGTTTATCATGTCCTGGAGCTCAGCTTCAGTGGGGTTCTGTCCCAGCGACCTCATCACAGTCCCAAGCTCCTTAGTTGTGATGCAGCCTATACAAAGCTTCAACAATTAGCTTACTGTACCGGAAAACCTAATAAACCACACTTTCTGACCATAACATTGGGTCAGTAAGCTACTGTCCAATTCTGCTGTTAAGACTACTAAAAGATATTTTTTTGAAATTGAAGACTACTAAAAGATATTCTCACTGGAAAACATTTTCCATCAAAAAAAAGAAAATGATTTCCCTCACTTATAAACAAAAGACGCTGAACTCTTACTCTATAATACTTGCTCCAACCGATATTTGGACATTACTATCAATCTTTGACATTAAAATTTTTGCCGGTCTTTATGGAAACAAGTTCTCTATCTTCAAAAGGTAGGGTAAGGTATGGGTATACAGAACCCTCCCCAGACCCTACAAGTGGGTATGTTGTTGTTGTTGACACAAAGTTTCACCAAATTTTCAACGCAAAACAACATTTCTAACACTATTATCAACATTTAATAAATGTTTTTACACTTCCCTTATAACCAATGACAAATTCATTCATCTAATTGTTCATCTCAACCAACCAGTTCAGAGACAAAAGCTACACAGATTTAGAAAAAAGATTATGGTTAGCGTTTAAAACAAGCTGAAACCACTTACAAAGGCCAAGTCTATCATCAAAATTAAATTATCACTTCTCCGTCCATGTATAATCCAATCCAATTTCCACAGTTTCTCTGAATAGCTCTTAATTTCCTTTAATTTTTTCATAATCGTGATGTCTGGGCCAACTTGTACACACCTCCACTAATTCCACTACCTCCCACCCACATAGGTACTTGGTAACTCTATCCACCAAAGATGGAAAAAAATCACTTGTTTATGAACCAGAGATCTCATGGTGCCGAAATAGCTCTTAATCAATTACTCCCTCCGTCCCATTTTATGTGGCACACTTTTCTTTTTAATCCGTCCAAAAAACAGTGTCACCTTTCTATAATTAGAAAATAATTTAACTTTGAAATTTCTCTTTTACCCTTAATAAAATGATTTACAACCACACAAATGTTTAAGAATTATTTTGGACCACAAATTTCAAAAGTTTTTTTTTTTTCTTAAACACCATGTCAAATCAAAGAGTGCCACATAAAATGGGACGGAGGGAGTAATAAACAATTCCAGGTTCAAATTCCAACAAAGACAAGAACACTATGTGATTTCTTCTAGGACAGATAAACAAAGTTAGCTGGTATCTGTTCATAGTGGCAAGTATCTTGCGGAATTAGTTGAGGTGCGTGAAATTTGGCCCAGACACCACGGTTATGTTAAAAAATAAAATCACTAAAGTAACATCAAATTAAGTACGTGGTTTCCATGTTCTCTAGTTAGTATTTTTTTAACATTTCAACAAGCTAGAAAATCTATTTTCCTCTATTTACTGAGTGAATATTGTCATATATATCAACCTATCACCTTGAATTCCAAACAATAAAAAGCACTAACACCTGAAAATCAACAAGTTCATTCAAATCAAACGTCAGATCTGAAACAAACAGATTCCACACACAGCTATAAGCATCAAAACACAAAAAAAAATATTACACATTTAAAGAGAAAATCGAACCATCTCCGTCCTTGTCGAACAAGCTGAAGGCTTCCTTGAACTCAGAGATCTGATCATCAGTCAGCTGATCCGCCATTTTCTTCTTCTACAAGTACTCACAGAGAAGATGATTCTAGAATTTTAATTTTTTCTATTTTTTGAAAAATCTTTTCAGCTCTGTTGTATTTTGGAACTACGAGATGATTGGTGCTTTTATACCAAAAACTTTAGTTTTCATGGTAAATATAATTAAAGTAAATTTTTTGAAAAAAAAATGAAAAGAAATGAATTGGGAAAAAAAAGAAGAATAAATAACAAAAATAGTGAAGAGTTGTCTCTCTTCACTACTTTATTTACGGATAGTGATTGGTTTATCTAATTCCATATGTCCGTTTTTCCCGCTTTACCCCTCAAGTTTTTAATATATAGTACTCACTCCGTTTCAAATTGATTGAATTTTGTGGTCATAAATTAAGAATATGTGTAATGTACCAAAATGTCCTTTAATCTTGTGGTCTTAAACATGCCATGTGAAAAGTTGAAATTAAAAAGTTACTAAAAAGGAAAAATATCATTCTTTTTTAAACTGACTAAAATACAAAGTAGGTCAAACAAACTGAAATGGAGGGAGTAATATTTTCTAGTATAAAAATATTTTAAAACTTATAAAGAGCAAAAAATAATGATGCATGTGATTCCACGAGTAGAGTGTGAAGAAGATAGAGTGTACACAGATCTTATCTCTACTTTGCGAGATAGAGAAAATGTTCCTGATATACCATCGGCTCAAAATTGATAAACATATTTTTAAGTGCTTTTGATTTTTTAAGTGACTTATAAGCTAAAAGCTAAAAGTCAAAAGTAGGTAGCAATTAACTTTTGACTTTTATTTTTTTATATATTTTTTAAGCCTAAAGTAAAATGCTTTTAAGCACTTTTTGTCTTTGTCAAACACCTCAAAAAAAAGTGTTTAAAAGTCAAAAACACTTAAAAATAAGTCAATCTAAGCACACTCTTAATCATATATATGATTATTAAAGATAATAAAGAGAATTTCAACTTTTTTGACTGATTTTTTTATTAGCAAAATGGTGTTATATCAACCTAAGAAAGCAATTTTTATGCTACATTACATATAGAGAGATGATTTTTCTACTTATAATATAAATTTTCAAGCTAATGGGTTGATAGAGGTGGCAAAAGTATTTCTTTAATTAACTTGATATTTCATTATACAAGTGAGAAATCAATTTATTCCAATATTCTCTACTCTTTTATGCTTATCATATCAAATGTGCCTTTCATTTTCTCTAAATATAATCCATTAGCACTTTTTTATAATAAGAAATAAAGTATTTAGGATGTAAAAGTCATTTAGGTCCACACTATCATCATTAAAGGATCATCTAAGGTTGCAGTGGAATCGTGAATACTCCTTCATCCTTACTTAAAGATTTATAGTTTAAGTGTTAGAAATTGAGTCACCTTTACTAAGGAGTGTTATCTTCTTCGAACTGAATTTTAGGCTCTTGAAACAGGATTAGTCGGATATCATGGCATATACCTAAAAATAAACAAAAAAATGTCATTAATATCCACAACAACAACAAAAGAAAGAAACATATCCAGTGTAATTTCATAAGTTGGGTTTGAAAAGGATAGGATATACGTAAACTTTATTCTTATCTTTGCAAAGTAGAGACACTGTTTTCGAAAGATCCTCGGCTTAAAAGAGAAGTATTTGACGCAGGATTGTAAGAAAAGAGACAACAAAGTAGTAAGATATAAAACAAATGTAACAACCAATAATAACACACATCAAAAAATAAGAAACAACGTCATAACTAAATAACACTCAAAGTACAATATCAAAGGGGTAAAATAGTAACTTAAGGTACAAGTCAAACATAAAGAGAACAAAGTAGTTGAATAAACTAGTGCCATCATTAGATCCCTATATCATCTAAAAAACCACTCATTGCTTGCCACGTGTGTTTTAGATCTTTTCATTTTTTTTCCTTAAAAAAAGACTTTTATCAATTTCAATCTTTTTTAAAAATTTAAAAAAAGCAAAAAGAATAAAAATAAAAATACGCGTTTACGCGTTTCTTACGCGGAATGCTTACGTTGGACTTAAAACGAACCGCGGCTGCCACGTAGGATTATGTCGTTTTCACTCTATTTATTTATTTGAAAAAAAGAAAAAGAAATATTCTCCTCTGCATTTAACTTTTTTTTTAGTATATATATATATTTTTTTTTAAAAAAAAGAACTCAACCAAAAAAGTTTTACTAAATTGAAATTAGCACCAATGATAGTATAATAAAATTAAGAGCATACTCCCAATAGAAAGGACTAGCATAATTTCTAGATTGTCACGTCAAAGAATTAATAACTAGAAATTTGTTTGTCACTTAACTCAAATTATGATTTGCCCACTTAATAAGATTATAGTAGTAATCAGGAACGAAATTATTCGAGACAAGGTATAAGTGGTCTTCATGATGGACAAATGCTTACTAATTAAAAGAAACAGAAAAACTTTTCACAACCGAGGTCAGAGTTTCAAGTCAATAATGTCTCTTTAGCGCCTAGTACCCTACTACAATTCCTATTCAATATAATAAAATTATTATAATATTGAGGTGAGATTGAGATGATTCGAACATGTGAAGAGAAGATGCACAAATGCCCCATTGAGAAAGTATGTGAGGTTGCCTATAGTGGTTATATATAAGAAGAGCGAGGTAGAGGTAGGCTGAAGAAGTCTTGGCGAGAGCTGATTAGATAGGACATGACTTACCAAGGACATAACTCTAGAGGAGAAGATTTAGAGACCGAAAATTATGGTAGAAGGTTAGTAGGTCGAGCGTTGTCTAGTTTCTATTTCAGTATTGTTATTATTATTCCTCTCTTACGATTTTATTCTTTGATTTTAGTATTACATGCATGTTGTTTTCATTTGCTTCATATCGTATTATTTTGTCATTTGCTTCATTGTTTTCAGCATGACTTATTTTCTACTGTATTTGCTTTACATGCTTTTTTTTTTATTGATATGCTTTACTTAAGCTTAGGGTATATGTCAGTAATAAACTTTCTACCTTCACAAGACTGCGTAAACACCAGCCTCTCCACGGCCACTTGTGGGATTAAAATGAATATATTGTTGTTATTGTAACATTATAAGAATTATGATAGTTTAAATAGTTTTCACAAATTATGAGATTTTTATATTTATGAAAAAGAATTACACCTTCTAATATTCAAATAAAATTCAAATTCAAATCAACATGATTAAACGGACCTATGAGTTCTCGAGTATCAAGAAATCCACAGCAAAAAAAACAAGTAGTAATAAGAAAGACCTTTCCTCTTTTAAATCATCTTTGTCAGCCCTAATGTAGTAGATTTCACTTTCAATCTCGACGTGTACAGAGATAATTAACAGATGTGACAAACATTGCCAAAACAATTACGTAAATGTCATTTTCATTAGGAATTAACTAAAACAAGATATGGTCCAAGTGTCCACAAAACCCAAAAATAATTAAATACATGATACACGTAATTTCAATAACTTATAATGAGGAAAAGATACTTTTGTTGTTGCTAATTAGGATTAGTTTATGGGGTTTACATTATGCAAACTTTCTAAATTATTCAAGGAAATGGTTACCTCATAACATTCGATTACTAGTGACTAGCAATAAGCAAGGGTAATGTTTGATATAATAAAAGTTTCTAGTCTACTTATAATAAGTAGGGTGTTTACTCGAGAAACGGTAGAGTTGAATTAGTATTTGAGGTTAAAAGCACGCGTTTTAGCGATGTTCCCCAAAGCTAGGAGTCAGCTGTCTGAGCTTCTCCTTCCGAGAATACAGAATAGCACAAGCTAATTAAAGATAGTATATATTTTTTCTTTAATGCTTTTCAGGTGTCTCTTAAAGATTATGAGAGAAGACTATATATTTATAGATTACATGAATGAGACCGTTATTGATAAATTCTTCCTATTATGTCTTAAAGGTACAAACTAATCAATGCATGCCACGTGGCCAACCAAGGTATCTGTTGTGCTATGCTCCGTATTGGGATTGCCCGCGCACCTGAACCACATGACACTTTTGTTCCCCTTATCTTCTTGTACACGTAATTGATCTGGCATCCTTTGAGACAAGCCACAGGAACGTCACGTCGCATCTCCTCGCTGCCACTCCGAGCATGTTTTTCCTAATACATAGAGTAAATACATAAAATTTCATCTCAAAGTAATAATTTTTTGCCCCTTACGATCTTTAAGTTAGAACATGAGGAATATTTGCTCAAGAACAAATTGTGCTTTATCGATACAATGAGAAAGAATATATATATACATATGGAAATATATAGAATCACGCTAGAATTAGGACTCCTATCTAGAGTTGAGTAGGTTGTCTATACATGTATGTAGAAATCGGACCTGCACGATGAAAAACTTATACCACTAGTTAATAACAACAAATCTAACCCATTTTTATGGTAGTAAGAATAAATATGTTTTGACCACAACTATCAACGAAGGGCAATTTTGTATCTTTACAATGAAACATGGATTTTTTGGTTTAAGGATGAAAATTACGGGTTTTTACGAAAATGTATCACTGCCATAAGTTTCTTCAAAAAAAAAACAGCCGCATGTGTATACAATGTATATATAATGTATATGCATGTATACTGCCAAAAAGAATTCAAAAAAAAATATTCGCATGTATATCGATGACCATTTCGGGTAAGACCTTTGGCCAAATAGTTATTTTAGATAGTAAATTATAAATAGACTATTTTTTATATAAAAAATTTAGCACAATAATCATTTTATCTAATTTTTCCCTAAAAATTAAGGGCTGACATCAAGATTCTATACTTTGATTTCAAAATTCAAAGGGTAGAAGCCCAAGGCCCAACAAGGTGGGCCCACCAAATTAGACCTTCACAAAGTGAGTAGCAAAAACGGGGTGATTTACAAGAAAAATTACACTCAACAACCTTGGAATCGAGTGATTCTGAACTCTTAACTCCGTTTATTTCATGAGTAAAATTTTAAGTTAAATAAGTTTTGCCTCATGCACAACACTTTTGATTTTGAAGGTTTGCCCACGGGGCAAATAAATGTTAAAAGCTTAAGACCATCCGTTTTCAAGATCAATTATTGTAATTTCCTGATATAAAAAGTGACAATATAATTTAATACTGGTTGCAAAGAATTTCAAGGTATATGATTAACCGCAAAATAACGGATACTACATTATGTTATTGGCGTAATTCCGTGAAAGAAATGACCCTGTAATATAGTCAATTACCGCATATAACAATGATTATACTATATATTAGTCATCGTATAATAATTCTATATTATTTTCACCACATAAAATTGTTACATTATTATTGCCACACACAAAAAAAGAAAGAATCTTTCACTATTCGTTTTAACATAGTTATCCACGGATTATAATATTTGCATTACTAGTTTGATCGAGCTTCAAATGATTTAAAATACACGAGATTTTGATATTTATTTTGTATAATAAAAGTATCTTATATTTAATATTTCTTTTTGCAAACTACCTTGGTCTATAGTGCACATTTAAAGCCTCTAATACACAACAACAAAAAACTTTACATTAATTATTAGGGTATGAAGCAATCTTTAGACATTTACATTATTTTGCAAGTTAGATTGTATGCATATAAAAAGAATTGATGGGGAAAATACATGAAAAATTGCTATAAATAATCGTCCTCCCCCCCAAAAAAATAGTCAATAGATGTGCAACATACACATAAAGATATGTATATATTATGTATATTAACTATCGAATATAAATAATTTTGGCTGAGCGACCAAATGTGTACAATAACATATTCAGCGTAATCTCATGAGTGGAGTTTGAAAATGGTAGGATGTAAGTAGACCGTACTTCTACTTTTGTGGAGGTAGAGATATTGTTTCCAATTGACCCTTGTCTCAAAACAAATGTCATCAAAGCATGATAGAAAGAAAAATCTGGCAGCAACATAGCAAGAAAAACAGAACAAATGAAATAACACGTAATAGTAAAAATTAGAAGAATAAGATACTATGCATATACTAACTAATATTACAATGCTTGGCTACTTATTACCCTTCTACCCTTACCCTCGAGTCACTGGTATCTTCTAAAAATTAACATTTTGGGCTTGATAGGATACTAAGTCCATGCGGATTTCAAACATACAGGCCCAAATTCCAATCTAGCGGGTCGCACTGAGCCCATATACTGACCACCCTATTTAAGGATCATTTCCGCCCTACTTTCAAAATTACGGCAGTCTTCTCCGGCTTTAGTAGAAAGTTGAAAAACACACTGCGTTTCTCCTCTCCGTCTCATTTTCCGGCGAAACCGAGCTTGAACTCATAGGTTCGTTCTCTTCTTTGTCTCTTGCGGTGTATTTTTACATGTTTAATTATGTTTTTTTGCTTCTGTAAGAAACCCTAATCTCTTTTTTCCAGTGATTTTTAGTGTTAAAAATAGGAACTTTAGATTAGTTTGCTATTATTGTATTTAATCTCGATGATTAAGGAAAGGTACAATAGCTATTAGTATGGTCTCTGTGATTTTCCACTGATTTTTTAGTGTTAAAAATAGGAGCTATTGATTAGTTTACTATGATTATATTTAATCTCAATGATTAAGTAAAGGTACAACAGCTATTTGTATGTTCTCTGTGATTTTTTACGAGCTGATATGCATTCGTATTGGCTTTCATTTAATAATGGTTTCGAAGTTGTTGGATGTATTGTTATCTCTTTTGAGTATTAGTAGTCCGGTTTATTGAAGAAAAAAAAGTAAAGGAGAATATAGTGTAGAACGTGGAATATATATAGCTGTGGTGTCTAGGCTAGCTTGCACACACCTCTACCGAGCTTTAACTTCGTAGGTTTGTTCTCTTATTTGTCTCTTGCAGTGTCTCTTTGCCTGCATCGTTATACTTATTTTTCTTTAATAAGAAAACACTGATCTCTTTTCTGGTGATTTTTAGTGTTAAAAATAGGAACTGTTGATTAGTTTGCTATGATTATATTTAATCTCAATGATTGAGGAAAGGTACAAAAGCTATTTGTGTATGTTCTCTGTGATTTTTTACTAGTTTGTTTTTTTTTTAATGCAGATTTTTTACGAGATAGTGTGCATTAGTTTTGGCTTTCATGTAATAATGGTTTTAAAGTTGTTCGGTGTACTATTATCTCTTTTGAGTATTAGTAGTCTGTTTATGGAAGAAATGGTGTCTAGGCTAGCTTGCAGACACCTCTGCCGAGCTTTAACTTCATAGGTTTTTGTTCTCTTATTTGTCTCTTGCTGTGTCTCTTTGCCTGCATCATTAAACTTTTTTCTTTGGAGAGAAAACCCTGATTTCTTTTTTGGTGATTTTTAGTGTTAGAAATTGGAACTATTGATTAGTTTGATATGATTATATTTACTCAATGATTGAGGAAGGACACAAAAGCTATTTGTATGTTCTCTGTGATTTTTACTAGTTTGGTTTTCTACTTTTCTTACGCAGATTTTTTACGAGCTAGAATGTATTAGTATTGACTTTCATGTAATAATGGTTTTGAAGTTGTTGGGTCTATTGTTATCTCTTTGAGTCTTAGTAGTCTGGTTTATGGAAGAAAAAGTACATGAGAATATAGTGTAGAACGTGGATTATGTATAACCATGGTGTCTAGGCTAGCTTGCCTCTACTAATTCCGCAGTTACTTGCTAATTCCATGGTGACCTAGTGTTTTCTCCACCCCTAGCATTTGAACTTGAGACCTCATGGTTCTCAATCCACTTCATTCCTGACCACAGGATATTTTTCTTGATAAGTAGTGTATAACCTGGAATAATTATCATCAGGATCTATACTTAACAGTTCAAAAAAATAATTATCAGTGTCTTTCCAACCCTAAATTACAAAAAAAAAAAACGAAGAGAAGAATACTTGTCCATTCATTTTTACTTTTGTCCTGGTGTTTTGTACTCTGAGACTTGCACAAACTAACTTGTAGAATCTGACTAGGGTAAAAAAAGCCTGTGGTCTTAAGTTTTAAAAAACTATCTAAACAACATATTCTTAGTTATAAGCTTCTCAACTTCAAGCATTATATATTAAGTATGAACTGAATTTAATATCCCTAACATCCAAGTGGATTAATTGATAAATGAACTTGCCTCATTTCCTTCATCTTCAATTACTAGGGAGTGAATCATAGAAGCAGTGGTCTTAGAAACTGTAAAATTTAAATGCTACTTTTGGCACTGGAAAAAGGCCGCGGAAAATTGTTTCTCCACCCTTCTCCTTGTTCTCCTCTCATTTGGGAATGAATGTGACCGTCCCGAAGGGAACTAAATTTTACTTGGAATAGTCAGTTGTTTTATTTCCCACCCCCTCTTAAACTAGAGCTAGTTGACTATTTATACATCCTTACTAGAAAGAAAACTATTTATAATATCGAAACAAGCTCTTACGTAGCTTAGTTGTTGTGCTACGTTCAAATATTATATAAGTACCAACTGAAAGATTAATCTCAAAGTGTAAGTTGATAAACAGCATGCTCCCCGGTCTAAATCTTAATTATGGTATTCACACTTTTACCTTTTTCACGAATTCACTGATACATTTTTTTTTTGAAACTGGTAACTAATTCACTGATGCTTGTTGTTCTGCATCTTTTCAGGAATGGCTTTCTTTAACAGAGCTGGGAACATTCTTCGGCAGGCTGTTAGCAAGCAGCACATCAATCATGAAATATCTGCTGCATCCAAGCCTTCAATTTTTCAACTTATTAGATGCATGTCTTCTTCAAAACTTTTTGTGGGAGGTGCATGTAGTTTCGCTTATGCTAAGCACAGTATTTGCAACATTTCTTCTAACTTCTGCTGACTTCCTCTAGTTTGACAATGTAGGAATCTCATGGAACACGAATGACAACACTCTCCAAGAAGCTTTCAGCAAGTATGGAGAAGTTGTTGAAGGTTTGTCTAATTTAAAGCTATATGTAATTTTTGACTGTAGAAGTCAGCCGTCATGCTTGTATAAAGTTTACAAATTTCTATTTAGAGTCCTTGCAGTTAAATCTGGACAGCTGCAGACGTCTTTCTCATGAATCACGTATGTTTGCGTGCTTGTGCATTTGTTTCATCAATAAAGAGCGCCAGAACAGAGATTTAATAATTGCGAGTAAAAATATTTGACAAAGTAGGGAGTACTTTTTTTAGTGGATGTTCCAAAACACGAATTTCCAGATGCTATGTAAGGATGAAAAGCACACTATTTTGTGTCCAAAGGAGGGCCGTAGTGATAGAGTGATTGCTGATTGGACTTGTCAAAAAGTAGTATGTGCTGATTGGAATTATTAAGCGTAGTCACTTAGACCTAATGGAGGAATTACTTCACCATTTTTTTGCTGTCTGAAGCTGTATTATAATTCCGTGAATGCATGAGTTACAAATGACAACATCTTGCTCATTCATATTTAGCCTGTGTGAACATATGACATCTGTACATGAAGGCATGTGTTTGGACACTAATTTCTAGGTGGAATTACTGAAAAAGTTTCATTTCATTGCAGCAAGAGTAATTTATGATCGCGAATCTGGAAGATCTAGGGGATTTGGCTTCGTTACTTTCAATAGTGCTGAGGATGCCAGTGCTGCTATCCAGGCTTTGGACCAACAGGTATGTTGGGTTCTCTTCACTCTGATGGTCCAGGAATAAAAAGGCATGTGTTTCCTTTGTTTTTGGGTTCACATGATGGGAATAACTTCAAGGGAATGTACTTTCATGTTAACTGGCAGTGCTTTATCCACACAATTTTATGTGTTTAAATAAGCATGATAGTTGTGTTTGGGGGATGGGAGACTGTTATGTGTGGACGTGCCTGTATGCATCCCCGTGCATTTCTGTTTGCTGGTTAGATTATGACAACTAGTTTTAATCATCTTTCAGGAGCTTGATGGTCGTACGATTAGGGTAAATGTAGCGAACGACAGGACAAGAGGATACGGTGGTGGTGGTGGTGGTGGGTTTGGTGGCGGTAATTATGGAGGTGGTGGTGGTTATGGTGGCGGTGGTAACTACGGATCTGGTGGTTATGGTGGTGGTGGTGGTGGTAATTATGGTGCCTCTGGTTATGGTGGCAGTGGCAATTATGGCGGTGCAGGTGGAGGTGATGCTAATGTTGCCAGCAATTATGGAAGCGGAGAAAACAGTTTTGGCTTTGGCTCAAGTGGTGGGAACAACTTTTCAAGTGGTGACAGCTATGCTAGTGGAAACACCGATGCTACAAGCAACAGTTTCACTAGCAGCTTTGGCAACAGTGATCAACTTGGCAACGTTGAGACTAGCAACCAAGCAGAAGCTTGTGATGTTAATAGCCCTGTTGATGCAGGTGAAGATTACAGAGATGACAATGTGGAGTCCAGTGATTATGCAGACAGAAGAGCCTAAAGAGAAGAAATCGATGGAAGATGGACATCTCTTCCTTCCATTGTTTAACAGTTCATCTCTTTCATAGTCTACCTTTCCCTCACTCTAGCTATATTTCGAACTTCCCTTTTTTGTCGTGGACTTGCGATTTTTGCTTTTATTTTACCTCGATTTGGATGCTTAATCTTGGCAGTATAAGAGCCAAACATTGTGTTAGCTAAGTAAAAGTACTCCACACCTTTAGGTGTTTGGATATGTGTGTTGAAACTAACAATACATGTGTTTCGTAGAAGTCTTGAGGTAAGGTCTGCATACACCTCACCTTCCTCGGTCCCTACTTGTTGGATTATATGTGATAAGCTGTTATATCGATAAAGCCAGCTGCAATTGGCAATATCTATTTCTGGTCTTAACTAAACCATTAATGTAGTCAAATGGTCATTTAAGTAAACACGTTTTAACGAAATTTTTGGGAATGTTAGTTAGAAAGCCATTCTTATTTCGTTTGTTATAATTGGCAATATCTATTTCTGGTCACTACAACTGTGTATTCATAGTGAGTAGAGACTGTTAGATGTAGTGTTACCAGTAGAATTAATGTTTTAATAATTATACTCTTATAATTAATATAATCTCCAACTACTATTATTTAATTAAAAAAATAAAATTAATAATCTATTTAGGCAAGCTGGGATAGGCGAAATGTTTTTTGTTCAATTTCTTACCATAATAAAGTCTCTATGGCATAGAAATCTCCTTGGATGGGAAATAACAAAGTACTCGCTACAAGATTATATTACGAGTTATTTTTTTTTATGTTCTTTTTACGACAGATTTTCATTTTTAAACATAGAAGATTTGAAAAAACTAATTTTTTTTTCTATTCATTTTGTAAGTAGCCAAGATTTCTTAATTTCTCCTAAGGAATGCGATTGGGCGGATGAGATCCCATTATCCTTAGCCAGAGGTTTGAAACCCCGAAAATAGAGAAACTTCTGATAGAGAGTGTTTTCCTTTTCATAGGTCTTATGCCATGCGCATCTCAATTAGTTAGCCTAGTGAATTTCTGATATGAAATCGTTATGAGAAAACATCTCAAGGAACAATCACTATACAATATGGTGAGATGGATAAGATCCTTCCGTCCTTAACTAGAGGTCTCATATTCAAACTTTGCAAAATGAAAGGAAAAAAAAACTAATAGGAAGGTCTTCTCTTTTATGGCCCTACGCGACACATATTTCAATTAGTCGAGTCAGTGAATTTCGAATACCAAATAATTAGTAAAAAGAATAGCATCTTATAAGGAACCTAGCTACCAACTAACACAATTCAAGTCATGTGTTTAATTCATGATGAAAATTTGGTAGATGCTTTGTTGACCATCAAGTCTTGTGTGTGGCCTCCAATTTGGACCAACAAAATAAATACTATTACAAGATTGTCAAGTTAATTAATTTGACAGTAAAATACACGTTAAAGAAAATGGGACCATCCATTTGGAAAGAAACACAAACTATATATTATAAATTTATATCAAAGTTGACTTGGAAAAAGAAAAATTCCAACACGATTTGGTCTTCCTAAATCACTACTAACAATTAAAGGAAAAAAGCCAAAACACTAACTAATGTTTTTTTTTTTCAAATAATAAACAGTAGTATAACGTAGTGCTTGGGGAACTTTACTTTTTATTTTTTTACAAGCACCAAAGAAAGTGATGGAATCGTTTTAAATACTTTTGAATAATTTGGTTGACGTTTAAAATTGAAATTACTATCTAGAATATGAATTGTATTGGACTATGTACATTTGATTATGAGAACAAAAAAGGTTAGACATTTAGGGGGGAAAGCATTAGATTTTATTTGAAATGTAGAATCAATTTAACTTGAAAATTTTAAATTTTATTATTAATAAGAAACTTAAAGGTAAGTTTTATAGGGTGGTGATTAGATTAACTATGTTGTATGAGATGGAATGTTAGTCAATTAAAATTTTCATGTTTAGTTGCGAAGATGAGGATGTTGAGGTGGTGTGTGAGCATATTAGGAGAGATAAGATTAGGAATGAAATATTCGAGACAAAATAAGAGTAATCTCCGTGATAAACAAGATGAGATAAACGAGGTTGAAATGATTTGAACATGTGAAGAGTAGTAGTGTAGATACCAGAGGTTGGCAATAATATGCACCATGAGAGGTAGAGGAAGACCAAAGAAGTATTGAGAGAGGTGATTAGACAAGAAATGACACATCTTGAGCTTATTGAGGACGTAACCTTAGATAAGATGTTTTGTTGGTTGTATTTTAAGGTAGAAGGTCAGTTGATAGTTGAGCGTTCTCTCGCTTTTCCACGGGATATGTTTGGTGTTCGTACTTGTACCTTCTTTCTTATTAATGGTATTAGCACTATTTTCGTAATTTCTTATTCTACGATTTCAGTTATCACCTGTGTGTTTTTATACTTCGATTATCGTATTATTTTATTGTTATTGTTATTCTTTTCTCTGTATATTGTGTACTGCTCTCAATTTCATATTATTTCGCGCATTCATACCATAATTAAAAAAATACTCCTTATAGAAATAGAACCAAAAATCAAAAGCTTTGAGCCAATAAAAACTGAGAAGATTAACTCAAGATTCAATTTCATTCTGAGCTCCATCCTAAAATTCAGACCTAACCTTAAGTAATAAGTGATCTAAACGATGAACTCGTGAATGCAGAAGATTTTATTAAAAAACGAATCTTAATGATTCATTCATCGGGATGGTGGAACGAACCAACGAGTAATTCATGTATTTTTAAGATTCGAGGAGTCACGAGTAAATCCTGTTATTACTACTCTTATTTTTGTATTTTCCTTTTCAAACTGCTTGAAAATACTTTATTTTAACCTCTCCATCTTTTATCTTTATCAGGTAAGAATAAGATTTGCATACACTCTATTCTGTCCAGACTCCAGTCGTGAAAATTACATAGAGTATGTTATTGTTGCGTGTGTATATATATATATGTGGGGTAGTTAAAAAACACACAAAGGTTAAAGTGGAGAGAGTAGACAAAAGATTCCCTAAAACACCAACTATAAGCTGCTGTCATTCCCAGAACCCATCCTTTTACTCCCTACTTTCCTCTTCATTTCTCTCCAAAAAAATCCCTAGAAAAATCTACGTCAAATTCCAAGCAAAACCCAACAATTTTCTTGATTTTAGGTATAGTAACCATGGCAGCTGTGTACAAAACCCAGAATCCGTTCTTGAAATTATGGGGTTTTTTGGTTGTTGTACTTGCTTTAGCTGTGGCTGTGAAGGGGAATTCAGAAGGGGATGCTTTGTATGCTCTTCGCCGGAGCTTATCCGACCCGAATAACGTGCTCCAGAGCTGGGATCCGAATCTTGTTAACCCATGTACCTGGTTTCATGTCACTTGCAATGGAGATAATCAAGTTACTCGTGTGTAAGTCTTCAAAAAAATTCATTTTTTTTTGTTTTTGTTTGTTAAATACTGGTTTTGGGGTGTGTTGTTTTTGGGAAATTGGTTGATTGGTATGTTTTTGTGTTTGTGTATGTGTAGATGGTGTAAACCTAAAGCAAGTGGATTTGAGTGAATCTGCTATAATAGGGTGGAGTTTCTCCTTATTGTTGTTACTGTGGTTATGTATGACAGATAAAGGGAAAAAATTGCAGAGTATTGGGTCTAAATAGAGTAGAATTTATAAAGAGGATTCATAGAGCCTGTTATTGGTTAGTTGATTTGTGAGTTTGAAGTTTGCTTTATTTGTGGCACCCAAGGTTGTAGTTTTTTTTTTTTTGGATGACCGTGGTGTCCGGGTCAGCTTTCGCGCACCTCGACTAAATCCACGGGATACCTGCCACCTCCCACTAGCAATAGGTACCATGTAACTCTGTTCACCCAGGCTAGAACAAATAGGAAGAATCATCTAGTGGGCTTTTGTCTCTGCTGGGATTTGAACGTGAGACCTCAGACCTCATGGTTCTTTAACCCACTTCATTGACCACTAGGTCACACCTGAGGGCGTAATCTAGTGTTCAATGAAGTGGGTTGAGCACCATGAGGTCTCACGGTAAAGAATCCCCGCAGAGACGAAAACACTAGGTGATTTCTTCCCATCTGTTCTAGGCTTGGTGGAGAGAGGTACTTGGTACTTGTTGCTAGCGGGAGGTAGTAGGTATCACATGGAACTATTCGAGGTGCGCGCAAGCTGGCCTAGACACCACAACAAAACAACAACATACCTAGTGTAGTCCCACAAAGTGAGGTTTGGGGAGGGTAGAGAGTGTTCGTGTTTGGGCGTAGTTAGATGGTAAAAATTTAAGCTTTCACTTGACTTGCTAGCTAACAAGTCTTTGTTTTGATATTAGTAGCAAGTTGATTCCTCTTTCCAAAGTTAAAGATGTCGGTGCTACTTTTGTTTGACTTGCTCGAGGTTCCTGTCTTGATGTGTATCTATGATCTATGTGCTAAAGATGGCGATGTGTGATTCATTAATGATCTTTGTCCTTGTTATATTTCTGATCTCATGTGGTTGCACCTTTTGTTTATATTTAGGAGATTTTGGCCTTATCGAAAAAATAATTAGGAGATTTTATTCGTTTCGAAGTGTGGCAAACCCTTGTACTTTAAAATGAGTTGATTGGTGACAATGTTTCTGTGGCATTATGGAAGTTTTGTGAAATGTCGGGGCAAGCATGGTCATTTGCTTATGTATTTTTTAATCAAATGATTATTTTATTGGAAATTTTTTGGATGTTTATGATAGATTCTACGTCTTAGAGTTGCATTTCCTCTATCTTATGTGATCTTGGAACACCTGATGTTACTTTATGTTGCTTGATTGATATTTGATACATAACAGATGATTTATGAAATTTGAATAAGACACAAACTGATTTATTGAAATGCAAGAAACCTTGCTATATCTTCGTTACCGTGATGTCTTTCGCATATTTAAAAAAAACATGAGGTGCTCAGCGTGACATTCCACGTGTACGAAGAATCATGTCAATTTCCAAATGAACTTGTTTTTCTGAAATAAACTTGTTTGCCTAAGATTAAAATTTCATGTCTCCTATGTATTCTCTGCTGGTTTATGGAATAAACTCCCCCCACCCCAACCCACCCAATAAGTATTCTCCCAAAAATGTGGTGCAACCCAGAAGAGGAACACAGCTGTAGTTTGCTTTATTTTTTCATTGTAATAATTACAAGTCTGAAATGGGTGCTAATGTTTCTCCAGGGACCTTGGCAACTCAAAATTATCTGGTCATTTGGTACCTGAGCTTGGAAAGCTTGAACATCTACAGTATTTGTGAGTAATTATTTGAAATCTTAAATGACTTGCCATTTCTAGACAATGACTATTGGTTTACAAGGAGTCATATCCATGATGTACTTGTTTGTTGCTTCAGGGAGCTTTACAAAAATAATATTCAGGGAACCATCCCTAAAGAGCTCGGTAACTTGAAGAGCCTTATTAGTCTGGATCTGTACAACAACAATATTTCAGGGACAATTCCTAATTCACTGGGAAAGTTGAAAAAACTTGTTTTCCTGTAAGTTCTCCTGTGTGATGTTTCCCAATTCTGTTCCCGTGTACTTTTTAGTTTTTACATACGAGGGGAAGAAGAAGAAAGCTAATATTCTGTTACTTGCGCTACTCTCAGAGTTCCCTTTTCTTCTTTGACCAAAATATTCAGCTTCAGTTTGACCTTAAATTAGTTAGTGAAGTCCTTGGTGAAATCTCCCTTCTCCCTTCCTTATTGTATATATCCAAGCACATATGCTTGTAGTGAATGGGTTATTGCACTATCCTCTTCTGTTGATTGAAAGTTTCTTATCTGATCTATCAGGCGTCTGAACGATAATAAACTAACAGGACCAATCCCAAGAGAACTTACTAGTGTTTCTAGCCTGAAAGTTGTGTAAGTACATATTCTTTGCTTGTGTTATTATCGTTATTCTTCCGCGAAATAGATTTTAAACTTTCTGCACTCTTTCTTCCAGGGATGTCTCGAATAACAATTTGTGTGGAACAATTCCCACTTCTGGTCCGTTTGAGCATATTCCACTGAACAAGTAAGATTTCCTTTTATATCCTACAAATATTGTTATTGAAGTTGAACTGTAGAAGTATTGAGCTATGGTGCAAATAGAAATCATGTCTCGGTGTGCTTTATATACCTTTAGAAAAAGGTAGTCCTTTAAAAAAGACTATCTTCTTGATTTGCCTTTATCTAAGTTAAATTTGGGCTTCATAATAGGTGGTGAATGATACCGGAAGCAATGACTTCTAAATTTTGTTTTGAAATATGAAAACTTATTTGGAAAAGATTTGGATTTCCGCAATGACTTCTGAATTTTATTTTGAAATAAGAAAACTTATTTGTAAAGGATTTGGATGTGTGACCTTTTATCTCAGACTACAGTTCATTGATTTGTCGATAGGCCTTAAATAGCACCTAATTAAAGAGAGTGATGCACTAACCAAAACGAGTTCTAGATTTCCCGTTATTTCAATTAGAATTGTGATTGGTATCAATTCAAGCTATACATGAGATACCTTTGGCTCCATTTACTTCAAATCCAAAGGAAGCGCAACTGTATCTTTATATCGTTCTTCTGATATGCTAATTAAATGTGCAACGCGAATCAATTGAGATGCTTCATGGTGACTTTTTCACTTTTTGCTAGCTTCGTAGTTCTCTTGTTTCGACGTGTATTTATATTAGATTTTGTTGTTATTTGGGAAGGGTGTGTGTTTAAGTTAAAAGAGAAGTGGAAAAAGTGGTAGTGGAAAAGACAAATAAAGCCAGACAAGCAGATTAATATATTCAGTATATGTTTCAGAAAGCAATTGTGCTCTCGAATATAGTCAAAGAGACTACGTGTTTCTGGTGGTGCCCATATGTCATATGTGGGCCTTACCTACGTCCCTTTTGCACTATGCCGAGGGTCTATCGGAAAGGGGAAAGGGTAAGGCTACGTACACACCACCTTTCCCATATCCCACTTGTGGGATTACACTGGGTTTGTTGGTGGTGGTGCTGGTGGTGGTTATGACCAAGAAATCCATCTGGGGCTAACTCTTAGGACCAACCGCCTCTTTACCCTTCTCCACTTAAATACCAAGCTTAGTTCGCATGGTGCAGGGGTCGAACTTGTGACACAAGTCCCTCAACCTTTGCCACCTGAACTAAGTCCTCGAGCGCTTGTGCTATGTATTCTATACCATGTTATTCTTCTTGATGTCTTAGCTGTCATCTCCTTACTGATTCCTCTAAAAAGATACAATATCCTAGTTGATTGTTTCTAATGAGTTTCTTAAACTTCTTATTTGCAGCTTCGAGCACAATCCTCGACTTGAAGGTCCGGAGTTGTTGGGACTCGCTAGCTACGACACCAACTGTTCTTAGAAACTTGCTGAATAAGTTCAGAAGAACTGTCCCTTCCCCTGAATGTTGTTTATTGTTGTACTTACAGTGTGTCCGAGTTGTAACTCTTAAGCAAAGTTATGGTGTATGTAGGTTGTTACTAAGTTAATGAATGTGTGTAAAACCATCTCTATACTGCTACCAACTGTTGATGTATTTCCTATTTCAATGTCTAATGAAATGGTTCAGTGGGTTTAGAAAGGTCAATTTGCTACTGTTGCACTGAACTTTAATATCAATAATCACTGCACTTTTCCCCCTATTTTCTGCTGGATTTTTGTCATTCGAGACCAAAAAAAAATAAAATCGCGGGGCATAAGTTTATATTTTTGCATCATAATATCCTACAAGCTATGCCCCGCCCCCTTAAGAACTTATGCCCTCTTAGGCATAAGTTCGCCTTTGAAGAGCAAAAATTAGACACCAGCTCATTTGAAGGTCAAATCGTGCCATTAAATGTATACTTTATTGGTGGATATTTGGTGCATAACATTAAAAATGAGATATATAAGATGTACATTCTCCCCCCTGTCCTATTTTTATGTAATACAATTTCTTTTTTTATTCGTTTAGAAAAGAATGACACATTTCTCTTCGTGGAAACTATTTAATTTTAGTGTCTTCATTTTACTTTTAATGACATGACTTGTTAGGATTCGCTTGATGTAAAAGTTTTATGTGATAAAAGTTCATTTTTCACAAGAAAAGAAAATGAAAAGACGTGGAGCTTCCATCACCACTCGATTAAAAGGATAATTTTGAAAGCTTTCATATATATTTGGCTACATGTAAGAAGTCGTATTTAATTTTTTTAAATTGTGTCCAAACACCTACATATAAGATGGAACGAGTAGAGCGTTATGATAAATTCGTATTAAATATATAGTTGATTTGGGCATTTTAGTCAAAACTAATCTTATTTTAGCTATTACCTTTTTCATTACTATGTTCTATATGCAGGAATATCCCCGTTAATAAGTAGACAAGATCACAATCTTATCCTCGTTCCTTCAAGTAAATAAAAAGTAGAAAGATGAAATAAAGTTTTTTGGTCTTTTAAGTGTTTTATTAGTGTAGAGCTAATACTCAGATATCTGATGGAATTAATCGAGATGCGCACAAGTTGACTCGGACTCCATGGTTAGAAAAAAAATTATGTTGGAGTACTTATCAAATGAATTAATAGTACTACTTTGGTACTGATCCGTTTTGATTATCAAAGTTAGTATGAATTGCTGCAATTGAACTACTAGTACTCTAGTCTTTGCCATCATTAAAAAAATCTGTTATTGTTCCATTTCATTCTATCCTGTATAATTTCAAACGCATATCCAAACAAGAAAGCTTAAAAGCAACAGCAGAGTCACCTTCGCTAGAAAATTACACTGTTTATATAAGTATATTTCTATTATTTTGATGTATAGAAACTATATGTTAAATTCCCTTGAATTCTTCGTGTAGTTACTTCTTCATATTTTGATTCTCTTTAATGAACATTCTAGCTCTGTCACGGCTTAAAAGAACTAAAGAAGTGAGGAAAACAGTAAAGGGAATCAACAAAGGCAGGCAATGAGTCTTGTTGCCATTACTTTCAAGGGAAACAGTCAACCATAGACTGTTCCATACCAAAAATTACAAAATCCATATACAAGTTTAACAAAACCTTTTTTCCCAACAGTCTCCAGAAACTGTTGGAAAGATGAAAAAAAAATATAAAAGAAGAAAAGAATGCTTCAAGAAATTAAACCAAAACTCATTCTTGAAGGAGTCCATCATTTCACAAGCCACTCCAAACCATGCAATAACCCAAACTACTAATGCAAGAAACACAAAAGTAAACCACCTTTAACTTTTTTTGTCAATCTTCCTGAGCATCTTCATTCTTTGTCGGAGTCGCTTGAACTGGAATCAGAGCTTGAGCTTGAACTTGAACTTGATTCCGTCTTGGGGGATTTATCTTTCTTGCCTTTAACATCAGCTGTAGTAGGCATATCAACAGCATGATCTGGTTTTTCAGCTGTTAATGCCTTCGCTTCTTTTACTACAACTTCATGATCTCCTTTTCCAGTTTCACCAAATTCAGACACATCACATACTCTAGCACTTGACTCCATATAATTGGATGAGCCTGCTTCACTTGGCTTCGCTTCTGCTGACTCACCTTCAGAAGTGTTCAGGGGTTTCCCCAGATTTCCTTCCGAGACTTGTTTCAAAGCCAAGTCTGTCTCGAAGTTTTGTGAATCTGAAGAAGCTCCTATGTCTTTGGATTCCACTGTATGCTCATCATCACCAACAGAATCATGAGGGGTGAGTGCCTCATCATCACTCTCAGAAAGCTTTTCATGATCCAAATCAAAATATTCAGTTGGTCTTGTTTCAAGAAGTGGTAACTGCATATCGCGTGTCATGCTCGGTACTTCGAGAACCGCTGTGTTGTCAGAACTCTCAGATACTTCAGTTACTAGCGCAGCATTAGGTTGCTCAAGAACATTGGATTTCTTCATTTCTTTCTCAGATATTCGCTTAAATACCATGTCCATATCTTCAACTGTTTGTGCTTCCAGTACTGGATTTTCAGAATCTCCCAGCGCTGAACTTGACACTTCAGCTGCAGCTGCAATGTTCCCAGATTCTTCGGTTGCTAGCTCCGCATTAGGTTGCTCAAGAACATTCGATTTATCAGCTATTTCTTGCTCAGATACTTGCTTAAATGCTAAGGTAATGTCTTCAGCTGTTTTTGCTTCCAGTACTGGCATCCCAGAATCTTCCTGTACTGAACTTGACATGTCAAACACCACTGCATCGTCAGAATCCCCAGATTCTTCAGTTGCTAGCTCAGCATTGGGTTGCTCAAGAACATTCGATTTCTCAGCCATTTCTTGCTCAGCTATTTGCCTAAATGCTAAGTTAATATCTTCGGCTGTTTGTGCTTCCAGTACTGGCAGTCCAGAATCTTCCCGCACTGAACTTGACACTTCAAACACTGCTGCTTCGTCAGAATCCCCAGATTCTTCAGTTACAAGCTTAGCATTAGGTTGCTCAAGAACATTCAATTTCTCTATTTCTTGCTCTGATATTTGCGTAAATGCTAAGTTAATGTCTTCAGCTGTTTGTGCTTCCAGTACTGGCATTCCAGAATCTTCCTGTACTGAACTTGACATGTCAAACACCGCTGCATCGTCAGAATCCCAAGATTCTTCGGTTGCTAGCTCAGCATTAGGTTGCTCAAGAACATTCCATTTCCCAGCTTTTTCTTGCTCAGCTATTTGCCTAAATGCTAAGTTAATATCTTCAGCTGTTTGTGCTTCCAGTAATGGCATTCCAGAATCTTCCTGTAGTGAACTTGACACGTCAAACACCGCTGCATCGTCAGAATCCCCAGATTCTTCAGTTACAAGCTTAGCACTAGGTTGCTCAAGCACATTTGAATGCACTATTTCTTTCTCAGAACTAATTCTAAATGCTGACTCAATATCTTCAATTGTTTGTGCTTCCACCACTGGCGTTCCAGAATCATTCTGTACTGAACTCGACTCTTCAAACACCGCTGCGTTGTCAGAACTCCCAGATTCTTCAGTTACTAGTGTAGCATTAGGTAGCTCAGGCATGTTAGAGTGCTCTATTTCTTTCTCAGAAGTACTTCTAAATGCTAACTCAATATCTTCAACAGTTTGTGCTTCCAACACCTGCATTCCAGAATCTTCAGCATTATATAGCTCAAAAACATTAGATTTCTCCATTTCTTCCTCATAAACTTGCCAAAATGCTGACTCAATATCTTGAATTGTTTGTGCTTCTAGTACTGGCATACCAGAATCAGTTTCCTCTTTGACTATAACTTCTTGAGGCACGTCAGTTGCTCCAGTTTGAGTAGATTTTGAATTTTCTACCTCAAAGACAGAGTTGTGAGCTTCAGCTATAGGCATTTCCGGAACTATCTCTTGAGCATCCAAATTAAGCTTTGCCCTGGGATCTGAAGGCCCAATATCACTATCCTCCAGGAGCCCTCCTTCAATTGATCTAGGATCAACAGCATTATGAACTTCTTCAGCAAATTCTGTATAAGATGCATCAATATGATCAATAATGCTCATTCCAGAATTTTGAATTTCTGAAGCACACTCCTTTTCTTCATGCTTATCAATCTCTTCAAATGAGGATGCGTTTAAAATCTCAGGGTGCAATGGAAAATTTCTTTCATGAACTTCAGCACAGGTCTCTTCAGAAACTTCTGTAGTGCCAGAATCAACAGTGTGGAATGCAGACAAACCATCTCCAGTGGAGTCAATTCGTCTCTCGAACTCATTCTGGCTTGACCCCAGCTCGTTGATGCTAAAGTCACCAACTGTATCTAATTCATAGAGAAATGCCTCATCAATGTCCTCGATACCATCTGTCTCTTCAACTATATATTGCTCATCATGGTGAAAGTCAGCGGCTTCTGGTGGCAATACATAGTTTTCCAAGACTTTGATCTGGTGATCATTTTCCTCGAGGATCATGTTGTTTAGACCTGATAGACCAGCACCTCTTGGGGCCTCAACAACCTCATGCAGGTAGGAAATAGAGTCGGGAGTACGTGGGGAGCTGATAATAGGAATTCCATTATCAAGGTCATGGATTTCTGAATCATTCAAGTTTTCGGTGGTGCTTGCTTCCTCAATTGACTCAACCAGGATAGCTGGTGGATCCTGCTTATCAGAAAAAGACGCACTTAGACTAGCGGGATTGTTTCCCAACTAGAAGCATTGAAAGTAAAGAAGAGCGAGAAGGGAAGAAATGAATTAACTTGCCAATAACATAAGGACGATAACAATTTTTCGATGCATGACTTCAAGAATAAGATAAACCTACCTTGGAGGTAGAGAGGTTGTTTCCGATAGACCCTCGACGCCCCGCCCCACCCCATAAATGTAAGACTTGCAAAAAAACAGTTAAAGCAAAACCGGAGAACTGTAACCAGTCAATTCTCTAATCATCTTGGCATGATGCAATCACCAGTCAATCCTCCATTTCTTTTGGCATGGTGTAGTAGTACATGCAAGTAACCAGGCAGTATATACTCGTCCAGATGATGCAGGATACTAATAGTATGCATAACATGGCCAAATTACAAGTAACCAGCAGCAATTCACTCATCCAGATGATGCAGGACATCAATAGGGAGTATCATACGGCCAAATTACAATAACCAGCAGTGATTCACTCGTCTAGATGGTGAAATGATATTTTCCTCAATACGCAATATTATTCCTAGCCAATTAATATGCTTCTATCACTGACTCTGCCAAATCCATAACTAGATTTCGACATTCTAAAGTTCATTCACATTTGTTTGCCTTTAGAGGTAAGACATTTGTGCAAAATATGATTTATCCATATTGCATTGTTGTCAAGTTCAAGGTTCATTTATCAAACTGTGAAGTCATGGGCAGGATATCAGTAGCAGTATTTCACTTTTTGTGTGATAGATCTAGTTAACTTTTAGCTCTCTCAAATCATTTTGTTATTCTGGTCAATCCTAAGTTTAAACTAGTGGGGAAACGGGTCTAAGTTCTGGACTTTTTATGGGTTTATTCTTCTTTCTGGCTTTTCAAATGCATAGTTTATAATCCAATTTGCTTAAAAGATGGCTGTGCTTCCCTTTGAAATCTATAAAATTCACCACTACTGCCTCGCTGATGTCGTACGACAGAACATTTATCTTGAATTTAATCTAGATGGCAAATTGCATGATTTTGAAAATCTATGTTCCAAAGGTTTTTGGTTTTGTACTCTTTTCTTCCTCAGGGTTGGGCCACATAGATCTGCCTTAGTTTGACACATTATGCCCAAAAACTTTTAGGCACACAGTTTATCCTCCAACATGAAACATCTACATCATGAAAAACATGCCAACATGGGTACCAGACTATTGTTCTACTACTATAGCTATCTAAGCTGCAGTTTTCTAATGCTATCAGTTCAACAACAATAACATACCTAGTGTAATCCCACAAGTGGGGTTTGGGGAGGATAGAGTGTAGGCAGACCTTACCCTACTTGGGAGGTAGAGAGTCTGTTTTCAATAGACCCTCAGCTCAAGGAAAAACATTTCAAAGCAGGTCGGAAAAAGAAATAGCGGATGTGAAGAAGCCATAGCAAAGTACTATAGAAAGCATGACAAATCATTCTGAAATCAGTTCAAGTACAGTAAATTATGTGTCTTTGCCTTGTTATTTGGTAAATCAAGTAGGTATTTCTTTCTTTTTTTTCCATAGCAGCAATCACACATTTAAAGATAAAAAGTTAACCAGCGTTCAATTTTCTAAGATCAACCCTCATAAATGAGCTATGATATATGAAATGAGAAATTATGAAGAAAGAGAAGTTGCATAGAAGAGAAATGTGGAACAAAGTGTTTACCTTTACTTCCCGATCTTCTGATGGTTGTTCATCAATGGATTTTTCTGAGTATGCCAATTCTTCTTCACATTGAGAGTTGGACCTCTCTATAGAAGCATATTGATATCCAACAGAGATCTGCTTTTCATCCACTTCACTCTGAGCATCAGTAACCGAACTTTCAACAGCATCCGATGAGGGAAGATCGTGTTGTTCAGAGACTATAGCTGCTTCCTTCTCTGTCACATCCTCCACAGATTGCATCTCCAAAGAAGGCATAACTGGTTGATCAAGTGGAACCTCTGCAATCAGAGAATGTTGTTCATCACCCATCTGATGAATGTTTTGATCTTCTGAAGACGTTGAAAGGCATTCCACGGTCTGGTCTACAGCATGTTGAGACACAATATGGGTGTCCGCATCAAATCTTGAAGAAGAAACTCGTTGTTGCGCATGCTCAATAGTTCCTTCTTCATACCCAATATCTTCATCTGCTGATGATTTCAAGTCAATAGATGCCTGACCCACAACCAACTCAGGCACCGGAGGGGCATTTGCACCGCCAAAGACTTCATCATCTTGAGAAATCTTCGCCTTTGCAACGTCAAGCTCATTTTCGCATACCACCTCCCTCGACAGAAATTCTTGGTCATCTGCTGGTGCCAAAATCTCTTCATTAGTTGGAAGGGACTTTTCAATGTCCTGACTATTTTTCTCAGATTCCCTCTCTACGAAAGAAATAGTTCTTTTAACCAATGTAGGAGGAAACCCTGTCTCAGATTCCACATGCTGATCTGAAGAAAAGGAGGCTGAAAATATGTTTTCCCTACTAGCAGAAGGACTGGAATCATAAATAGGTTGTCCGCGTGAAGTATGATCCACTGAAGTGCTCGCGATATGGAAATCTGGTCCATCAAATGAAGCTTGCCTAGAGATCCAATTTTGTTCAACATGTCCCATTATCTCCTCAAAACTTGATCTCATTTCTCCTTCTTTATCAACAAAGACCCTTTCACTCACTTCTGCCAATGACGAGGAGCTAGATTGACTGCTGTATCTTTGATAAGAAGTTTCTGACTTTGATTGAGTTTCGGTTGGATTAAGTTCCAACGCATTGATCACTCTTCCTTCCTGGAGCAAAGCTTCTTCTGCTTCATGATGATTTTCCACAGCTCCCAGTTGCGCCAAAGACTCTACTTCTTCGGAGGATTGACTTCCATGTCTGACATGCTCAGAAGTATGCTCTAGTTTAGATATCAGCTCTGGCTCCTCCGAGACATGTTCATCCATGAGGTCTTTGCATTCCAGTTCTTCTTGATCAAGGCTTTTGTGTCTTAGCTGCCCTTCAATGAGGTTGCTGTCTTCCAGATCTTCAACTGAACTTAGTGATTCTGTTTCGGGAACAGAACTCACCTTGGAATCACTAAGTTCACTAGATTGTCTTTGAAATGGCGAGTAGCTTGTTCCCTCTGAAGTCATCCTCTCTGGAACAAAATAAGGTTTCAAATGGATATCTTGCTTGTCTTGCCTGTTCAGCCCAAAGATTGAGGGTCTTACAATGAAACTTTCGTGTCTCCGGAAAAGCGGATCCTTTGCTTGAAATGTTATAAACTCTTGTTCCTCCTCCATAAGATCCGGTTTCTCTTCACTTGAGTCATAAGGAAGATCAAATGGATTTCGCCTCGGTACTAAAACAGATGGAGCAGACCCCGGGATTGGTGGCAATCCAAAGTCATAGTTATCATTAGTAGCATCAAACGGATTGTTTCTTGCTGTAGAAATCGACGGGATGTTGAATGGAAGATCAGCACTTTCCAAGTCAATCAAATTCTTTTCGGTCATCATCAGCCTCATTTTCTTCAGTGCTCTTCTCCTTGCCATAAGATTCTCCAACCGTTGATTCCTTTCAACCTCGGAGCTTCCCAAGTCAATTAGATTCTTCTGATCCTCCTCTGTCCATGTAATAGCTGACTTACTTTTATCTTCCTCGTCTCGTTTTCCTTCTTCATCTTCACCATCTTCATTATCGTCGTCTGCAACTTCTAGCTCTTCTTGATTTTCACAACCATCATCAGATTCGTTATCACTCTCAGTGGTCTTACCAGAACTATCCGAAGCAGCATCAGAATCATCATGCAACAAACTAACATGTTGAGGAGTGTCTTCATCCAAAAGCGGATGGAGCTCATGAAGCATTGGAATAATGTCAGCCATTGAAGCGTCTGGAGAAGAGCTCTCAGCTCGATCAGACTCCGAATCAAAAGACTCGTCGTCATCCTCCTCCTCCTCCTGTTCTTCCTCTTCCCTGGTCTCCTTTTTCCAAGGTGAACCAGGAAGAGAATTAAGATTCACCCTTCTAGAATCAAGGGAATCCGATCTATCAAAATCAATGCTCTCATTATCAACCGTTGGAATGGGAGAGTATTGGCTCTCTATAAGTTCCCCATCATCATGTTTCTCTTCATTCTCTTCACTGTTCTGCTCATAAAACTCCTTCATTGCTTCCTCAAAATCATCATCAACCGTTGGAATCAGAGAGTAATGACTCTCCATAAGTTCCCCATCACCATGTTTCTCTTCATTGTTTTGCTCATAGAACTCCCTATCTGCTTCCTCAAAACCTTCATCAACCGTTGGAATCGGAGAGTATTGACTCTCCATAAGTTCCTCATCACCATGTATCTCTTCATTCTCCTCATAAAACTCCCTTCCTGCTTCCTCAAAACCCCCATTCACAAACTGAAATTCTCGAGACCTTTCCTCGAGTAGAGGGGAAAGATCACTGGTCTTATCAATCGAATGCTCTACGAGGTCCCTCCCTGTATATCTCTCCACATAGTAACTATCTTCACTCTCAATATGAGTAGTCTCATATAATACCCCAGTTCTCAAAGGCACTATATCATGAGTTGTCTTCTCTTCCCTTTCGATTTCGGGTATATTTGGCTGACCAAAACTTAGTAAAGTTCCAAGCAAAACAGCAGTACAAACAAGAACTGGGGATACAGCTAACAATATTGAAAACAGAAATGGGAAAGATCTGTACAAAAATGCTATGAAACACAGCATACTCACAAGAAAAGGATGATTTAACACTGTAACATAACATCCTTTAATTGAAAACATCAAAATTCTCCTCATTTCAACTCCAATCTCTAACAATCCAACACCCATATTTTTTTCTCACTATAAGAAACTACTCAAAACTTCAAAACAAATATCAATTTTTACAGCAAAACAACTCAATCCCCTTGTATCAACTTACCAAGAGCAAGAACTTCAAAGTTCCAAACTGCATCAAAAAAATGAAAAGAAAAACACATAAAGATATCAATTCCAATTTCCAACACAACAAAACAACCAAATAGAGAGTAATAAAGCTATTCTTGAACTCAAAAACAGGAAAAAAAAATCAAGATTCATACCAGCTCTTTGAGTACAGATGAAAATCAATTCTCCACAAAAAAACTCCAACAGCCAGTCAAGCTTCTAACTTTCTTCTTCCTTTTTTCAACTCAGCTAAAACAAAGGCTAAAACTAAAGAGAAAATAAGGTATCAAAGAAGGAAAAAGAGAGAGGGGAAAAAAGAAAAAGTTTGCACCTTTCTCTTTCAGTCCTCTTTTCTTTTTTCTTAACTTTCGGTTCTGTTCTTGAAATCCCACCAATGGGACCTTCACTATGTATTAACTTGTCCAAAAATTCAAATAAAAAATGAATCTTTTTTAATTAATAGCATAGACTTTGAATAAAAATATCAAGAATTCAATTAATTGAAGGATTATATTCCATTTGGAGACTGAAAGTTAACAGACAGACATGCCACTAAACTAATAATAATATTCTTTAAGACAGCTAAGTAGGGGTGGATTTACAGTGCAGAAGAATGATGATGAAGTTGTTTTTGCAGTTTTTTTTCAATAATTTAATGTAACTTTTGAAGTGGGGAGGGATGAGGGTGATCATTACACTATTTCTTGCTTTTTTGATTAAGTTAATGTTGATTAATGGCTGTCAAACAGGACAGGGACACAAACTTTCACAGTATTTAAGGGCATCTTGTCTTTGGAGCTCAACCCATATGACTTTGCATTTTATAGTACTCACTCCGTTTTAGAATAAGTGTCATCTTAGCAAAATAATTTTGTTATCATAAAAATTCAAGACAAAAATTAATATTTTCTCCATCTCATTTTATATGGTACCCTTTCTTTTTTAATTTGTTCTAAAAAAAATATCACCTTACTATATAAAAAATAATTTAACTCTAAAATTCTTTTTCTACGCTTAATGAAATGATTTATAGATATACAAGTATCTAAAGATTGTTTTGAATCACAAGTTTTAAAAATATTTTTTTTTCTTCATAAAATATTGTATTAAGTTAAACGATATCACATAAAATGAGAGGAAAGGAGTGTATATTTTTAACTATGCCCTTGTACTCTATCTTCTTGATGGTGTTTAATTACCAAGAGATATTTATTAAGTGAAGGTAGTTTAATAAATTATGCATATGTCCATTTTGCTGATGTAACACTTATTTTGGAATCGAGAAAATAGTAATCTACGTTGCTCGAATTCTCAAATAATATTTTTACACTTGTATTAGACTTTTCTGGTGGTCTTTTTCTGATTTTGCACATGGCAAAAATTTAGTGTACAAAACAATCGGTCTTTTCTTTTGTATTAGATTCTTATTCCTAGAAAAGGAGTAATACATTAGGTGATTCTTTTCATTTGTTCGAGTTTTGATGGACATAATTACCTGGTACCCAGTGGAAATTGGCAGATATCCCCTGAAATTAATCGAGGTGCGCAAAAATTGACCCAAACATCACGATCATCAAAAAAATATATAATATAATACTCCTTCTCCTTTATTTTTATTTTTAAAATTATTTACCCAATAATATATTTATTTTCTTGCAAAAAAAAAATCAAGATTTTTTTTTTAAGAAACATTAGGTTTGATGTGGAAATTGTCAAGTTCGTGGGGACACATCTTTTTATTCTTTATTGAATAATTGGTAGTTACGATTTGAGAGTTGCAATCCTCAACTCCACTTGATTGGCGACAACATTATAATTAATTTTACTTGTGTTTACTGAACTTTATTTTCTATATAAACACATAATAATTGTATAAAAATATTTTTATTACAGTAAAATAATTAATTTTGTATATTATAATAATTGAGTCATCAAATATTTTTTGTCACATTAAAATAATAATACCTATTATAATAGTTAAGTCACAAAAATTTCATTCATTATAACTATAAAATTACCTTGATGCGGTAACATTGAGTGATCTTATTGTTATAGGGGGTAAATTCTAATTACTTTAACGTGATAATAAAGTTTTTGTGACTTTACTTTTATATCATGTAAATTTTAGTAATGTTATGTTGTAATAGATAAAATTTTATAATTTTAATGGACAACAAAATTTTGCACCTACAATATTATAGTGGATAAAGTTCATTGATTATATGTGAAATAAGACCAATAACATGACATAATAACACATAAATCAAATAATATCCACATTTCTTCTTTCAGTTGCGGATGATAATTTACATATTGTTATTTTATAGATAAAGTTCTGAAATATACATCTAACTCTATTTTTACTTATTCACCATATATGTATAAATAATTAAATATTTAAACATTAAACTTTGTCAAATTTGCAACCTCATCGACGAATTTAGAAGCGATTTCAGGATATTTAAATTTTTTGGATTCTCAACGATCTTAAATTGAAAAATATATATATCATAAGCGTCGAAGGGGAAAGGACAATAAAGATTAAACGAGTTTCATTTTTATCGCTGGATCAAAAGCTTACTTTGTTATTGAGTTTTTAATAAATTATTCTTATATATTTAATAATTCTTTTAATATAAATACAAAGTCTACATAAAAATTATTGAGTTTTCGAAAATCCACACCTGATACCTTAAGTCCATCCTGATTCGATTCGTCACTTTTGTTAAATCCAATGTCTTCACCCTTTTCATATAAGATAGTTCCAATAATATAAGTAATGAAAATAGTAAATATAAGCAATTCAAATATTTACTTTTTTTAAAAAAAATTCCTCCTATGAACTTTTCACTCTTTTTGCTTCCTCGCAACTTCAAAATTGGAAGTATTACTACTAGTATTACTAAAAAAAAAGTAAGTAATAATTAAAGGACCAAAAACGGAATTTTTGAAAATAATGGAGTGTAAAAGACAAAATTTAAGGGGCGGGATAGTAATTAAACTGCCATTTCCCGCGAGAAAAATTTCACAAAAAAATCACACACTATTTCAAGTTTTCAACTAGGGTTTCGTCGACGTGTAAAGTTGCAGAAATTTTCCATTTTCCGCTGATTTCGGATCAGAAGGGGAAATTAATCAGCTTCGAAACCTAACTGGTGAGTCGCTCTTGTTTCTATTTTTTTTTTTTTTGGTGATTTTAGTATGTGAGTTTTGCTCTATGAACTATGAGAAGTTGTTGATATTCGCATTATAAGCTTCAGCTTTCTTACTCCGATTAATTGTGTGAAATCTGCATTTGTGAGTTGAGTTTTGCTCTATGAACTATCAGAAGTCGTTGATAATCGCCTTATAAGCTTCAATTTTCGTACTCCGATTTAATGTTTATGATCTGCATATGTGAGTTGAGTTTTGCTCTTTTTTTGGCGTAAACTTGGAGTTTTCCTCTATGAACTATCAGAAGTTGTTGATAATCGCCTTACTAGTTTCAGTTTTCAAACTCTGATCTGTTTGAAATCTGCATATGTGAGTTGAGTTTTGCTCACGGACTATCAGAAGTCGTTGATAATCGCCTTATAAGCTTCAGTTTTCTTACTCCGATTTAATGTTTATGATCTGCATATGTGAGTTGAGTTTTGCTCTTTTTTTGGCGTAAACTTGGAGTTTTCCTCTATGAACTATCAGAAGTTGTTGATAATCGCCTTACTAGTTTCAGTTTTCAAACTCTGATCTTTTTTAAATCTGCATATGTGAGTTGAGTTTTGCTCACGGACTATCAGAAGTCGTTGATAATCGCCTTATAAGCTTAATTTTCGTACTCCGATTTAATGTTTATGATCTGCATATGTGAGTTGAGTTTTGCTCTTTTTTTGGCGTAAACTTGGAGTTTTCCTCTATGAACTATCAGAAGTTGTTGATAATTGCCCTACTAGTTTCAGTTTTCAAACTCTGATCTCTTTGAAATCTGCATATGTGAGTTGAGTTTTGCTCACGGACTATCAGAAGTCGTTGATAATCGCCTTATAAGCTTCAGTTTTCTTACTCCGATTGATTGTGTGAAATCTGCATATGTGAGTTGAGTTTTGCTCTATGAACTATCAGACGTTGTTGATAATCGCCTTATTAGTTTCAGTTTTCCTACTCCGATTAAATTTTTAAAATATGCATATTTGAGTTGAGTTTTTCACTATGAACTATCGGAAGTTGTTGATATCTCCTCATAAACTCCAGTTTTCGTACTCCAGTTGAATGTTTGAAATCTGCATAGGTAAGTTGAGTTTAGCTCAATGAACTATCAGAAGTTGTTGATATTCCGAATAAGCTTCAGTTTCCGTACTCCTATTTAATTTTCAATTTTTAAATTTTGCATATGTGAGTTGAGTTTTGCTCTATGAACTATGGGAAGTTTTTGATATCGCCTTATAATCTCCAGTTTTCGTACTCCAATTGAATATTTGAAATCTGCCTATGTGAGTTGAGTTTTGGAGTAGTATTGTGAAGTGAATATAGTTGCGATATTTCCTTTATTTTGCCCTTCTATTTTGCTGCTTTTGAGGAAATTAGGATGTTAGGATGATTGACTTTGAGTAGAGAAGTGTTTTATAGCTTGATTGGCTTTGTAGTTAGTGGGGAAAGAGAAAACCAATGAACTTGTTTATAGATGCAAAAGAAAATTATTCACTTTAGCTCTTCATTGCTTACTGAAAGATAAGAAGAGTTGAAGAAGTACTGTTAGTGTCAGTAAAAATTGTAATCGAACTGGGAAATCTTGTGTTATTTATGAGTTTATCATATCTTACATGAAGCTGAGGAAGGCCCTGCCATGAGGGGGAAGTGGGTATTTGGGTTTGCTTGCAGCTTGCTTGGTGAGAGGGTGGGAGGGTCTATGGGTTCTCCCTATGGAATTGGGAACTTTGACTGAAAAGAAGTGACCGACATGGATAATGAAGGAAAATATAAAGGTCATGAGCTTGTTTCAAGAAAGGATGAAAGGAATGAATAAGAAAGTAAACTTCTTATAATGTCCTTTGGGATTAGCATCATAGGAACATTTTGTTTTCCCTGTCACAATTAGATTCTAGAGAGAACTTCAGTTTCTTTTGCTACCGATTTTTGAACGTGCTATGTACCAGTGTTGTCAAATTTAAGGTATTAGAGTAGCATAAAACCACTAAAAATCTATATTACTTCCTGGAGTTTATAATTATTTATCCACAAGTCTTTAATCAACTTAAATATCACCAGCAGATTGTAGCTGGACTTAGCTTAGGTAGGTTTCCAGCATATAAGAACTGAACTTTGAGGTTCTGTGGCAGTTGCATTTCGTTCACAGAAACTCAGTAGCTTTTATGCTTTACCTGCTGATAGGATTGAATAGATAATTTTAAGTTTTATTGACTTCGAGTGCAGTAGTAAACATGGCACAATGCTCTGAAAAGGCACCGTGTGTGCTTGGTCTCTGAGTTTATTCCTTAAAGTGGTTGCTTGAGGAAAAAACAAAAAACAAGCTGCAGAGTAAACTAAGATAAAGCATGTGTGCATTCGCACCCCTAATAGCCCAAGTAGTTGAAGAATAAAATTCAGAGGTGTTTATAAGTTCTTGTCAATATTAGGTTTGTTCCAAAATGATGTTCAGGAGCCTTTTCTGAAACAAGCAAAGTGAATACATGATGTTCATAACCTAAACCTTGTGAAAAGATATCTTCAGAAAGGGAAAGAAGGAACATGAGGTTACAGTTCCTGCTCTCCTCCTCCTCGTCCTTCCTCTTGGTATAGTCGGGTTATTTGTTTCCCTCTTCCTTCCTTTTGTTTCCCTCTCCTTCCTGTTGTCCCATCTTGAATACAGCTTTCATTTTCTTCTGTCTCTTCTTATTTCCTCATCTTCTCTCCTAATTCCGGCTTCTTTTCACTTGAGTCCATACTTTAGTCTTGATTCATCTTCCTTCACTGTTCCTTTCTTATTGAATTTATTACTTCTATTTTTTGGGTAGAATATTTTTATGGGAAAATATGGGATTACAAAACTTCAACTATTTTCCTCTATTCTGAGTTGGTGCTATATATTTGCTGCGCTTTTATGAACCCACAAAACTCTGGGTCATTTACTGTTGCATAGCAATGGATCTACTAATTGAAGAATTGATAGACTGAATAGTCCAGTCAAATGCAATTGTTGTTCCAAAGCTGAATGAATGAATGAAGATGCTACTGTGTAATTATGGATAACATGGTAGAAAAACAGTGTTTAATCTGCCAATACTTGTGCTTGATCATTCAACTCTTTCCTCAATTTCCCTTTTTTCTGTTTAAAGGTATGGATACATCAAATCCTGCAGTCTTTGTCAATGCTGAGCTCCTCCGCTTGCATATGGGAAGGAGGGTTCGAGCTGTGATTCAGGTTATGCGCTCTGATGGTGGTGGTACAGTGACTGGGAGATCTACAGATGACCAGCCGATAACTGTGAAAGGCAATCCCCCTGGTCCTCTTACAACATTTGTTGAGGTCATAGGTATTGCCGACAGTCCCCAATCTATCCGCGCTGAAATATGGTCCAACTTTGGGGACACACTAGGTATCACTTCAAATCACCCCATTAATAATTTTGACTTGTTTAACTCACTTCAAATCACCCCATTAATAAGTTTGATTTTTGTTGGCCTTGCCCTTGCTTTAAATTCGTGAACCATAAATGTTGTTGAGCTATTTTCCCTGCAAAAATTTGCTGGACGAAATGCAACTTAAAGTCACTTGCTTCTAGATTTTCTTTCCTAGCTGAAGTTACATTTGAAGTTTCTGCGAGTTATTAGGAGTATGTTCAAATCAATTTCTTGGTTGGAACTATAGACATTTATCCTTGTATACCAAAGTGCTATTAGATTGTGCAGCGTGGATATGTAAACAGATGACTTATATATTTGGTTGTTGTGTGTACACCATGAGCTTGGTCATCTTTATAGCATTACAAGAGTGCGAAGTGGGTACCTAAGCTCCTCATCTCCTCCTTGGAGAACAAGTAAAATGAACTTTTAAGACTACCTTTTGTCCTTCTTTCCATTTTGTCGAAGAAGGAAATCAAGTCATCAAGGTTTTTATTTGATTAAATTGGAAGTGCAAATGAGTGGATTTTGATACAATTCATATCCATCTTCATGGATTCATATTTGCTCAACTTTGTTTGCTTGCTATAACTCAAATTTCAAAGGATTGAATCTGTCATGCCTCTTTTCTGTTGCAGATACATATTGCTATAACCGTGTTTGCATGCTGGCAAATGGCGATTATAAACACTTGTTCATATGAGGACTCAAAATCGACATGATTCAGTGGATCCTAATAAGCAATCCAACTCTTTCACTACCTAATACATGATGCCTGTGATTACTTCTTTGGATGTTTGTTTAGTTTGGGATGGTTGTTATGTTGTGGTGTATGTCTTACAGAGTGAACCTGCTGAAATCCAGAACTTCTATTACTTGCTTTACACCTTGGCTGTTGCTAGCCAATGTTAGCTTTTGCTCATTGAGTGTGACAATCAACTGTTGCAAACCTAGCCATAAAATAATCAAGTGGCATTTTGTAATTTTTCGGGGTGCATGCAAGCTACCGAACACCAAAGATTATTAGAATAAATCAAGTGGCATGTGGAATTAGTTGGGGTGCATGCGAGCTACCCGAGCACCAAGGTTATTAGAATAAATCAAGTGGGTGTATCATAAGATATACAACATGACATGTATGTTACCATTGAAAATTTAGCCCATTGGCCTGAAGTTTCCACAACTTAAGTCTGGTCTATTGGAGAAAAATATTCGTCACTAACATTTGTTGTGTTCTGTAGGAGTTGTTTGGGAAAATGTGAAACTGCTAAAATCTGTTTAAACTGAATTTTCTTTTTTTTTGTTCTTAAAGTTGTAATAATCTCTAGTAGTATGACTAGCATTTTAGGTTCCAACGCTATTGGTAAATATTGATTTTGATCTTTATAATATTTAATTAAGTATATTAAACTTTCAATTAATTGAATGGTACATTCTAATCTTTGGGAGAAGTGGCTAATTCTTAAAGAAAATAATTTAAAAATTGGGGGTAAGGAAAGGGAAATATGGGAGGAGTGAATTGAATTCTCACCAATCAGGTGAAAGTCAAGTTTATATTGTTACTCAATATTTGAAGATAATATAATTCTAAAAATAATTTAAATATAACGTAGAGAGGTCAAAACACAATTTTTTTTGTTAATTGAGGGATTAAAAATGCTTTTACCTCTTGTGTATCGTATTTATGTCTTCTTTTTAGTTCAAATCAACTGATTTTAATGTTTACATCATCAATTAAAGAAGAGCTCGCGGCCATGGAAGCTCCACGATGTCACGTAAGTTTCTCTTTTTTCTGCCTTGGATACACATAAATACCTCCAAAATTGACCCAAAAAAGAAGCTAAATAAAAATAAAAATGGATCACTACAAAGTATTAGGGTTAACACGAAGCGCGAGCAAGGAAGAAATCAAGCAAGCGTTTCGTAAATTAGCAATGGAATTTCACCCAGACAAGCACGCACATTCTTCGCATCAGTTGAAGGAAAACGCTACGGTCAAATTCAAGAAAGTTTCTGAAGCTTACGAGACTCTGATCGATGATCGCAAGCGAGCTGATTACAACATTCGGTCCAATAGTTACCGGAATTCAGCGAATAATTATGGCGGTAATGGTGAGTATTATTACCGTAATAATAATTATCAGAACGGATATAGGAATAGTTATGGTTTTGGTTATGGGTATAGTCGGCCTGCTGCTGCAGATGGCGGTGGTTCTGCTAGTATTGTTACCAAATTCGAGATGGTTCTGCGGTACATGACGACTCGGGCGTTTCTACTCAATGCTGCACTTGCTGGGTAATTTCCCTTTCTCCTTCCTGTTCGTTTTCGTGTTCTCTAATTCCATTTTTAAACATGGTATTTGATTGATACTTCCTCCGTTTCAATTCGCTTGTCTAGTTTTGACTTGACACGAAGTTTAAGAAAACAAAACAAACTTTTGAATCTTAGGGGTCGTTTGGTACACATGATAATGTGGGATATCTCACCTTATCACATCCAACTTGCGATTGTTTTATTCCATCTCCTAGGTGGTATAAATTAGTCCAGGAACTATAATCCCGGGATAATTTAGTCCACGTACCAAACGACCCTTATGGTGTTAAACAACATGTATGTGGACAGTAGAAGTTAAAGAGTTGTCATAAAAAGAAGAGGCATTCTTTTTTAAACGGACTAAAAGGAAAGATAAACAAATTGAAACGGAGAGAGTACATAGTTTTAACTTTTGTTTGTAGCAGTACCACAACAACACAAACAATAGTTGTGTTTCAGTCTCAAACTAGTTTAAGTTGTGGCTATATGAATTCTCAATATCCATCTTTGCTCGAATTGGACTTGTTTCATTCCCATACTCAATAATTCATCTTTTAACTCTAGAGGAAGTCATATTTAATCATAGTGGGAAAATGTTAAATTTATGTTTAAAAGCAATGTGAAAGAAAAGTTCACAGCAAACTTTACATTTTGAATAGTTTTAAGTATTTCGGAACGCCCTAAAACAGAGGGTTTTATGTGAATTGGGAAAGAGGGAATAATGAATTTGCTTATAGTTCTTGTGGCGATATGTCCTTGCTAAAAATAGTTCTTGCGGCGATATGTATTGTGTAAAGCTGTGATCTTTAAGGGTGTTTATGTTCCATTAGACCTAGTGGTGGTTCGTGCGAATTATGTGATTATAGTAGTAACTAAGTCAAAGTGGAGGTGCTGAGTTTAACAGTCTTAGGTTCCAATCGTCATTAAATGTGAGTTGGTGTTAGACTTGTATGTTTGGTATTTTTCCTACTTGTGTGTGCTAGATGCTGTCAGTGTGCAACAGTTGGTGTTGTGTAATTGTAAATATATTCCTAATGCTTGACCTCTCCCACGTTCCCCCACCTTAAAGAAAAGAACAAATAATTTTAAACTGTCTGGTTATTTTGAACAATTAGATATCGGAATTTATTGGTTTATTGGTATGTGGTGTTATGTATGCTGTATCAGCTGCAGTTGGTTTTCCATGTAATTCGAAGTTTGGTTGTTCTCTATATGTTTTCTTTTGGATATAGTAACTTTTCACTAATTAAGTGATTGCAGTTTAAAGTCAGAAACTTTGTGTTACTTCTACTTTTGCATTTGTGCCTTACCAAGGTTCATGAATTAGTCTCGTCACAAGTTTTGAATGTGGATATTCAATGATTCTGATCTTTCAGTTCAATCTTGGTGTGTTTGTAATGAGGGAACTGTTGCATATTGGCATTCCCCCTGAATAGTAAAACTGTATGCTATGGGTTGTAGCACTTTAGCTGGACCATTAAGGGAGACAAGAAACAAGGAGATACCTAATCCTTGGGTGAATGTTGAATAATATTGGTAGTTCTGAGGAAACAGTCATCAAGACCAAATAGGAGCTATAGCTTGAACAAAAATGAAATATCTTGCTGAGGCCTGAGGGTTTACTTTTGTTCTAGGAAATTCCACGAGAGCTTTACTATGCTGTATATTTGTGATGTTAACTGTTATGTTCAAATTTAGAATTTAGGGAGCCTAGGGCTTGAAGAGTTCAAAGACCACTCATATTCACAGATCTAGTTTGTTGTAGCAGTAAGTTATCTTGCATTTTATTTTCCTAAGAAATTTATTGGATATTCAAGAAAATTTGACATTTGAAATTTGTCCCATTGACTGTCCAATATCATACTTTGGATTTAGGTGAACTCCATGTATTTGTAGTTCCTAAATTTCCTGATTCATGTGAAACAGCCTGATTATTTAAAACATCACTTTGTTTTTTTATATTGCCTCAATGTTTTGTTATGGATAAGCTATTTACCTTAATTTTGACCCAGTGAAAATCTTCTCAGGACATTGCTGATATATATTTCTCTGCAGTGTATTGTTAGGTGCAACATATGTAGTTGATGCAGGTGGGGAGGCACTATGGAAGATGCAAAACTCTGGAGTATGACTTCTCTTACTTTTCTCCATCACTATCTATACACTTCTCATTAATTGAAACTTCATAGAGATTAACTATGAATAACAAAAGGAAATGTAGTTCAAGGTTTTACTACTACTACTACAACAACGACGACGACGATGACATTCCAAGCGTAATAAATTTGGTCCCCCTTTTTCCTTGTTTCAATTGATAGGATTAGATATGATTCTCTAATTTCGCTATGCTACTCGATTTAGAATTCCTTTTGCTCAAGAACTCTCATCTTCTCCTAGATCCTTATGTGACCATCATCATATGGTTCATACAGCATTCATGAAGCTGGGAGTTGAGTTAATTGGATAACTAATCTAGGACAGTCAGTGAATTGTGAATGTCTGTTTTCAATCCCTAATACATATAACCCCTGTTTTCTGTTTAAATATGCTTTCTGAGAGGTTCTGGTCATAGTTTTATTGGATTAACTGAATCTTTTGACATGTGAGCAGGCAGTGACTCCTAAATTGCAACTTATTTTTCTATCTCATGCATCTCAGCTTCTTGTTTCTGTAATTTATATTGTTTTCGTGTAAATTTATATTGATTTGAACATCATCGTTCCATCCTACAAGTATTTTGTTATGTTTAGTAAGCAGCAAAATGTCTGAATAATTTTCTCTAACAATCTTCTTTGTGATCTTTGAGTGTAGAAATCGTTTGAAGAAGCAATGGAATCTGTAGAAAAAGCTAAAGCATTTGATGACAAAAGATGAAAGGGGGTTCTGCTGTATAGTTGTTTCTTTTTGTCGATGGATTCGAAATTGCTCATGGAAACCCTGCATCATACCTTGTGAAACGGAAATAAGCTATTGCAATTTGCAAAATGGCTGAGCTGAGATCTTCAATTGCTGTCAAAATTGGTCAATTTTTAAAAAAAATAGAAAGAGAGAGAGATGTGAGCACAATTTGTGAGAGAGTTGAGCAGCGATGCATCCTTGTATATAAGAAAGAAGTTATGTTGGGTGGCATTGCTGTTCTTGTATTCATGTAATATTATAACTATAACTAAATAAGAATATGTATAGATGTAGGTAGTCAAACAAATATAACTCGACTTGCCTAAAGTGTATAACATGTTACGTCTTTAGGAGGGTTGTTTGGTTGGTAAAATATGAGATTATAGTCGTAGAATGAATTGTGGGATTATTTTATCTCGTGTTTGGTACAATTTTTGATTTCGCCATTATGGATATTACGTCGACTTGATGCAACCCAGTAGAGTACTACAATTAAATTTGAATCGAGTTTATCTATATCCAAAAGGCAGCTCAAAGTATTACTTGCATGTGCAGAAGGGATCACTACATTAACCCTTTCAACACACAGAAATCAGCCATTTTAGATAGACATGATAGAACACTAGCAAGCACAGTATGCTAACATCTTAATATTAGCCCACGTAGAGAAGCCAAACTTTTTAAGTTATAAAAACAATCCAGTAGCTTGAGACGAACCAACAACAACATATCCAAATATGGTGTGCGCAGACCTTACCCCTATCTTGAGACGAACCACTTCTCAATAAAAAAACATGACGTTTGTGTTTCTGTTCTTTCTTAAAGTAAAGTCAGTAGGAGGCACATTACAGGCATCTAACATCAAACACTAGGTTGGACACCACTGTTCTAAAATGTAAAAGCAACTTGACTTCAATCTTGTACAACCAATAGTACTATTGAAAAATCTCTGCTGGATAAACAAACAGAAAAAATGAAATATGAGAAACGGGAGACAGCTCATTAAGTGCAAAGAATTGTTCACTAAAACTGGATTTTCAGTAGGTGTCAAAGCTTCAAAGAGTATTCTGTGTGCACAGGGATTTAACTCCATTCAATTTGACCAGGAAACAGATAAAGTTCAAACAGACATGCACACAAGGATATGATCACATCCAAATGAGATAGTGTCAAGGTCCCAAAGAAACAAAATGTATAATTCGCAACTTGCAATAAGCAGAAGCAGCTACTTCGGTTTGAGAGACAATAAAGTTCAGTCTCAAGTTAGCTGGTGCTGCTTAGGGACATGCAGCATCTCATGCTCTCTCCTGCATCTTTATTTCCAAGGTGACCTTCATCCGCGATGATCTATCGTGTTATATCCTTGTTCAAGAGGAACTGAAACCAAGGCAAGCCATTTTTTCCAGCTGTATCATGCAAGTACAGAACACACACCCAACGAAAACAAATTGGAAAGAACTTTGTCCAACAATCATCAAAATCATTTTATCAGAATAAGTAATTAAGAAAATTATGCACATATTCTTCATCTGTAAGGATAGATTAGCTTTAGACTTTGATGTGAAGTCATAATTATGGGTGGAGCTTCTAGCAAAAGTCTGTAGATGGAACAAACTTTTAATGTCATGCAAGACAAAATGGAAGAGAAGGGCAATTTGTAGCGAGTTCAAAACTAAACGTATTTTATGGAGATATGAAATCTTGCCAGCTCGCAAGATCCCTCTTGCGAGCTAGAACCTCGCTAATTAACATAGCAGTCGCTCAGTGTACAAGGAGTACTAAGTAACTCTTGCTTCAAAGATGATAATTTTATTCCTCTAACCAGGGAGATTGTTCTCTTGATAATCTTTTTATGATAAGTTCGTGTATAAAAATCTTTCTATCTGTAGAATCAGGTCATGGTTACACTTGTAAATTATGTGTAACTCGAACTGAGCCAAAAAAGAAATAGTACATCCAAACAAAAAAACAAAAGGAAGTGCTTTAAAGCCAAAAAAGGAGGTAGAAACAATGATGGTTGATGCAAAGGCGATACCTAGATTGTCAATTCAACATTTCTCTGCCCTATATGCAACAGCATTCCTCAAGCAATATGCTTCTAATTTCACAAACTTCGTAATTGCTTCCATTTTCACGAAAAATGCTTTCAACAGGTAATGAATTTTCACTGATACCTCTCACCAAGTACCAGATGAAACTAGGAGATGAATTTTCCAATCCAGTATAGAAAGTAAGCAGAATCTTAAGAGACCATGTACGTAGTTAAAACTACCAATAGACGAAAAAATATGTTGAACATTGTTATTCTGGGTCGTTGAATCAAAGATATGGTGAAACTGCTATTTAGTAGTATGTAGCAGTCGATTCCCTTTCTATTCGGATGTATGCTAAAATCCAAGAAAAATAACATAAAGTAGTTCAACATGTTTGGGTCAAACCCAAAATTTCAGTAAGTAGCTTGTTACCAACTGCAACTCATAAGCAATAGTTGATACATAGATAGTTACTTAAATTCATCAAATCATATAGTATACTACATGTCAAGTGCATGGAACACATCTATAGCCCATGGACAAATGGGATGAGTTATAATATTCTTACCAATATTAGGTGAAACAAAATCAGTTAGGGAATCAATAGAGGGACAAACCTCAATAGACTTGCAATTTTTACATATATAGATCGGAACAAAATATAGCTCAGTTGTCCCTTCCTGTTCGGAACCTTGAAACAAGGGTGTGCCGAAAGCAATTAGTTTTCTGCTAAATCAACATGTATGTCTTAGAACTGAATATATCCTCCTGTACTTTCTAATATCAGGGGTCAAAACATCAAAAGATTCATCGACGTCCCAACAACGAATGGCTCCATCAACAGCCTTGTCAAGAAGTAAAAGATGATCCCCAAAGCAATGGATATGGGAAGTGCTGGCAAGGCATGTCGACACACAGCTAACAATATAAGCGTGCAACCTAGTCCAGATATAATAGCGAGATAACAAGCATAAACAGTCATCAAATCATACATTGCAGCTCTCCCCACCAACACACTATAGAAAACAAAGTCTCCTAAACCAAGCTTTATCCCCCTCCCTCTCTCCTCCTCCTCTTCCTCAATTCTCCTCTCCAAAACCCGACCCCGATCACTCTCATTACTCTCTCTTATCTCTTCGTTAACCACTGGCCTGTCTCTTTCTCTTTCGTTACTACTACTACCCATCAATGGTAACATCTCCCCCTCAATTCCCACCTCTCTAACACCATCAATCTCTTCATTTTCACTCCCATTCCGAACCACATTTCCGTTACTCGACATAACCCGAAGCTCAATCGGATCACCATCCGAAAACCCAGCTAACAAAAGCCCTAAATTTGGTCCTCTATTCCCTGATCTTGAACTCACATTAGGCCTAGCCTCATAAACCAAAGCAGGTAACTCTTCATCCCTACTAGAAGCCAACTCCACCAACAACTTCAACGGTCCACCGGGTGCTAAAACTGCAACAAGATCATACAAAGCAAGTGCAACAAGCACAACCCAAGTTGTCCATTCAGGTAATTTCGTAAACCAAGCTGCTACAATAATCCCTAAAGCCACCATATACATTTGATTAAGCAAAATCGGAACCCCTTGTGAAAATACCGATATTACCCCTAAAATAGTGAAATTGAAGAGCAGTACACAAAAAGTTAAAGAATCAATTGGGATATTGAAATGCTGAATAATTGACAGAAAAATAGAACCCCCCATTGAACCAAGAACGAAAAAGGCAGAAAAACGGATGTAATATTTCAAGAAATTAGTGAAACGATAGTAATAGAGGATAACAAGAAGGAATGTAACAAGGGTTATGAGGACTACGAAAACGACGGCGTTTAGGAGAGCTCCTTCGAGTTTTTGGGTAGTGGTGTCGGAGGATGATTCGAGGTATACGAGGTTAGCGGCTGTACGGAGTTGGGTGTTGTTGTTGTCGGAGGAAGAAAGGGAGTAAACGATGAGGACAACGAGGAACATGCAGATGGATACTGGTGACATTACTCCGATGATTTCTACTCCGATCGTTTCCAGTATGCTGCCGCCGTCCATTTTTGGGGTCGCCGGCCGGTGGTAGGGGTGGGAGGGGAGGCGGGGGTGGAGGGGTAGAAATGGTAAAATGGAAGTGGTGAAGTAGTCTTTTTATAAGGTCTGTTTGGAAAAATCACCAGCAGATGCCAGTATTTGGAGCGCGCAGATGCCAACGCATGCCAAAGGTGTGTGCTGCTTAGCAAAATTGAGGAGATGGCGCTTCACGGGTATATCAAAAGCCTGGCTTTGGTCGCTCCTCTAATTCACATTGGTTCATGTCTCGAGTCGATTAGCGAATTGGTTTATCATCATTTCACATATAATCGGAGTGTGCATATGACGAAGCACGCCAAAGGTGTACGCTGCTTATCACAATTGAGGAGATGGTGTTTCATGGGTGTATCCAAAGCCTGGCTTTGGTTGCTCCTCCAATTCACATTGGTTCATGTCTCGAGTCAATTAGAGAATAGGTTTATCACCATTCCACATCTAATCGGGGCACATCCTCGGCTCCCATCCACTTCCTTTCCAATAATTTCAAGCATATTTTGATTCGCTTTTCAAAGTCCTTTTCATTTTTCCCTTGCAATATTCGTTTGCTATCGATTTTCGCTCGTATTTAGATTTGGACGAAATTCACCGTCCAATTTGAACTGCATTCCCAGACAACATGACTCGTAGATAGCGCCTCATGGTGTCGGAGGTGGGGGGAGGAGAGGGGTCGTTTGCTTTGTGGAATAATATGGATATTGAGCATTAATTACGTATTATTTCATATGGTATTTATAGTATGTTATATTGTTTTAATATAATGTTTGGATAGATTGTATTTTCTTCATCGTTACACAATCTCACACATTGATAATTTGAAGGATAAACATACAAATAAAATAGGATGCGAGATAGGCCTACTATAAAAAAAAGTAGGATAAATAAAATTATTAAATAATAAGTAAGATAAAATGAGAAAAAAGTAAGGCAACAACGCGATTACACAAAATCAATCATTACATAATATGATACCTTTTGTTATTATCTAATAATGAATTTTAGTGATACGATACAATAAAATTTAAATAATAATCAGAACAAACATGATACTTTAACTAACAATATAATAGGTAACAACCATTCAAACACACTATAACAATTTGATTATTTGAAACATTTACGAGAAATGAAAGATAGACGTTTTGGCCATGAAAATTGTGAGTAGGGGTGTTCACAGGTTGGATAGGTTAGGTTAAAACCAAAATTAAACAAATATAATAGATTTTTTAAATTCTTAAAACCAAATCAAACTAAATATAACATACATTTATTGATTTGATTTTTATTGATTTTAATTCGATTTGATTCAGTTATTCGGTTATTAACCATTCACGAAAATAAAAAAAATGACTCATTCAAACGAAAAAAAGACAATAATTCTTTCAAAAAGAAAAAAATACATTGTGAGATTACCACATAAAACAATAAAATAGTGTACTTTAATACAAGATAATTAAATTATAAATAAATTTTGATGAAAACATATATAAGATAATTAAAATTATTTATAAAAAATAATAAATCATGTATATATAATTATTAAAAATATGTATATAATTTATCGGTTCAGTTATTTCTTCGATTTTTTTGAGCAAAACCAAAACCAAAACCAAACCATATATTATCGGTCTTTAAAATGTAAAACCAAATCAAATAAAAATTAGTTTATTTACTCAATTTGGTTTAATTTTTCGGGTTGGATCAATTTTTATCCAAATCGTGAACACCCCTAATTGTGAGTATTTTAAAAAAATGTTTTTAAAGTAAAAAAAATGATATTTTACTTAAACTAAAAACGGATAGAAAACCAAAGAAAAAAAATTGAATGACAAAGAGAAAGTAAATATTGGTAATATTTTATTTTATTTTTGATAATATAAGGATCATATTTTATTAGTATATGCTATACGTTAAAATATTTTGTTGTAGAGAATCTTCTCAAAAGAACCTAAACCCTTGGGCCTATCTTGCTTTATCTTCTCCCTCCATTTCCCACTGTACCATACAATGTCTACCACCGTCCTCAGAACGCCGACCACCACCTTACGGCCGCCGTCAACCACCGTCAGCGCCGCCGCTTACCCCTCCGTGAAACCTAATTGTATCACTTTCTTATCCTACTCGCGGTATGGACGGAGACAGAGTAATCCGTTACTCACCAAACGGTGTCGTATTAGTCCAATTGTTCAATTGAAGCAACGGGCGGTTGATAAATTTGTCGTCTTTGCTTCAAATGAGGATGCTACTCAAACGGAGACTCAGGAACCGGAGCAGGTACAAGAATCCGAGCTAGAGGTACAACACTTTATCGTACATTTTATGTTCTAGATGTGTAAAAGCTCAATTAACTATTTGAATAATTTGTACTCCTTCCGTTCACTTTTACTTGGCATGATAGTCAATTTGACTAATCTTCGGAGCTAAATTGAGTTAGATTAATTCAATATTTTCAATTTAAAATCCAAATATTTGAAAACTATATGAAAAATATTATAAGTTGCAATCTTCTCATATTAATATGATAAAAGAATACATATTAAAATGTTGTTCGCATAGTTTGACTTTCGAGAAGTGAAACGTGACAACTAAAAAGTGAATGAAGGGAGTATCTATTTTTAGTCTCTCGTGGGCCTAACTAAGGCATCATTTTAACACTACATGGGAGTGCCCATATGTAGGTGTTTATTCCACATTGGTTGAGAGAATAGGGGGTTGTTATCAATTCTCATCTCATGAGCTAGCTTTTGGGCTTGAGTTATGAAAGTTCCCTTTTTTAACCATATGTGGACAATTCCCAATGAATTTGGTGTTTTCAAGTTTCATCATGAATAGATTAGGTTATGTTATGTTATTTTCTTACGTTTTTTAAGGGTCAGTTTGCAACTCTGACCCACAAGACTGATGAGAGAAATTAAATACTCACTCGATTTCAATTTGTTTGTCTGGTTTTGACTAGACACGAAGTTTAAGAAAGTAAAAAAGTTTTTTGGATTATATGGTCTTAAACTAAAGATATGTAGAATGTACCAAATGCCCTTTAATCTTGTGGTCTTAAATATGCCATATGGAAGTTAGAATTAAAGAGTTCCAAAAATGGAAAGAGACATTCTTTTTGGAATGGACTAAAAGGGAAAGTAAGACAAAACAAATTGAAACGGAGGATTTCTTTTCCGTCTGGATTGAATCTTCATTGGCAGCTAGACCTTACCATTAGGCGCTACATTATCCTCTTCCTTTACGTGGAGTTCGGACAAACTATGAGTTGGCATTTTACGATTTTTGGGAAGCAATTGTTTTGTTTAGCACTGATGTTTAAGGATTACGTGAAAGACTACTTAAGTTAGTACATTTCTTTCTGTTCCTTTTTATGTAGTAGCGGGTTACTTTATGTTGCTTGTGGAAGCTTGTCCATTAAATGTTAGTAAATGCAGCCTGCGTTTCCTGCTTTAGATGGTGCAAAAGGGTCAACGAACTTAGGATTTTCATAGACCTTAATTGCAACACATCCCCTCCCCCAGGAAAGCTTATTACCTGCGATATTGTGATTGCAATAGGTTTTCCAAGTGAAAGTCAACTAATCAATCGTTACACCTCAAATTCCATGTTGGTCGAACTCCAACCTACAAATGGTACATTTCTCTGGTATCTGAAAGATGAATAATTGCCATATTTGTGGGTGTGTATAACCTTGGAAGACCTATTTCATGACGGGAAGGAGAACCTTCGACGTAATTGTATATAGCAAGTCAGAGAAAGCCCGAAATTATGAACACAGGAAAGCAGTGTCATGGTTGATGTTCGAAGTGTTAAGTCATGTATTCATTTGTTACGCTTATCAGAAGCTTTGCTAGGAGGCAGGAGTCAACGCTAAGTTTGACATTGGTAGAGGGTGCTCAGTCGCAGCTGTGAAGCTTAAAGATTTTTTGGCAGAGGGGTTGATCACCAAGCATCAAGATGGTACAATCACAACACCCAGCTGCAGACACAAAAAGACTTCTACATATCATCTAACTCCTCTAGAAAATCCATATATTGATCCAAATTTTCCATAACATTACTTTTACACCAGAAATGCAAATATAATAAACAGCTATTTTTAATCCTGGAGATATGCTGTCTTTTTCCTTCAAAGCAGACACTATTCCTCTCTAGCCAAATTGTCTATAAAATACATAAAGGGATTGTTCTCCATACAGACAACTGACTCTTTGCCATCTTCTGAAGTTGTCAAGTCCAGCAGGTTCTTTAACATTTAGGGGCATTGCCCATCTGACACCATATATATTTAAAAATAGCTCCCAACATTGTCTTGCCACTTTGCTATGAATAAATAGATGATTGACAGTCTCTAAGTTCTGTGATTAATTATAAGAAGAACTAAGGGGATTGGTTGGTTAGAGTCCACAAAGTCCAGATCTGATTTCTTGCTGATCGTTAGTGGGTAGCTTTATGTGATATGATAAGACATTCTGAGGAGAGTTGACATATGGCCACGGACCTTGCAACATGGAGAGTTCCAACCAGAGTGAAATTCTAGGACATGAATGAGATGTATTTATGAGTGCTTCTATCTCGATTAAATGTGGAGATCATATTCTCTGGAATGGTTTTCTGGTAAACTTATTACTTTTTCTACACATGTAACTGATCAGGTGCAGTGTAATTGACAACTGGATTATCTTACTGACATACACATATTGTACACGAGGCACGAGCTTCCCTTGTGTATTTTTTTTGGTATGGTGGTGTTCGTGTCGGCTTGCACGCACCTCGATTATTCCACTAGGTACCGGATAATTCTGCCCTTCCAGTCTTAGCAGATGAGAAGACATCACTTCGTGCATGTTGTCTTTGTAAGTTGTGTGAATATAGTCTAACAGCATCTGCGCCTAGGCCTTGCTTCAATACCAAAGGTAATAAAATGCTGGTAGGTATACCAAACGTCATGAGTTTGTGTTTTGGCGGCGAACCAAGTCTGGTATTTAAGTGAAGAAAGGTAGAAGGGTGTGCCCACTATCCATCGGAAACAACCAATATCTCGATCATCTAGAAGAAGTATAACATTTGATATAGAGCAAAATCTTCATTGGTCGATGGAAAACTTTTACTTTATTCTCGGTCGATGCATTCAGTGAAGTTGGGCTTGATCTCTGGCCTGGATGCGTTAGAAGCACTAATTATTAGGTGATTATGCATGTGGATAGCAAGTGAGATGTCTTCTTATGATGTTGCCTCTATTTGAAAGATTCCATGTGAGATGTCACCTTTACTTCTCCACAGTAGCTGCATAACTCACTAAGGGGTCGTTGATTGACTTCTAGATCTAGTTATACAGAAATTACAATAAATGGATTGTTGCGGTGAATAATGATGTAGGATTGTTATGCATGGAATGCCTACTTTAAGAACATTTTGTCTTTAGATACTCTTCTTGGTATTGCTAGTACACCTATTCCTGTTTTACATTTTATCACGCATAAAATATTACATAGATTCCCACATAAGTCATACCAGTATTAGTAATCAAGATTTCAGTGCCGGAAACCAAACACTATTAGTTATGCTAGGCCTTAAACGGGAACCAGTCATTGTATTAGTTGTGCAAAGATCACACTTGTGATCAGTGTTTTATGCTGCAAATGAACGTTGTATTAGTTACTTGTAATTCTATGCTAGGAATACTGTAACTGATGATTTAAGAGAGTGTATTCGACATTTAATATTGGCCTTTAGCTGCCCCCTTTTCCTTATCGAGTGTTCTTTGCTTAGACTGAGTGATAGAAGACAATAGTTTTACTCCAGCATGTACCGGGTTTTGTTAGATATACTTTTTTTCTGTATAGCATGCATATCTATGTGGGTTTGTACAAATGAAATCACATAATGTGTTTAATCGCCCAAGGGTATGGTCTAGTGGTCAATGAAATGGTGGAAAGTTAGAAGTCTCTGGTTCAAATTTTAACGGAGGTAAAAAACACTAGGTGATTACTTCTCTGCTTACCCAAACCTTGGTGCACAGAATTATCTAGTATCTATGTTGGTGGGAAGTAGCAGAGATGCGGTACAATAGTCGAGGTGGTCCCAACACCCGTCACAAAATAAAATAAAATAATGTGTTCAATATGTCTATTAGTTCGTTTCTTCATCCTTTTATATCCTTTTGTCAGCATGTATGTTCTGATTAAGCTGGTTAGGGCTGTTGTAGTTTACCTTTATAATTAAAACTTGACATGTTGGAGTTCCAAGTCTTCCAATTCTCTTGCCCGCTTATTGAAAATGTAATGAAATCTGTATTTCCTTACCATTGAACAGGAGAATTTAGATGGTGCTGCTGCTGAAGAAGCTTCGGATGAGGGTGACAATGCAGCTGCAGAGGAAACTTTATCAGTCGTTGCAGCGGCATTGCAGTTGTACAGAGATGCTTTAGCAAATAATGACGATTCAAAAGTTGCAGAGATAGAAACTTCCCTCAAGTCCATAGAAGATGAGAACATTGAGCTTCAGACAAAAGTAGCCTCACTGACTGAAGAATTGTCAAGTGAGAGGGACCGGGTTCTTAGAATCAGTGCCGACTTTGACAACTTCCGTAAGAGAACAGAGAGAGAAAGAGCTTCTCTTGTGACGAATGCGCAAGGGGAAGTCGTTGAGAAACTTTTGTCTGTTATGGACAATTTTGAGAGAGCAAAAATGCAAATCAAGGTGGCAACAGAGGGAGAGGAGAAAATCAGTAACAGTTATCAGAGCATTTCTAAACAATTTATGGAAATCCTTGGATCTCTTGGTGTTGAGCCTGTGGAGACAGTTGGGAAGCCATTCGACCCACTGGTAAGTTTCTCACCCGTGCCTCTATACACAGATGCATTCCAACATAGATACACAGATGCTTGAGTATTTTAAAGCTGCTTTCTTTCCTTGCAGTGTGGTGCTTGTTTGAATAGATAGGTAGAAATAGGTTGTATTGTTCAGAGAAAACAAAGTTTTGAGCTGCCATCTTCTGTTGTTCATGTAGTGATTCTTCTATTTGATCCTTGGTTTAATGCAGGCCAGTTCCCGAGTTGGCTCAAAATTCAGTCGAATTATTGATGAACTTTTTCAAAAGCTGTATAACTTCTATTCGGTTTTTAGGAAGACCTCGACCTGATTTTAAGCTCAATCTAAATCAGCATTCTTTTGAGCCAACTCGGTGAGTTGACAATGTATAGACTTATGGTATTCTTTCATGAAGGGAACGAAACAAGAATTTGTTTCCTTTGAGTTGTATAATGATCTAACATTGAAATCTGTTTGCATCACACCTTGTTATTGTAATGTTGGAGAAAACCTTTTCTGTAGTTTTATGCCAATAGATGAAACTGTATTACCTGTCTCTATTTAGTATTGACTGGTCTCCCCATGATCAGCTGCATGAAGCTATAATGCGTGAGGATTCCTCAGAATTTGAAGAAGGTGTTGTAATTGAAGAATATCGCAAAGGTTTCAGACTTGGAGACAGACTCTTACGTCCTTCAATGGTGAAGGTGTCGGCTGGCCCAGGGCCGGCAAAGCCAGAGACAACTGAGCCTAAAGAAGAGGAGCAAAACGAAGTCGATGAGAAGAGTGAGGAAGGTACTGCTGAAACACCAGGTGATGAAGGGACAGGTGAGGGAGGTAACTAACTACCAGGTTAGGGATGTAACCCATGATTTGGCTTTTGTACAAGCAAGCAAAAGAATATATTCTCATTGATTGAGGTTGGGCTAGGTTTTTGCTGGTATACCTTTCAGTTTCCATTAATTACTGTTTGTTTGAGAGGACATTATTTTAGGTCAGTTGTCTTATGAGTGCTGTCTTAAACATTAATCCTTAGGCTTCGGATGGCGAGGATCCATATAGCTGAATCCAATAAGCTTGGGATCGAGGCATAGTTGTTGTAATATTCTGGAAACAAGTAAGGGCTGAATGTCATGTGCAAATGTGACTTGAATTTGAACTTCACCCTCTCTAGCCATGTGTGTGAAAAATTGCACTGCTCCAACTTATGCTTAGATAAAAGAAATTTCATCAAAATACTGATCGATTTGCCACCATTGCTTTTAGATCTATAAAATCGTGCTCAATCAAACACCGCATAATATATTCTTCTAAAAATGTCTCCGTCATACAAAATACACCAGCTTGAACATTTATTCATGTTTAACTTCTTCATGATACATGAAAAACAAAGAAGTCAAGACTTACTTTTGATGACAAGGAACCCGCAGCCGCCTTCAGGTGTACACATGGTAAATGTATTGGAAACTACACATGAGAGAGTGCACCATTTTGTGCGATGAGCTCGATCGAGAAAGTATGCAGCGGTTCGAACTGGAGACCTTCCATTTAGAATCGAACTGGAGACCTTCCATTTAGAAGATCCCTTGATCAACCAACTCGGTCACCCTTATCCTTCGGGTGTAAACAAAGTAAACCCCGCTCCATTTGCAATAACTCACAAATCATATAGAAAAGGTAAATCGCACTAAGCAAGTCCCGTGCAACGAGCTTGACTGAGAAGCATCCAGGGGGTTTCGAACTTAAGAAACCCCCCCTCCAATTTGGGAGATCAACCAACTCGGCCATTCTTACTGAGTAATTGCATATTTACTACCTAGTAAAAGGGGCTAAGTTTCAATTAGTCACTAACATTTTAAATATATCAATTTGGTCATCAACCTCTCACATTTGACCACCTTTTCACCACATTGGCCATCTAATATCCAACCTCAACTCCCGAGTGCATTGTGCATGCTAAAGGAAGAGCATGAGTGAAAATAAACTATAAACTGCAAGCCATAAATATGAAAAAAGAAGAAGAAATTTTAGTGGAAAATAAAATAGAAAAAGGGGAGGAAGTAGTAAATTACGAAAACAAACCTAATTAAAACATGAGGAGCAAATTCTCAAAACTCTTGTATTTATATTTCAATTTTAGATTCTCTCGATTCATAACACCAAATCCTTTGAAGTTTTTTATTTTATTAATCCGCAATATGCCTACTTTGCACATATTATAAACGGAGAAGGGCCTAAATTACCCTTCAAATATTGGAAATAATACAAATATACCCTTCTTCCACGTTGGGGCTCTAAAATGCCCTTCTCATCCACATTTAGGTTCTAAAATACACTTTGCATTCACCTTTGGGTCCTATTTTGCCCTTTTTCTTAACATATCCCTTATAAAAAATATTAGGATTTTCATTTAATATGTAACAATATTTTATTTGTTAAAATTTTAATTAATCAAAACTTATTAACCCACAAACTCAATTCGGATACTAGATTTAGCTCCTCTACATTTCTCATCTCTCACTTTTTCACAAGTTCTTATTTAGATTAGAGACATAAGCCATAAATTTAAATTAATGGCTAAGATATAGTAAATTAAAAATATGCCTTAACTATAATTAAAATAATTAATTATTTTCATTTATTTACTTTCAAAATATTATTTTAATCTCACAATTGTAGTTGCACAACATATCTTTCCTAAATATAAAAAAAAAGATATTCTTACTTGCCTTGAGTAAATTTTGTTCTGCATCATTTTTATTTTTATTTTTTTGCTACTATTTTTTCAATCAAATTATTTTTAGCCTAATTTTGAATGCTGGAAAGGAATTCCAATGTTGGAAGAGAAGTCCTCCCACTTTTAAAAAAAAATTACTCCTAAAATTTAGTATAACTTTTTTTCTGTATTGTAAATAATATAGCAATCAAATATTTGAATATTTGATAAATTAAATAATAATATAATTACAAATAAATTTAATGGCTAGAATTGTGGGATTGCCTTATATTTTAAAGCAAATACATAAAATATCTATTATTCTAATCATGGTTAAGGCTTATCATTAATTGACTAAATCTCAATCATTAATTTAGATTTATGACATGTGTCTCATCTGAATAAGAACTTGAAAAAATTGAGAGATGAGAAATGGAGATGAGCCAAATGTGGGGTCCGAATTGAGTTTGTGAGTTAATAGGTTTTGATTAATTAAAAATTCAATACTTGATAGTTGATACATTTATCTGATGAATTTATTACTTTGTGTATTTGACGAAAACTTTTTAAAAAATTATATTTTTATTTAGGATAGTCAAAGTACAAGAAACAAGTGACATTAACTGAAATTGAAGGGCAAGAAACTACAACGAAGCAGTACTGCAACTATTAGTATGACGGATAACAAAACAACACTTTACTACCTACTAACCTTCTGCTAATCGTTGAAGAACAAAGTCCTTGTTTATAATTAACGTCCTTAAAATGAGGATATAATTAGCATTTTCCCAAATTTCGAGGACTAAATCAAATTAATTCCAGATCAAATATTTCCATTTAGATTATTTTAGGGACCACATTGACATTCAAATGGAACTCTAGGTACCAAAAGTAACAATTCCACTTCTTTTCCTCTGTTCAGATATATACCCCTTGAACTGGCGGGAATTTGCACATAACTAGAACTCCCCTAAACCCTCTCCTTTTCCCCAGCTACGGCGAAACCACCATGAACAACGGCAACTCTAGGAAGCGATCGGCGGCGGCGACGCCGTCACCTCAACAGCAGCAGCAGAAACACCACGCCTCCATGGAAGAAGAAGACCTAGACGAGGATGTTTTTCTCGAAGAAACATTGCTTCAGTACGAGGAAGATTCACAGGTCCTTCGCGAACTCGAAGAGAGGAATGCACTCAATGAGCGTCTTCAGAAGTGGAAACGACCTTCTCTATCTCAAGCTTACATCTCTCAGACACAAAGCATATGTAAGAATTTTTTTTTCTTAATTTTCGACTTCGTGCTTTGCTTATTTTTTTTGGGTTAATTTATATGACATTTCTGTTCGGGCAGCTCATTTTTCGTGTTTCCTCCCAGATTATTTGAATGAAGCTGACTCAATTATGGTGCTGAATTTTTAGGGTTTCTGAAGATGTTTCTTTGGTCTTAAGCTTTTCTTATTAAGGATTTCAAGTCAGCGGGTGCAGGGTAGCACTGCCCTGACTGCTCTTTTCAACAATGTGTGCGGATTTTTTTATTTGATTTAATTTGATAATTGGGTGTGCATTTAATGTAATTATAATATATTTTAAAAACTTTACACTATATATAACAACAACAACAACATACCGAGTATAATCACGCAAGGTGGGGTCTGGAGAGGGTAGAGTGTACGTACACCTTATTCCTACCTTGTAAGGTTAAGGAGGCTGTTTCCCGATAGACCTTTGGCTCAAGAAGAGATGACAAGTAAGCTATAATAACAAGCAGTAACAACATTAAGATAATAAGATAAACGAAATGGAAGAAACAAATAGGTACTACTAGAGACTTAAGAAAAAGCAAACGTAAGAATGAAACTAAACTAATACTCCCGGATGAAAAAAGAAAATGCTCGGCAACCTACTATCCCTCTACCATGATACTCAACCTTCACAACCTCCTATCAAGAGTCTTGTCCTCAGTAAGTTGAAGCTGCAACATGTCCTGACTCCTACCTAATCACCTCTCCCCAAGAAATCTTAGGCCTACCCCCCTCTCTCCTCAATCCCACCACGGACAACCTCTCACATCTCCTTGTCGGAGCATCTGTGCATCTGCGCATGTTCGAACCATCTCAACCTCCTTTCCCGCATCTTATCCACCATGGGGCCCACACCCACCTCACCTTGTCCTGAATCTTTTCATTCCTAATCTTATCTATCCTGGTGTGCCCACATATCCATCTCAACATCCTCATTTCTGCTACTTTCATTTTCTGGACATGAGTTTTCTTAATTGGCCAACACTCCGCCCCATACACCTTGGTCGATCTAACCACCACTCTGTAAAGCTTACCTTTCAGTCTTAACGACACATACTTATCACACAAAACACTGGATGTGAGCCTCCACTTCATCCATCACGCTAGGGGCGGATCTAGGGGGCGGGAGAGTGTTCACCCGAACCACCTCGGCAAAAAATTACATTGTATATATAAGGTAGTTTTTCTATTTTTTATGTACATATATGAATTTTGAATCCCTTGAACACAATACTAGAGGTTGACTCAAGTGGTTTAGGGGGTTCAAATTCACCGTAAGGTTCCAAGTCCAAATCTCAAGCACTAGATTTTTATTTTTCGTACCCTTTAGGGAAAATTCAGGATCCGCCACTGCATCCCACTTCGATACGATGTGTGACATCATCGCCAATCTTCCCATTGCCTTGGATTATTGACCCCAAGTACTTGAAACTTCCTCTCTTGGGGATGACTTGAGTATCAAGCCTTACTTCCTCGTCTGCTTCATGAATCACTTCAATGAACTTGCACTCTAAGTATTCTGTCTTAATCCTGCTCAACCAGAAACCTTTAGACTTCTGGGCCTTTCTCCAAACCTTCAGCTTTGCACTTCGCTTCACGTCTCGTCAATCAATTCTATGTCATTTACAAATAATAGGCACCATGACACCTCAACTTGAATGTGACGCGTTAGTGCGTCCATTGCCAAGGCAAATAGAAACGGGCTAAGAGCGGATCCCTGGTGTAAACCTATCACAATCGGGAAGTGCTTTGAGTCCCCTCCCACTATCGTTACTCGGGTCTTGGCTCTATCATACATGTCCTTAATCACTCTATTGTAAGTTACAGGAACACCTCTCTCCCCCAACATCTCTATCGAACCTCCGTTGGGACTTTGTCGTATGCTTTTTCAAGGTCAACGAACACCAAATGTGAATCCTTCTATCTTTACACTATATATAGTTTGACTTAAAAGAAATGAGTGAGCCTACACCTGTCTAAAAGCTACATATGTGTATGCTCTTCAACTTGGCGGTTTTACAGTTGAGATTAAGTCCTTTTTATATACTTTTGATTTTTAAAATAGTTAAGCTAAGCTAGTCTAAGTGTGTCTTCGGTTGGAAGGAAAATGTTTTTTTGAAAATTGTTTTCCAAGAAAATACGCCGATTTCTTACTTATTTTCTTGTGTTCGGTAGGTATGCAAAAATATTATCTTAAAATTATTTTAAAAGCATTGGATATAATCTAGACAAATACTATGGTAGGTAGGAGTGAGGGTAGGATTGGTGGGGTGGTGGGGATGGGGGCTACAAGAGTGGGGTGAAGATGCGGTTTTGGAGGGTTGGGAGGACACAATCAATGTGGGATGCCACTTGTGGAACTTGTTTCCCTACTTCCACTAGGGAATTCCTCTTCTTCATTTTTAAGGAATTTGTTTTCCTCGAGAAAATATTTTCCAAAATTTTGACCAATCGAATAGGGAAAAATTAGAAAAATATTTTCCTCCATACCGAACACATCCTAAGTGTTTATATGGGGAAGCTATTTTCGTTTAGTATAGGAATTTGAAGTTCATTTACTTTAAATTTAAGTTCAGGATTCTTAGTTTTGTAGTTCTTTTTATTTATTTATTTAACTTGGAACTTTCTTATATTTTGTTCTTTCTTTGATTTGTACTCCTGTAACTAAATTGTTCTATACTCAATTAAGGAATATAATTCAAAAAGTTTTGTTTTCATTGTTTAGTAACTATTTCCTATTTATTTAATATTAGAAATCTAAAACAACAAAATTGGAATTTGAAGACAGAATAGGAAGAAAAGAACCTACTTTTGGATCACTCAAAATTGACATTAGTATGACGCCGTTAATAACTATTGACAAAAAATAGAAACCTGTTGTTGCCCCCAAAATTTTGAAGCCTTCTTTTTACCAATCAAAATGAAAACAAAAGTTTTGAAGTCCTTTTGTGTTCTTGGTATGAGTAACAATTATTTTTGTTCCGAGCTCATATGGAATCTTATTAAGCAAGTTTATATGTTGTCACACTTGGTGGAAGACAATGTATGACTCAAGCAGAGTCATATGCATGTCTTGTACTTTTCTTTCGACACCTACTTGGATGTTTATTAATGAAGCTTTTTGACTTATCCAAAAAAAGGTTTGTATATTGAGTTGAGGGCAAGATGTACATGTGGATTTATATAATAATTCAGTGAAAATAAGAAGTTAGATTGTTAGGTAAAACAAAAAGGTTTCTAAATAGATCAATTATTTCAATAAGTTCTAACTTTCACAATCGCATTCTGAAGCTCTGTTGAAATTTGGTGGTCCTTTCTCAGCGTTTCAGCAGCTAGAAATTGACTACATTATTGGAGAGAGCCATAAAGAGTTGCTGCCTAATTCGTCTGGTTCGGCTGCCATTTTAAGAATCTTCGGGGTCACCAAGGAAGGTTTGTCAATGTTTAATTCATTGTTGCCATATGCATTTGGAATTCTCGTTGTTGTGTTGTAGATATGGTTCTATTGATCTGGAAAAGAAGATAGGATTCTGGCATAGCAAGTAATATAATAGTCTTCTATAGTTATAAATGCACGTCTTGAAATGGGAGTAGTTCTTTTTTTTATCGGTAAAGTAGTTTCTTTTTTTTTTAACTTAAAAACAATTAGAGCGTTCTCAGAGCTGCAATCTTGTGAGGCACACTGATACCAAGCACAATTTGGAACGTAGATTTTCTCTTGACTGTATAAAATATATTGGTACAAATATGCATTAATGTTGTAACTTCGTGGATTTCTCTAGTTGTAGTATTTTTGTTTTTTGTTTTTCTGTTTCTATTTGTTTAAAGAGGTTTTTGTGCCATTTCCTTTACGGAAGGAAATTATAGCTCCTTTTTAGTATTTTCTATGCTATTATATTACACTATATGTTAGAAATGAACATGAAAATCTTAAGTGGAGGTGGTACTTGGTAGGGTGAGGAGTTGAGTTCAGCAGGAACACAACAACTTGGAATCCATCAATAATGTATTTATTGAGGTTGACGTAGCTTGTCCCACTTACTAAGAAATGTCTGCTTATGTCCTGGTCAGGAAATAGTGTCTGTTGTCATGTACATGGATTTGAACCATACTTCTATATCAGCTGCCCTCCTGGAATGGGCCCTGATGACATCTCTCGTTTTCACCAAATTCTTGAGGTATGTTGACCTGCTTGTTTGCATAAGCATGCGATGATTGAATTCTTCACCAGTTGGGTTTATTAATGGCCAATGCTGCATTTGCTATATTATTCTTGTTGGTTGCTGTAGGGTAGGATGAGAGAGGCGAATAGGAACAGCAATGTCCCTAAGTTTGTCCGTCGCATCGAAGTAGTTCAGAAAAGAAGCATCATGTATTACCAACAGCAGGTTTCTCAGCCTTTTCTCAAGATTGTAGTGGCATTGCCAACAATGGTTACCAGTTGCCGTGGTATGTTTTCTGTTTCACTTATACTGTATCTTTCTGATAAAGGCCTTTTCTTTTGTGCTTGTGGCACACGCGCGCGCACATAGTAAAAGTGTTATTGATAGAAATATCAAGAGCTAAGTCAGTACTGGAAAGTACAATAGGATATTCTCTTCAGTTACAAAATCTGATCATTTTTGTATCAAACTAGTGAACTCTATCATTGCGTCCTCCTCATATGTATATTTTAAGATTACAACAGAAATTAACAGGCTAAGTCATTCAGTTTTCAAACTGCAAACAGCTGCAGTTTAGATCTTGAAGTATTGCTGGCTCATTTCCAAACCACCCAATACGGCTGAAAGGTTCTCCAACGCCCTCTGTTCATTTCTCATTTTACATCCAGTCGAGATCTAAAAAGTTCTTAGACTGTCCTTGGCATTAGCCATTTCATCCCAAAAGTGTTTAAAAAGGTTTCTCAATAGAGCAGTTGCGTGACCTTGTGGTATATTTAATATGGCATTTGCGTGCCAGTCTTGCCTGCTCTTGCGATGATAACATAGTGTATTACTTCACATTGAGCATAGTTTAAAATAATATACTTGCATCTTAGTGAAATTGCTCCTTAATCATCTCACTTAAGTTCACTAGCTGAAATATGGAGAAGAATATGTTCGATAGAATTTGGGTTATGTTCTTCAACATAATTGGATGCACCAGAATTGCGATAAAATGTTTAACTTCTGATTGATTTTATAGAAATGATTCTATCACCAATCCTTTTTCCACTTGACTGAGATGTAAAATGTGGCAGGTATTCTCGATAGAGGTATTCAAATTGACGGGCTTGGTATGAAGAGCTTTCTGACCTATGAAAGTAATGTTCTTTTTGCTCTTCGCTTCATGATTGACTGCAATATTGTTGGTGGCAACTGGATTGAAGTTCCAGTTGGGAAATACAAGAAAGCTGCAAGGAATCTGTCCTATTGTCAATTAGAGTTTGATTGTCTGTATCCTAATGCATGATTGAATCTATGACCTAAGGGTGCATTCTTTCTATCCATGAGGGATCATCACCCTGAACTTCCTTAACATTTTCTTTTAGCTATTCTGACTTGATCAGCCATTCTCCTGAAGGAGAATTTTCGAAGATGGCTCCCTTTCGCATATTGAGTTTCGATATTGAATGTGCTGGTCGTAAAGGCCACTTTCCCGAGCCTACACAAGATCCTGTTATTCAAGTTAGTCCCAATATATTCTACATATCTGGAAAATATATATCGTTAACTTTCCTGTTGCTGACAAGATTTTAACTTCATTCTAGGTGGCCAATCTGGTTACCTTGCAGGGACAGGATCAGCCATTAATTCGGAATGTGATGACCCTTAAGTCATGCTCACCTATAGTTGGGGTTGATGTTATGTCCTTTGACACAGAAAAAGAAGTATTGCTGGCTTGGAGGGTAATATTTTTGCATACAATTTGTATTTTAATTGGATACTATCTCCATCTTTTCTCTTCCTTTTTGTGTGGTGGTGGTGGGAATGGGCGGTTGTGGGATAGGCGAGCATAGTTTTTGTATGCGGCAGTTGATTCTTTCAGTTTGGCTTCATGTGATGGCAGTTAGCCTTATAAATGGTTTCTTTAAGCGTGAGAGTTTCACATTGTCCGTGTTGTTTTCTGCTCCATATTGTAATGCACATGCAGAAGAGTGAAGAAGGCTTAACAGACGTAATTTGGACAAGTGAGAAGTTAAAAATTATGGAAAAAGTAGAAGTTAGAAATAAAAATGCAAATTGAACTTTCATGGGCTATTTACACTTGCCTTACTTGGCATATGAATCTTGGTTGATTGGTGCTGAGGAAGTGGTGGGACTTTCTCATAGTTAATATGAACATAGGGTGTTTGGATATGCCATTCCAGTCTCTCATACATTAGTTTGCACAATCGCGTAAAACTATTCCAGAATACTTTCCCGAAAACAAGTTTTTATATGAAAAAAGATGTCTATACTACTAGTAATACCAATGACCAATTTACTTTTCTTTTGACTTACAGGAGCTTATCCGGGAAGTGGACCCTGATATAATAATTGGATATAACATCTGCAACTTTGATTTGCCATATCTCATCCGGGTAATGAGCTTCTTTTTTCCCTTTTTGGATTGATAAAAGGTATTGTATTCTGGGTAGCGAGCTTCTTATGTAGTTCATGTTTTGAATAATGGCTCCAAAACAATGAAATGTGAGCTAAAGTGAATTAAGATTTGCTGGGCAAGCTTAACGGTCGGTTAGTTAATATAGTACCAAAAGTGTTATTTCTTAATTATTTATTGGAGTAAGAGATGAGGAGTACAAAAAGTCCATAGGCAGAAGTAAAGGAAAACACTACATGATGGTGGTGGAACTGAATTGGAAAAAAATGTTTCTTCCCATCCCAAAAGAGATTGGGAAAGGGTAGGTCAAGTTTGTTTTTCCATGTGTATTGTTGAACTACTTAAAGCATTTTATCTTCGTATCAGAGAGCTGAAGTCTTAGGGATGGCCGAATTTCCTGTGCTTGGACGCATCAGAAACAGCAGGGTTCGTGTAAAAGATGCAACCTTTTCTTCAAGGTCATATCATATATTTTTGTTTGTTATCTTCTGTTTGTTTAGAAGTATTTTAGGTTTGTACTTTATCTGTAGGTAAAAATATTATCAGTACAAAACAGCATTTTTTCCCACTTGGTGTCTGTTGACTATATTGGTATTTAACCATTGGTCTGATCAGTTTGTATTTGTATTCCATCACTGTCTGTGGTTTCTGAAATATGGCATTGTATACTAACCTAAAATGTGCTCCAATTAGCTGCCGCTTATCAGACCCGTTCTAATATTACTCCTTGTAATAAGTTAGTAAAATGGAGTAATTGGGATCTCCCATATTTTTCCTCCTAGAGCATTGTTTCATCCCCAAAGGTGGACTTGTAGCACTTCTTAATTCAAACATTTCCCAAAAATTCACACTACTGAAACTCCAATAATCAGTCTTCAACTAGTTGCTTGTGATCATAAAAGTAAATTTCCCCAAGGCTATGCTGAAACCGATTATTTTTCATTTAATTGTTTGTGATTAGGGGTGTCAAATGGGCGGGTTGGTTGAATTTGGACGGGTCAAAATGGGTTGAGTTAATAAAATAACCCCCCCAATAGTTATTTGGGCTGAAATGGGCTAAAAAGCGGGTCATAACCCAACATATCCAATTCTTACTAAGTTTTAATTTCTTTTCTTTTATAGTTTTTTATCACCTAATAACTGTTTTTCCTTTATTAGAGCTATATATACATATCAAATAAAAAATGTCCTTTTGAAAATATTTTGACAAAATTTCTCATGGGTTAATTTGGGCTAAATATCAGCCAATTTTTCTGATGGGCTGAGTTAATAAATGGGCGGATCATGTTTTTTCATGCGGTAATTTTGCCACCCCTATTTGTGATCATCAAAATCTAAAACAAAAAATATCCCTAGGGGTGACAAATACATGCAATTGAGTTTTGCGTTTAGTGAAGCTGACTTTGTCAAAAAAATAAATAAATTGAGAAGCTGTGGACGGACTGATATATGTGTTTTGTGTTGCAGACAGCATGGGACAAGGGAAAGTAAAGAAATAACAATAGAAGGGAGAGTTCAATTTGATCTATTTCAGGTTTTGTTCATTATGACTGTATCAATAAGCTGTAGCAAAGAACTTTGCTCAGGAAAACAATTGAATGTCAGTTAATCTGTTATTCTCTTCGCAGGCTGTGCAGAGGGATTATAAGCTAAGCTCTTACTCACTAAATTCTGTCTCAGCACATTTCCTTAATGAGCAGGTTGGATTTTGCTCTTCTATCTGTAGTTTCTTGTCACATACTCCTACATCTGCCCACGACCATGTACCTTCTGCGAATAAATTTGTACATGATTTTGAGTGATGACCCTATATGCGCTCTTGTTTATGTTCAAACACTTCAATGCTCTTTATTTTTGCTTTATGCATCCGGTATCTTAAACTCAGTGGTCCAATTAATCAGAGTCGTGCCTAGGACCCACTATAGGGGAAGCACTCCCATCCAACATAGTCGGTCATTTCTAGCTCCATTGCATGCTTTTAATTTAGTTCTCTGCACTGGTGCACTATTATTTTTATTCTGTAATTTTTTTGCGAAGTTTAATTTCAGATCTTTATCTGGTGGGACAGAAAGGAAGACATCTTAATCATATTGTTTGACCTCTATTATTAACATATCATTGGATTCGGTGCAATCTGAAAATTGTGATGGAGGGTCTTTTATACCTTAGTTTTCCTTTATGTTCTTTTATGCCCATAATCTGTTCATTTGTCTTGTTCCCCCTATCCTTATTCCTATTGAATATACTTGTCTTGTTTAGAGCAAGTAATGTTTTTCTTATACTATTGCTCCACCTGCAGAAAGAGGATGTCCATCATTCAATTATATCAGATCTTCAAAATGGGAACTCAGAAACTAGGAGGCGCCTTGCTGTATATTGTCTAAAGGTGTATAATTCCGTTCCAGTTGAAGGATATTATTGAATTGGATTTTATTGTGTGCTGAGTATTGCTTTTTTCATAGAATATTTAGTTCTTTAAGGTTTTTTATGGATTTAGACATGCATACAATTTTCTTTAGATAGGTGTGATATACACGTATAATTCTGCTCCAAGAATATTTAGTTTTAAATTTCTTAATGCTATTTGGTGTAGAATGCTCCACTCGAAAGATATTTGCATGTAAAAACTAACCTACTTTGTTAGCTCCTTGATCTTAGCTTAGATATTGTACAGGAGCTAACTTACTTTTGCTATCTTTTGTAATTCTGCATCTACTTGATGCATATCAATGCAATTTCTTACTTTATCAGAAAAAAAGAAAGATATTTGCATGTAAAGAAACCAAATATAATTTCATCGTTTTCATCAAGAAGATACTGATTACAACATTCAAGGGAGTGACCTAGTGGTCAATAAAAATAAAACTATTGTTTGATTTGGATTATGCTAAACATTGATACACCTCTAGCATCCTTTTCCAAATATTGTTGGACGTAATGATCATTTCATGTAGATAATGAGCAATGGTTAGTTTTGGCCAAGTGGCTAATAAAATGTAGTGTTTGGAATTCTAGATGAGTTCGGATGGAAATGTAATTTGCTGATGTGAATTTCCAGTCTCACTTAACAAGAAAACTGAATGCTTTAGTTCCATTACAGGATGCTTATCTCCCACAACGGCTTTTGGATAAATTAATGTTCATTTATAACTATGTGGAGATGGCTCGAGTCACTGGTGTACCTATATCTTTTCTTCTCTCAAGAGGGCAAAGCATTAAGGTTAGTCCTAAACTTGCTTCATTTTCCTCTAGTGGAAAATTAACTAAGGTCTCATTTGTCTGCTGTTAATGAAGGTCTTAGTCCTAATTATTCAAATCTCCTCTATCTTCAGGTGCTTTCTCAACTTTTAAGGAAGGCGAAGCAAAGGAATCTTGTCATACCAAATGCAAAACAGGCTGGATCTGAACAAGGAACGTTTGAGGGCGCAACGGTAAGAAAATAAGTGTTTATACATCATATAGCTGAAAATTTTTCCTTGTAAAGAAAAGTTAGCACGTGCAAAGCTCCTATTGTGCTAAGCTTTATATTGGGTATATTACTCTTGTCAAACATATGTTTGGAGGATTAGTTGAGGTGCGCTCAAGCTGGCGCCGGACACCACAGTTATCAAAACAGCACATGGATGTTTGGAGGATTATCAAATCTTAATATCACACCTTTTATTTCCGTTGATGTTGATTTCTTAGGTTAAAGGTACTAACTGTATGTCTTGACTCTTGTGTATTTTTTCCTGTCAAAATATCTGGACACAGGTTTTGGAGGCCCGAGCTGGTTTCTATGAGAAGCCAATTGCAACATTGGATTTTGCATCTCTGTATCCATCAATCATGATGGCATATAATTTATGTTACTGCTCGCTGGTAAGTGTTCTTGTTTGAGTCTTGACCATGGTATTTGTTTTTTACCCTGAATGTTGAATTGATGTTGGTGAAACAGTAGAATTAAGTGCTGAGCTTTAAGATCTTCAGGTTAATGCTTCCAGTTCTAAGTTAAGTTTTCTTCCCTCATGTCTAGGTAACTCCTGAAGAGGTTCGCAAACTGAACCTCCCTCCAGAGTGTGTCAACAAGACCCCTTCTGGTGAAACATTTGTCAAGTCAAATTTACAGAAGGTAAATATAACTGTTGGTTTAATCCAGTATTTATGTTCTTGTTTCAATTATGATGATTTATTGTTTTTCGTCAGGGAATACTTCCGGAAATTCTTGAAGAACTATTGGCTGCTCGTAAAAGAGCAAAAGCAGATTTAAAGGTGTTCACCAAATTTTCATCTTCTACGTCTTTCTACTATTTGTTGCTTCATTTTGCTTTGTATCTTGATATTTTGTTGTCATTTTTTTTTTCTTACAACCCTTCTCTAAATATCTTTCCTTTTGATCCGAGGGTCTATTGGAAACAACCTCTCTACCCCACAAAAGTAGGGGTAAGGTCTGCGTACATCTTACCCTCCCCCGACCGCACTTGTGGGATTACATTGGGTATGTTGTTGTTGTGTTCAGTCTTTGTAATTTGCTTCCAACTGGGAGCAATTTTTGATCCAACTAGCTTTGGGATTACTAATGACATCAATCCTCCACATCTAAGATAATATGCAGTCGGCATATGCATATATCTCAGATGTTTTACTTCTATGGGAAAGAAACAAGAAATAAGAGAGATAAATAAGCATAGAGAATCCAAAATCTTTTTTTTTTTTGGTTAAATCAGGATAGTTGATTGTTAATTGTGAAGTAGGACTTTAAACTTTTTACTTGAGATTTCCTTTTGTTTGCATATAGAAGAAGGTATACTCAATAATGCCCTCCTTTCACTAGATTTAATGGCTCTAAAATTTTCCTTTTAGTAAGTGATAAAAGGAATTCTTACTGTTTTCATTTGTCAGGGTTACACTACTGCAACCAAGCACTTGGTGTATATTTTACAGATTCACATCCTAGCACTGAGCATCTAATTTCCATATCACGAATATGCTACTCCCTCCGTTTCAATTTGTTTGGCCTATTTTGACTTGGCACGAAGTTTAAGAAAGTAAAGAAGATTTTTGAATCTTGTGGTCTTAAATTAAATATATGTCAAATGTACCAAAATTCCCTTTGATCTTGTGGTCTTAAACATGGCACGTGGAAAGGTGAAATTAAAAAGTTGCTAAAAAAGGAAAGAGACATTCTTTTTGAAACGGACTAAAAAGGAAAGTAGGCCAAACAAATTGAAACGGAGGGAGTATTGGACAATGCAGAATTCATGCCTAGTTTTTTTTCTTATTTTCTTACAGTTAAAATGAATAAATGTGTAATCTTTTCTACAGAAGTTTGATTGTCATGAAAACTTTTAAAGTGGCTCTGGACCCTCTTGAAACCTGATATGTTATGGCAAGATTGTAAGATCCATAACTACTTGCAAAGAGCTTTTGATGGACACAATGTAATTTCATGCTACGTAAATTCTTTTTATCCTTATGCCTTGTATTTTAATGGATGTGCATATGTATTAAATTATTAAACCAACATGTTTCCCTCATGTTATGTCATATTTGTCAATATTTGATGCAATATGATGTGTAGCTTGATTCTAGCATACAAAAGTTCCATTTTACCAATCTCTCTAAACTTCGGTTCTTTAAATTGTCGTTTGGTCCATGTGAATTCTCAATTTGCCACCGCCATGGCTCTATATCTGGCTTCTGTCAACTGCGTTTTGTTTCTTACTTTTCTGATGCATCAAATTACTATAAAGAATACAGTATCTTGAAGTAAACTGCATATCAAGCCCGATATTTTTACTCTAGTATTAGTCTACTTGCCATCTTTTGCATATCTAACAGATGGCAAGTAGATAAATATTTGAGTTATCCTCTGAAATTTGAATTATGAAAGTATATTTTGGGTTTCAGGAAGCAACAGATCCTCGAGTCAAAGCTGTCTTAGATGGACGTCAGCTAGCTTTGAAGGTAATTCTTGTATTGTTAGTGAAAATCCAATTTTGTAACTGTGTTCTTTCACTTTTTCTTGGCAGATATATGAATTTGGTTCTCTGTGTTATAGGTACTACAATGGCATTAGGACTATAAAGAATTTAGTCAGGTCAATTAACTACTGATGTCTTCTGGTTTTCAGATCAGTGCAAATTCAGTATATGGGTTTACTGGAGCTACTGTTGGTCAATTACCATGTTTAGAAATATCTTCAAGTGTTACTAGCTATGGTAATGCAATTATTACTAGCAATTTTGTTACATGAGACTGAACAATTAAACTTTGTTGTATAGAAAGCTAATTCAACTACTTGTTCTTCCTAGGTCGGCAGATGATTGAGCACACAAAAAAGCTTGTGGAAGACAAGTTTACAGTACTTGGGGGCTATGAACACAATGCTGAGGTACATTATCTGAAGTTATCCCTTACATTCCAAATCATACATGGTAGAGAATTCCAATCAATATCTTATGGGTGTTGTCAGAGTGTCACTGGTTGGTCATCACTAGATTATTAACTTTATCGAAAAATGGTTCCTCTAATTGTGATTGTTTCATGATGTCAGGTTATATATGGAGATACCGATTCCGTGATGGTGCAGTTTGGTGTGCCTACAGTGGAAGAGGCTATGAAATTGGGCAGAGAAGCTGCTGATTACATTAGCGGGACATTTATCAAAGTGCGTCCTAACCTTCTCTTTTGTTTTCGTATTTTTGGTATCTTTCCTTGTCCTTCATTTTCGTACTTTTGGTATCGCTTACTTCTATATGAATTCCGTTGATAATCGTCTTCTAGAAATTGATGGAACATGATTTCCTTTTTCTGCTGAGTACATGTCATCCATAAATTAAATGATATTTCATTACATGTATAGTTTGGGATAGATAACCTGTGGTGCTTTTCTAGATCAGTAAACAACAACAACATACCCAATGTAATCTCACAAGTGGGTTCTAGGGAGGGTAGAGTGTATGCAGTCCCTTACCCCCCCTGCCTCGTAAAGATAGAGAGGTTGTTTCCGATAGACCCTCAGCTTTAATAAAGCCTGGCAAACAGTTTTAAAAAAGGGGATTGATAACAACAACAAAATAATGTGAATTGGATAGTATTACACAACAAACAGGAGAAAAAACAGTAATACAACAAACTAATCAGTAGATTTAATTGTATCTAAACACCTTTTTCTGTAAAAATCAGTGGCATCTAAACATTTTTTCACATAGATAACTTCAGTGCAATTTCTTGTTCTTCTTTGACTATCATTTTCTCTTGAAACAAGTCTGAGCCTGCTTACATGCCACAACTACAGTTATCCATGAAGTATTTATATTCTCTAATCAGTTGGTCAGTTATTGCTATTTGATGATGCCCATTAGGCGGTTTTGGTATTTCATAGTTATATCATATTTGTGATTGGGGTATATATCACGAAGAGGAATAAGTGAAAAAGCATCAGAAACTAGAAAACTTTCTGTGCTCGATCAGTTCAACTTCTTTTTGATAAGTAATATTGATATACTTATTCAACTTGATGCACTTTTGTAAATTTATCATGGTTTATGGTATTCTAGTGAGGAAACTTGTTAACTTGTGAGATCCCTCACTAATACATAGAATCCTAAAATGTTTGAATATTGAGTTGTGTCCTCAGAAGTGTACTGATGTTATTTTTGATCTCTTCTTCCAAAATTTCTTCTTTCGTTTCCCTCTTCTGCTGGTGGTGGCATATTGATTTTCAGCCAATAAGACTAGAATTTGAGAAGATTTATTACCCATATCTGCTGATCAGCAAGAAGAGATATGCTGGCCTTCTATGGACAAATCCGGAGAAACATGACAAAATGGATGCCAAAGGTGAGCTCGGTCGATGCCTAGCCTTTTCATCTTCAGCATATTCTTGGAACTTCTCTCACCCTTCAATGCCAACCTTTAATTTTTTCATATTATTATCCTTGAAAAATTAGCAAATCAAATGCGTTAACCTCAAATTTAATTGTTCTTACTTTATTCAAATTATTCATTTCTTAGGTGCATATTGTGTTGATAAATTGTTACACTTTTACCATTTTTCACCAGGAATTGAAACTGTTCGGAGGGATAATTGTCTCTTAGTCAAGAACCTTGTAACTGAGTGTCTTTATAAAATACTAGTAGACAGAGATGTTCCTGGTGCTGTTCAATATGTCAAGAATACCATCTCAGATCTTCTTCTGAACCGCATGGATCTGTCTCTTTTGGTTATTACTAAGGTGAGAATATTCTTAAACCAGGCAAACGGCCTTTGGTTCTTGCAACTTGTTTGAATATTTTAGAATTGTTAGTTTATGAGATTAGCATTTTCTAACTTCTGAAGGTTAATAGGGTCTGACGAAAACTGGAGATGATTATGAAGTAAAGACAGCACATGTTGAACTTGCAGAGCGAATGCGCAAGGTTGGTTAAACTCAATTTATTTGTATATTTTTAAAAAGGTTAGTGGATACCTTCAGGCTTCAAGAGGGTTCATTTACTTGTGTCCTTTGTCTGTGAAGATCAATGTGTGGCATCTTGCACACAAGTATTTGCTGCTTGAAATTTGTTCGACTTAAGTTGTTAAGTTTCCCATCTAAATTATGTTCCCATTATGTATTGAATTTGTTCCTTATTTCTGGTGGCGAGGCTGCTGTCATCCAAAATTTTGATGGTTTTAATACTCAATTACTCTAGATAAGGCTCGACCAGAGATCACTGTATTTGAGTTATCTTGTTGTCAGTAGCTCAACTTTTCTGAAGTTCTGCGCTGGTTTTTGTGCCAAGAATTCCAGCACTCCTCAAATTTGCTGTTAATCATACATACTGGCAGCCAACTGATCTAGTATGTAAAAGTTTCATGCTGTGCATGAGTAATTTAACCAAATTCTCCAGTCCTATTTATATGACTTATACTGGTCACTTAGGCATGAATAAGGATCAGTTCTGATGTTCATCTCAAAGAGTTTCAGAAGTTATTTCAGTTCTTCTCCTTACTCTACCTTATGATTCAGTGCAATTACTTGCTCCCCTAGTGAGCATCAACTTCCAATATAATCGGGTAAATTCAGCCTCAGCAGTTCTGATATCCTTTAGACTTCTATGATCAATATAAAGTTAGTTTTTCAACTTTTTGTGCCTTTCTGCAGTTCATGCAAACCTAACGTGCTTGAACTGTGTATGATTGAAAAAATGTGTGCATATTCTTACCTTTTTTGATGAACTCTGCCTATAAGGTTATCCTAATTTTTGGTGTAAACAGAACTTGTGGAGGGGATTGGGGATCTGGTAGAATTAATTGGCAAGTGTAAGTTTTTGCGTAACTCCTATACTTTTGTTTGTAAAGTTCACAGCTCAACAGTTTTTTGGTTCTGAGCTTTACTGTTTATACAATGTTACCTTTCTCAAAAGAAAAAGGTTATCCTAAGGTTATCAAAAAAAAGAAAAAGGTTGTCCTAATTTAGGAGATAAATCAATTAAAAATATTGTAATGTTATCTTGTAGCATCTGATACAGTGGCACAATGAATGTGCAGAACAATCATACTACTGGGTTTAAAAACTTCAGGATTAGTCCCCAGAGCCCATTATCCACTGAATTTTGGACTGTGCGCCACTGGCCCTCGGAATTTCTCGGTTATCAAAAAAACATTGGTTTATTCTCCTTGCTCTTCTACACTATTTAAAATATGTGTTGGAAGATTAATAGCTCCATTATTTGCTTTTGTTACCCTATCAGCTATGTTAGGCATATGCTTGTCCTTCATTGGTTTTGTGTTGGGTGTTCAGACTCTTTTACATAGTATTAGAGTCAGACTTGTAAGCCTGGTTTCACAATTGTTTCTCGTTGATATAATTGTGAAGAAATGAACGTTGGGCTTAGCTCAATCCCAAAAGTTAGCTCATGAGGGGAGGATTCCGAAGACCATATTAGGAGACCACAACCTTATAGCTCACAAGGGGAGGATTCTCAAGACCATATGAAGAGACCACAGCCCTTATAACTCATAAGGGGAGGATTCCCCGACTATAAGAAGGTTTATTGTACTCAGAAGGAAAGAGAAAAGTGCACCCTCAAGGGTGTGGCCTAGTGGTCAATGAAGTCGGTTAAGAATCATGAGGTCTCAGCTTCAAATCCCAGCGGAGACAAAAAAACACTACGTGATTCTTCCCATCTGTTCTAGCCTTGGTGGACAGAGTTACCTGGTACCTGTTGTTGGTGGGAGTGACAAGTATCCCGTGGAATTAGTCGAGGTGCGCATAAATTGACCCGGACACCATGGTCATAAAAAAAAAGAATATAAAGTTACTTCATGGCTCATATCTATCCTTTTGTTTTGTTGGCTTGCTTTCCTTTTCCCTCATGTTCATTCCTTCCTGTAATGGTTTCATGTGATTTTATAAAATATAATTTGTTCAACCCGACATTCATTTTAAGGTACATTTTATATAGTGTCGATGTTCTGCTTGCTGTCTTGTAACAGTGTATTCAAGTGGCAGAGTGAGCTCCCCATTTAACTATTGTGGAACCTGCAGAAACCACATTTCTCGGATTCTTATGCTTTTAGTGCACCATAAAAAATGAAATTGATGAAAACCTTTGTTTTTATTGACAGCGAGATGCTGCTACTGCACCTGGTATTGGTGATAGAGTACCTTACGTCATCATTAAAGCTGCAAAAGGTGCCAAGGTAATCGTCCAACTGATTTAGTATGTGATTATAATCTCCACATTTTGTGTGCTTGTGTCAAATCATGGTTATATAATGACAAGCAGGCATACGAAAAGTCAGAGGACCCTATATACGTATTAGAGAACAACATACCTATAGATCCTCATTACTATCTCGAAAATCAAATTAGTAAGGTCAGTATGGCTCGATTTTTCCTTTTAATTAACATACTCATTCTAACTGCTTTTAACATAAGTGTTTTATATCAGCCACTTCTGAGGATTTTTGAGCCAATACTGAAGAATGCAAGTAAAGAGCTTCTTCATGGAAGTCACACAAGATCCATCTCAGTTCCGACCCCTTCAAACAGCGGTATTATGAAATTTGCCAAGAAGCAACTCACTTGCATTGGATGCAAAATACCACTCAGGTGCTCTGTTGTCTTTCTTGTCCCTTTAGGTTTTACAAGATAAGCTTCTGTTTTATTTCTAAGAAGAATTACTCTTTCCTCTCAACATTCTCCTTGACTTGTGAGTTACTGACATAGGATTTGTACTTCCAACCTTTGCTAGGAGCACTGCCTGATAGTGTACCTTCTCCAAGTTGTATATTCGGTTGCTAATTTTAAGTTCCTGTTGAAATCGTAAGTTATCTTGGACGAACCAATGTTGCAAGTGTAGGAGCTATACTTGAATTTCATGCTTTTGTCACTGACATGAATAATAAGTGGGAATGCTGAGACAAAAGACTACCTTAGAGTTTGGCAGCGGTTAATATGTTTCTAAATGGATATGATGCCATCTTCTATAAAAGCTTGTTGTTAATGGACCTTTTACCTATGTTTGCTTCACCTCCAGATCGACAACCTGCTTTATGAAATGATCATATTGTTTGTCCCAATTTACTCTTTTTGGTATTTCTCGGGCAAAAAAGTTTAAGGTGAAGTGAACCTAGGAGATCATAGCAGTGTGAAGGCCCCCACAAGCTTGCTAAATTTTGCCTGTGTGTGTGTGTGTCTCTCTCTCTCTATTTGACGGGAGCTTAGCGGATGTATTGCTTGCTTCTTTCTTGGAAGAAGCTATAGTAAAGGTTGCAGAACAGCTTATTAACTTCTTTGCTCCTTCATCCAGCGGCTCTGATCGAACGATCTGCAATCACTGCAAAGGAAGAGAGGCCGAACTTTATTGCAGATCCGTGGCTAATGGTATGCTAGGAATTCATCTCATGCCCTTTCGTAAATGTATTTTTTAATTTCCTAAGAATGGGAGGATGTGGCATTTCTATTCAGATGTCTCTAGGGAAGGGACCAAGAGCTATGAACTCCTTGAATATTGCTTGATAACTGTGTATAACTGTATTAAATGCAGTGGCTGAACTAGAGAATCTGTTTGGGAAGCTATGGACACAATGCCAAGAATGCCAAGGCTCTCTCCATCAGGATGTCCTATGCACTAGGTTCGAGTTGCTTTCTACTTTTACTGATAGATGTGTGGCTTTTGAATATCATGGACATTTTCTAATTTTGTGATTTCCTTGCAAATGCTGGCTGCTATCATTTCAGATAAAATTTTCAATCCAAGCCCTAAAGCTCTTCTCTTTGATTTCTGATAATAATAATAGACCCTTGCTATTGCTAGTTATTCCCCTCATTGATTCTCGCCCCCTTTATTCTTCTAAATGATTCTGAATTTGACCAGTCGAGACTGCCCAATCTTTTATCGGAGGAAGAAGGCTCAGAAAGACATGGCTGAAGCTAAAACTCAATTAGATCGGTGGAACTTCTAAATTTCAATGCCGGAAGTCTTCATTGCTGCAAGTCCTACATGTCATTTTGCCACGTACCATTATTCTCTTATCTCTGGTGTGGATCGCAGCAGAAAGTTTGGAAAATGAACTGAATGACTGAGACTACTATGTACTATGAAGAGGTAGCAAGTGCCTTCGAGAAGATTTCACAATCGTTCACGAGCTGCTTTTGCTGAAGCCTGAAGGTCTTCAGAGTCAATATGAGGCTTCCTCCAATCCAAGAACCACTAATATACACAAAAATTGTCTGTCTGGATGAGTTTAAACTTCAAATGGTTTGCAAGATGGGATTCAGACAAACTTTTGTAGCTTCTAGCTATTGATGTGACTGGTTAGTTTTAACTTTTATTGATTTAGAGGTGTTCATGAGATTAGATAGATGACTATGGAGACATTTGAGATGTAAGATATTGTTATCTGTTGTACAGGCATGTCTGTAGGAATGTAATGTTTTGAGTTCCCTTTCACTAGTACCAGTGGAGTCCAACTACTAATTAATCTAGCGCTTGGCCATAGATTTTGGATCAGATTTTAAAATTCGTCTTCAAATATCTGTTAGGTCATAAAATTAGATCAGATTTTGAAATTTTATCTTCAAAATATTTTCAAGAGCCAACTTTTGGGAGAAATTTCACTTCCACTCGTAAAGCTTCAAAGTGTTTTCAAGTAAAATGCATGTTCGGACACTGTTTACCTTAAAAAATTACTACTTCAAAACTCACATTTTGAAGTTTCAACTTCAAAATTAATGGCCAAACGATAAAATTCCAGGCAAAGTAAAGCATGTAATGCCGCAGTATGGGGAATGTATGCGTCTCATTGCAAGGCTTATTTTTAGTTGTGGTCACAAGGCGGACAACTTTATCTGATCAAGGGTCCTTGTACTATCTAGATGCGAAGAACCCCGAAGGTGACTGCAATGAGCAGAAATCTCACTCACGAGCCTAAATGACAAGCAAACACTCAAATGTGCGAGCAAAGGATCACGCAACGAATGGACGAGCTCAAAGGAAAAAGGGAGGCAAGAACCAGCCAAAGGGTCCAACATTAGATGTTATAATTAGTCTTGTTTGATCTCTCATTGCATATTCTCTTCTTGTGCTAAGCGTTCCTTTTTTTTTTCTATATTATTTTGCTTCGACTATTTGATTGGTTTGCACTTTATAATAGCCACCAATAATATCGGTGTACAAAGTCATGTCAAATGGTAATTAGGGGTCGTTTGATTACCTGGATTAGGATATTAATACCTATGTTAAATTTGGGATTCCACTTATCCACCAGGATCTTTTCACGTATTATGTTAGGTATCAAAGAAAATCAAATTCTAGCTTCAAAAGGGACGGTTTTGGTAATAGTATTAGTTAAAATTAGTGCAAAGTTATATAAAAAATCTTGACATATATATATATATATATATATATATATCGTATAGGAGATGAAATTATAATTGTCGAATAACCTTGTTTTGAACCAAACGAATCCTTATTGTATTTAATGTTTCAATAAGTGAATAGCTAGATAAATGGAGTACTAAATAGGAATTGAAGGATTACCAAAGCCAAATGATCTATAGACCTTAATATTGTTCTTATACTCATGGCTTACATCCAATACTCCATTGAGGACCATTTCTCAATGCTCTAAACCAAAAAGATTAAAAAAACAAAACTTGTGTTCTTTCCATCCTACTGACAAAGTATAAGAGTAGGTTAATCAACATATCTAGCCTTTTCATTTGAATCTAAAATGGATTTCTTAATTTGTTTCCAGTAATACCACAACAACATACCCAATGAAATTCCACAAGTGAGGTTTGGGGAGGATAGAGCGTACACAGACTTTACCACTACCTTGTTGACAACTAAAGAGAAAATCACATTCATCTTGAATCCTTGTTGACAACTATTTAATCACCTCCTTAGGATCATTTGATTGTTGGTTAGAGTTATGCAAGATTTAATTTTATAGAAATTAGTTATGCAGGTTTAGTTGATCATCTTCTATCGTACATAAATTGACATATAGTTTATACTTGTTTTATTTACGTGAGTTTATAAAATGATAATCAAACATCATATTTGATATGCTGAATTTCATACAAAATAACTAAATGGCTACCAAACATGATATCAACTATGCTGAATTTTAATACATGAATAATCTCTTTTTAATGACATACTTCATTGGATGTCCGATCAAAATGGGGCTTTCAATCAGGGGCGAATTTAAGGCTAAAATATGGGGCACGTGAACTCATAATTTTACTATAAAATTAAGTATTTTAAGTATATATTTCATAAAATTAAGATAATATTATTCGTTGACACTCATACTACAAAAAAGTAAAGTGGTGCACTTGATTGAATGCTAAGTTATTTATTTAGAGACTTAATTATCAATTCCACATAATACATTTTTTTTCTTTCTTTTTTACAGTGGTCCACCCATATTTTACAAATCCTAAGTTCGTCGCAACGTCCCAAAAAAAAAAAGGTAATCAAGTGCAGTTAACAAATGAACTACCCTTTACCATCAATTAAAAAAAACGAAGGCAGAAAGCAGCCACGTGACCAACTATTATTACTTCCTCCGTTTAAAAAAGAATGATCATACTTTTTTTTTAGTTTATTTTAAAAAGAATGATCCTTTTTTTTTGACAATATTTTAATTTCAATTTTTCACATGACATGTTTAAGATATCACAAAATTAAAGAACATTTTGATACATTTGAAATAACTTTAATTTAAGATCACAAAATTCAAAAATCTTCTTTATTTTTTTAAACTCTATACCAAATTAAAATATATCATTCTTTTTTAAACGAATGATATTTATTTTCATACAAGTGATATTTATTCTCATAAAAATCTTAAATTCTGACAGCAACAGCAACAGCAAGCCGCCTATCTGCATGTTTAGTGGAACTCTAATAAATCTACACCTAACTATCCTACCTAAGTCCTTTTTTTATTTAAAAATAATAATCTTTTTTAATATTCTCTGAAAGAAAAAAAGAAAAATATAGAGAGAATCTCGTGTGAGAGAAATATAGAAAGAATCTTTTTTTATTGTTCTGCAAAGCTCGATTATCTGAATCAACCACTGATACTTGCGTTTCACACTCTCACTCTCGTAAGATGCGATCCTTCCCCATATATGCTACGTAACTTATATCTATTTTTAACGTTTGATGTAGTTATTTGCTATTGCAATTTTTGAGATTTAACAGGACTTTTCTGATGTTTCAACTTACATTTTTTCTTCTACGATTCTCATAAAATCTAATATTCATAATTTGTTAAATATTTAACGAGGTATTACTTTGGGATAATTTTAAAAATATACTGTTTAAGAAAAATAATTACATTTACATAGCTCATAAAAATAATTACACCCGCAATAGCTCATTTTTACACGATATACATCTGTATACATCTTTATACATGTTTATACACGTTTATACATATTTATACATCTTTATACACTTACTATACATAAATGTATAAATTTATATAATAGTGTATAAGAGGTGTTTATACATGCTTTAACATTGTTATACACATTATACATAATTATACAATATATACACACCTTTGGATTTCGATCATATACTTCATTCTTCAATTGTCGTTCAAGCTCAATACCCATCAAATGTTCATCCTTTTAACATGTTTGTATTCTACGCACCTCCTCCAAAAATACTCACTTCCCCTCTGATTTAATTTTATCTCTTTGTTTCATGACTATTAGTACCTTAACGGATGTGCATTCATTCTTGGTTGCAGAATTGTGCAAGAACGAAAAAATTCACTTAACAACGATGGTTATTCGTTTCAACTTCAACTTGGTGTCTTAAACTTCAGTAGAATAAATAAGTAACCAAGGCTCAACAAACTCTACAATATGTTAGAACTTAGAATATCCCCGATCGAAAATTCAAATTAGATGAGCTATGAGCTCGGCTAAGTAGACTCATTTCATTCATATGAGAATCACATATGCGGCATATTGAATTTAAAATCAAGCTTTGAAGAAGCTTTAATGGTTAATGGAGGTTTTTCAATCCTGACCAACTCAAAATCTCCTCTAAATAGTACCAAAATTTACTTATGAGCTTCCCTCGATGTTTCGAGTCTTTTGATATATAAATCTCTCAAAACGATTCACGTTTGCAGTACGCCGAATTTTCAAATTGAGTTTTGAAGCTTTAATGGTGAACATGGAAGAAGAAGAAGAAGAAGAAGAAGAACGAACGAAGAAAGAAAGCATCAAAGAAAGAAGGAAGAAGAAGAAGGAAGGAAGAAGAAGAAGGAAGGAAGAAGAAGAAGCCATTAATGACTTGAATCATTCGTGCAAAATTAGAAGAAGAAAAATAAGTTGGATAGATCTCTATTCACCTGTAATGGTCATGGTCGGCACCATTATTGGTTTGATAGTTACCGAAAAAGTGGATCATATAGTGTAAAAATTAATAATTGGACCATTTAGTGTAATAATTTTATCCTAATACTCATACAGTGTAATTTTCCCTATTACACTTTTGTCACTTTCTAGAGAACTTTAAGTACTTTAATTAGTTGATTCAATAATCTTAAGGTACGTGCATGTCATGGACTCCGTAAGGAAATTTAATTAGTTTATGCTAATATTAATTAATAATTTGGTATTATATATCATAATGATATCGGCTTAATTTTTTAGTGTTTAGTAGTGAGTAAAAAAAATATTATTTTAAAATTATTTATATGTAATTTGGGTGGGATAGGGCGAGGGATGGCCGGGTGGGGGGTGGGGTTGTTGAGTGGGCAGAGAGGAGAAAATAAATATAGAATATTACTTATAAAACTTATTTTTTCTATTTTTATTAAAAATAATTATTTTTCTTATTTTTTAAAAAACTTATTTTTTAGAAAAAATATTTTGATCAACAAATATGATAAAATTAAAAAAAAAAATCAGTACCGAATACACCCCTGAGAAGAATTATTGTGATTGAGGTGAGATCTTTTTGCTTTCCATCTATGTGGAACCAATTTATAATTATGAAAGCTCACAAAGTTTCCTACAGTAATAGATCTATATAATTTTACACATCCATATAGGCCAGATTAAGTAGAAGAAAATTTTATGTTAGAAAAAAAAAAGAATTTTTTTATTAATTAGTAAATATTAAAGTATGATGGTGTCTGACATGACCCTAAACAAAAAGATAATATGAAAGTCGTGAATTAAGTTAAAAGATTAAAAAATAATTGATTGTTGTCTAGTTTTTCTTATTAATATTCCCCCCGTCCACTTTTACTTGTCACTATTTCGCTTCTCGAGGTCAAACTGCATGAACTTTGATCAATATTTTAAGATATTTTTTTTTTATCATATTAATATGAGAAGATTGCAACTTATAACATTTTTCGTATAGTTTTCGACCATCTAAATTTAAAATTTAAAATATTAGATTAATGTACTTCAATTTAGCTTTTAAATTTAGTCAAATTGACTTTAGTAAAACAAAATATGACAAGTAAAAATGGACAGAGGGAGTACTGTTATCATTACTCACATATTATCTTGTTTTTCAATTTTATTATTATTTGCTATACTAATACTATCATATTATATAATATTGTTATTGTTCTCTTTTATATTATGTTCAACATGATTATTTCATTACTTTATTTCATAATAATTTCCTTTTTCGTTTCAATTTCTTGATGAAATAAATTCTATCTATCTTTCTTATGGCTAGTCTATTAACTTTACTATAAATTGATATACGGAGTAATTATTTTCCAATTTTCTTTGTCAAAAAAAAGGTGGGGAAACACGATATTATTAGTCCAATAAAGAGTTACAAAGACTTTTGAAGGCATTATTTTGACTTGAAAAACTTAGTCCAATAAAGAGTTTACATATATGAAAAAAATTTATAAATATAAGTAGTAACGGAATCAAACTTTTCATTAAGAAGATTTAAAACATAAAAAATAAACACATTAAGAAACTAAGAAGATTTTATACCAACAATTTATAAATAAAAAGTAATTTTAATTTTATATTATATAATATTCCTTCTGTTCCATATTACGTGACACTTTTTTTTCTTTCAATTCTTTTGCCAAAAAAAAAAAAGTATATGTGTACTAATGTATAAGTTGGGATATCCACACACCTAATGGTCAAAATTTTAGATTATGTGGGTGATAATTAAAGTACTCCATAAAACAAGTTTCATTACTAAGGAAAAGAACACATGGATATTCCTAATTAAGTTGGGTATATTTTTCTCCTTCCTAAACTTTAATTTTCTTTATTGAGAAATTTATATGGTGCTAAAATTAGGTTTAGAAAGTATTAGTACTCCTAAGTGTCCCTATTCATACTGATACAGTACTCATTTTATTTGAAACATTCTGAAATATAATGTTTTAACTTTGCTCAATAATAGTACTTTTAGGTATAAGTTATAATAATAACTCATATAGTGTAATCTCACAAATGAGATCTGGAGAGGATAAAATGTACGCAATCTTATCCTATCTCTAGAGATCATAGAGCGATTATTTTCGAAAGATTCGATTCAAGTAAAACTTCTCAAAGCAGTTTAGAAAAAGAGAACGCGGAAACGAAAGTGGTAACAACAAGAAAATAAAGCGTTAGAAAAGCAGTACATTGTATACAAAAAAAAACAGTAACAACAATGAACTAATGCGACAATTGAAGCACAAGAAACATAGAAGGTAACAATAATCGATGAACAAGAAACTACGAAAATAGTGTTGATACTAGTGGTACGAGAGTAGGTACAAATATTTTGGAAAATTCAATTAAATGTTTCGTCTTAATAATTTACATAAATAACACTTGAACAAAGGGAAACATAAATATTTACTCCTCCGTTTCAATTTGTTTGACCTACTTTATTTTTAGTACGTTTAAAAAAGAATGTCTCTTTCTTTTTTTAGAAACTCTTTAATTTTAACTTTTCACGTGACATATTCAAGACCACAAAATTAAAGGATATTTTAATATATTTGACATATCTTTAATTTGACACCACAAGTTTTAAAAGTCTTTTTTACTTTCTTAAACTTTGTGCCAAATCAAAATAGGTCAAACAAATTGAAATAGAGAGAGTAAGTAGTTAAAACTATTTTTTATTATTTTTAAAAAATACTAATTATAATAATGTATAATATTTTTTAGGTAGTTCATAAATATACAAATACTATATATTTTGAAAAAGTAATAGTATTTTTTCAAATAATGATTAAAATAATGAGTAAAAGCGCTATAAAAATATGTACTCATAGTTCACAATTTTCATAGGCGAAAAGTAAGCTGCACTTTTCTACAAATCGGAGCAGCTACTTTGCTCGGAGCGTCAGGTGGCTCCGCCGCTTTCCGCCTTCTACACGGCGGCGACATGATTTCCGGCGAAAGTAGAGAAATTAAGTTGTAGATTCTCCATTAAAAGTGGAATCACTTTAAGCAAAAAGCATTTTACAGTAAATGTAAGTGCTTCTCCTTTGGCTTTTTCCTTTTTTTTTTTTTTTTGGCCCTTGTATGGTTTAATTTTTTTTTTTTTTCTTTGATCTACTCTTTTACGGAGATTTTAGTAGCTCAGTTGGTTGGCCTTTTCAACTTTTTCCTTACGAGTGTGAGTTCGATTCTCCATTTTATAATTTCCTTCTCCATTTCTTTTTTTCCTACCCCCAATTTTGTGTAAGAAAAAGAAGAAAACTGAAATTTTAGTAGCATAGTTTATTGGCTACCTTGCACCAAAGAGTCTTGAAGTAACTGATAAAGTTATCGTCATGTAATCATGAGTTCAAATCGTATAAACAATCTCTTCCAAAAATTATAAGGTAAAACAGCATACAATAGATTTTTGTGATTCGATCTTTCTTGAACTCTACATATAGGGAATACTTTAGTGCATCGAGATACTTTTCTTTTTTCAGCTCAATTTTCCCAACTTATATTATAGTTAAAGTAAGAAGAATTTTTTTTTCAATGGAAAATTATCAAAATCTTGTTTGGCGATGGCTATTTATTTTTTTACTCATAAAGCATTTCTTTCTTTTGTTTCTGGGATTGATTTCATTTTATAAGTTAGTTTTTTTTTTAATCATTTTCATTTTAGGTTAGTGAATTTCAATGTACTGGGGTTCTTAAAAAAAAAATAAAGCAAAAAAGTTTTTGAGGTAGTACTAAACTAGAAAGTTATGATCTTGGAATTTGAGGTCATCAAAAATTAACACAGAAATAATATATTAGAGAAAACAATAAAAATAGTACATGAAGAAAAGAAGTTTTTTTATGCAAAAATTTATTCGCACTTGATATTTATATCGAACATATATGTCTTAATTTACATTTTTATTGCTAAACCATAATTCATAAGTATACATTTAACATTTTGCATTTCTTACTTAACGATGGTAATGTAGTATGATTTCGTGTAGACATCATACGACGAGTAAGTTTCACCCTTTTTTACTTAAAGAGTATTTTTTTTATCGGTTAAATCAAAAACCAAACCGTCAAGGACCAAAAATTAATTAATCAAAAATTGATAATGAATATCTTATTGGTTTGGTTATTGATTTTGCATTTTTATAAATTGAAAATCGATAAATCGAACCGATAATATACAAAACTGAACTAAACTGACCGGTGCACACTCCGAGTGTGATTTATTAATATAATAACTGGACACTTAATTTGATTTGATAAATAAAAAAAAGCTAATCTATTAAATTTATATACACATACCAATCATCAAATAGAGGAGATAAAAATATCTATGATATAAAAATCTTGAGTAAAAAATAAAATTTATGACGATAAAATTGATCTAAAATATCAGGCGGTAAATTTTTTTAAAAGAAAAATGTGAAAGGAAAGAAATAGTGAAAAGAAGGGCTTATAATAAAAGTACAATTAAAGGATGAGAGAGGTAATAAAAAAGGGACCCACTCATTTTTTATTAATAAAAAGTACCCTCATATGCCAAGTAATACTTGTAACTCATGCACCATAAAATTTTCCACAAAAGAAAGACTAATCACTTTCTTAATATGGTCTCTGACAATTTTATTTTAATTAATATTCTGTTAAATTTGAAATTTATGATTTCTTTAACCATTACAAGTTAATACAACAATAATAACATAATCAGTGTAATCTCACAAATATAAATACTAAAAATATTTAGTGAATTTCTTAATACATGTACACGGTCTAGGCGAAGACTATTAGATTCACTTGAATGCATAACTTCTAAGCTAGGCTTGCTTTTCGTGACATACGAGCATGTCATTAAGGGTAAAATAAGAAATTAAAGTTACTCAGTTTTAAAATATAGAGAATCATTATTTTTTTCTCAAACAAACTTTATGAAAGAATATCATATAAAATGAAATCTAAGGTAGTAGTACATTTTTGCTCTATATAATAATTGGATTCTGCTAATTTACAAAAGTGTACTTCAGAAAGGAGAACCCCTTTAATTTGAAAGGTAAACATTTGACATCTGAAACTTCACTTTTTCATAGTTACTACTCCTTCCGTCCCATTTTATGTGGCACACTTTCTTTTTTAGTCCGTCCAAAAAAGAATGTCACCTTTCTATAATTAGAAAAAATTTAACTTTGAAATTCTTCTTTTACCCTTAATAAAATGATTTACAACCACACAAATGTTAAAAGATTATTTTGGACCACAAGTTTTCAAAGTTTTTTTTTTTCTTAAATACCGTGTCAAGTCAAAGGATGCCACATAAAATGGGATGGAGGGAGTAATAGAAAAAATTGTTAGGATGAACTGCCATAGGACTAAAAATCACCTTTTCTTCTTTCTTGTCTGGCATAGTTATCTTTTACAATTAATTTTTCTTGTTGATCATGATTTTCTTCATTGTTGTTGTATGATAAACTCTGTTTGATGAATGTTATCACTTGTCTTCATAATTTCTTGCTTCGAAAAATCTCCTTCAGTTGAAATTGTTTTGTTTTTGCTATGTTGCTCGGACTTTCCAAAAATGATGTTGCATCCATGTCGGATCCTTCACAAATGCATTACTTTTAGGATTCGACATGCGCCTATCGACAATTTTGAAGAGTCCGAACAACATTAGCTTATTATTAGCATTCAGAGCTATACTCTCACTCAACTATAACATAAATATGATGCAAATCTAAATTGCCTTTGACATATGCTCATAGAAGGGGAAAAAACGTACATTTGTATAAGAAAAGAGATCATGCTAGTTAGTTATTTTAACATTGTGTAAAAATCTGAGTTTTTTTTCTTTGACTTTGTGCAGAACCATGGATAACAGCGTGGAAGAGAGGCTACTTGATTCACAAGTAGAAAAAGTTGATGAAAACTTAAAAGAGAGGATCTACGACGAGTCTAAGAAGATATGGAGAGTTGCATTGCCAGGAGTACTATCAAGAGTCGCTTCATTTGGAAGTATAGTGGTCACACAATCATTCATCGGACACATTAGTGAATTAGATCTCGCTGCTTATGCACTTGTACAAACTCTCACCGTGCGATTTGTCAATGGTATACTGGTGAGTTTGCTCCTGTTATCTTTGTTAACATGTACCATGTTCATCATATAAGCATGTTCACGTTGTTGGTTGAAGAAGTAACGCACTAGTATGAATGCAAACATAACAATATAATGTAGACACAGTGTAAGAGAAGCGTATGTGATGTAGGTCATGTATACATGTAAGGATTATCCGACAGGCACATGTCATTTTGTGTTGAGACGTAATACAAGTTATGTATGCTCTATCTAACAGTGTAAGATTTAGATTAGATGGTCACACAATTCAATATGATATCAGAGCTGGGAGAGGTTCTACTTTCAAATATTCTCACGTCCACCCAAAGAGCAAAAGAACATTTTCACGTATTTGGCCTAAGAAAATAATTAGGTTGACATGTGATGGGGCATGGTGAGACATAATATAATTAGTTGTGCTCTATCTAATGGCTTAAGCTTTTAGACTTTTGACTTAAGAGAACTCAGACATGTCATGGGCTAGTTCATTTAGTTAGTTTTCCCGTTTTCTTGACTTCCGTGTTTTATTGTGGTAGCTCGGAATGTCAAGCGCGACTGAAACGCTTTGTGGGCAATCATATGGAGCAGGACAGTATCATATGATGGGAATCTACTTGCAAAGATCATGGATTGTTGATCTCATTACATTGACCGTGTTGCTTCCATTTTTCTTCTTTGCCACTCAAATCTTTAAGCTACTCGGTGAGAATGGATCAATCGCGGATGCTGCTGGATACATTTCCTACTGGTTCATCCCCTTCGTTTACAACTTCGTATTTAGTTTGACGATCCAGATGTACCTTCAAGCACAACAGAAGAACATGATCATTGCATGGCTATCTATAGGACAATTTGTGATCCACATTCCGTTGTCTTGGCTTCTTGTTATCAAGCTAAACTATGGAGTCCCTGGTGCCATGATGGCGTTGAGCATATCCTCGTGGTTCGTAGTCATCGGGGAGTTTGTTTACATCTTTGGAGGTTGGTGCCCTGACACATGGAAAGGATTCTCATTAGCAGCACTGAAAGATATACTACCCGTCGTGAAGCTGTCAATATCCTCCGGTGTCATGGTTTGGTAAATCTTTTTCCTTAACATTTTCTTCTCAACCATGATTTAATCATTAGTCTCACCCAATTTGAACCTCGCTAAACGCATTTTATAATCTGAAATTAGCTTCTATCGGAGGGGTTAATTGGTTCTTGGCTTTGGTGTTTTTTCACAGCTTAGAGCTATGGTACAATTCTGTTCTAGTCTTGCTGGCAGGATATATGAAGAATGCAGAGGTTGCTATATCTGCCTTCTCTATTTGGTGAGATTTATTTTCTTTCTCGTTTTTTTTCTTTACTTCATTTTGTTTTCCGCACAATGAACATACTGATCGGTTAAAATAATATTGCAGCCTCAATATCAATGGCTGGGAGTTCATGATAAGCCTCGGCTTCCTTGGAGCTGCTTGGTATGCGACTTTTTCCCTATGTATCATCGATATCTCGTTCCATTTAGTGCTGTAGTAATTTCCCACTTAAGACTTTTTCTTCCTTTCGTTGTTTGCTCGTACAGTGTCCGGATTGCAAATGAACTCGGGAAAGGAGATGCTAAGGCTGCAAAATTCTCCATCAAAGTCTTAGTGAGCACTTCAGTTATAATTGGAGTGTTCTTCTGGATTCTCTGCTTGATCTTTGGCAGCAAGCTTGGATACTTATTCAGTAATGAGAAGGCGGTCGCTGACAGCGTGGCTGACCTTTCTACTTTACTCTCTTTCTCGATTTTGCTCAATAGCATTTATCCTGTACTCTCAGGTAAGTCAAGAAAAGGTTGAGAAGTTGAAAAAGTTACTAAACATGTTCAAAATGTTATAGAAAATGTACAATAGTCAAGGTGGGCGCAAGCTGACCCGAATACCAGCTGCAGTTTCACATAAGAATTTCTCTATGCATGAAGTTTAATCTGTAGTCCTTTAATGTGTTCCATAGTTTTTCTTGACACTTAGAATTTTTTTGTGATCAGGTGTGGCAGTAGGAGCAGGTTTACAAAGCACAGTTGCAATTATAAATCTGTGTTGCTTCTATTTGATTGGAATACCTATTGGAGCTTTGCTTGGATATGTGGCTCATCTTCAAGTGAAGGTAAAAGTTTCACTTAAATCAAGATTCTCTAGACTTCCCTTTTGTGCTTAAAAGCTATGTTGCTCGGACTCTCCAAAGATCTTGCCGCGCACGTCTTGGATCCTTCAAAAATGGATTGGTTTTGGAGAGTCAAAGTAACATAGCTTTGAAGACTTTAGGATTTTGTTGCCATAGTGCAACTTAGCATATGCGACGCATAGGAATTTGCTTTGACAGACGAGATTATTTAGTATTTGGAATGAAATGGACCTGAATAGTGTCAAATGGATACCGATGATTCATATATCTAACGTGGAACTCTTATGACTCGTTTATTGGCTCGACCTACCCAAATTTAACCTTACCCGCCCATTTGCCACCTCTGAAATTTTCTTATTTTTTTTTATCAGGGTATATGGATTGGAATGATATGTGGAATAGTTACTCAATCAGCTGCATTATGCTACATGACATGGAAAACAGATTGGGATGGAGAGGTAATATTAAGATTAATCAAAATTCCAAATTTATATGCAATTTTTCTGTGTATAATAACTTAGAAAAATCATAGTAATTTATGTTTATGAATGTTTAAAATTTATTTTGCAGGTATCAAAAGCCAAACAACGACTCAATCGATGGTACTTGAAATCTTCTGAAGAGTCTAATCAAAATGATCAAGCTTAAGAATTTGTTGCCTCCAATTTTTTTTCCACTTATTCTTTCTCTTTTTGGTCATATATTTGGCTAAATTAGACTTTATTTTTTGTTGTATTTTTGGATTATGAGCTCTTGTGCTGAAAAAGTCGAGGGTTTATCGAAAATAACCTACCTCACAAAAGTAGGGGTAAAGTTTGTGTATGTGAGACTATATTTGGTATGTTGTTGTTTGGATTATGAGCTCGAATTTTCACCTTTAGTAATAGATGATTTAGTAATCCCACAAATTATTGTTGTGGAGTTGATATATTATACTCCCTTTGGTTGAATCATGTGGATTTATTTCTGTTTTGAATGGTCAGTTCTCTAAGATGAAGTTTGACCCTCATAAGGTACGGGTAAGACTATGTACATGTAATAATACCAAGAATTAGATAATACAATAAAAATATAATAATAATAATTAATCTCTCTATTTTTATAAGATAGGAATAAAATACATAAAAATTGAATAGTATCAAAGTCAGATTCATTCACATTTCAAATATCCAAGTGTGTGTAATTTGTTAGTATGTCCGTCCACATTGGTTGAGAGAACGAATTCAGTGTAGCGTTTTTCATAGTTTTATTCTGTTTTACATCTATCGAAAATAATTAATCTCTTTATTTTTACAAGATGGAAATAAAATACATAAAACTGAATACACATCACTTTTTTCATATTTCACTTATTCGATTACACGAATACGTTATTGTTTGTTGTAGGGAATATATCAAAATTCCAATTTAATATAAAGCTTTTTTTTCCAACTTAATTTTATCTCTTTCCTCAATAATTTTTTTATAGTTTGTAATTTACTAGAATTAGGGGATGTCACTCATAACCTTGTTCATTTTTTTTTCCTTTTTGTTTCAAAATAATTTCCTTTTTCGTTTCTCTAGCTTTTTTCTATTAATATTAATTAAAAACTTAATTTCTTGATGAAATAAATTCTCTCTATCTTTCTTATGTCTAGTCTATTAACTTTCACTTTACTATGAATTGATATAATTTTTTTTATAATTTTCTTTGTCAAAAAAAAGGTGGACGAACACGATATTTGTTCAATAATATGAATTGTTTTGAATAATCAAATAAAGACTTTTGAAGGCATTGTTTTGACTTAAAAGGCTAGTGCAATAAAGAGTTCATATACGTGAAAAAAATAATCATAAATATAAGTAGTAGTGGAAAAAAAATAAAAAAAAATAAATATATTCAGAGGGCTCCAATGCGGGTATCGGACACCGGGAGGGAAACCAAAAACCAAAAAAATATATATATATAAAAAATACCAACAAAGATTGTGGTGGAGTGGTAAGTACTCCTTCATTCTTAACCAAGAGGTCTTGGGTTCGAGCCTCCTTGGGTATAGAGTTGCTTTTGTTAGGGAGCGCTTTACCCCCCAATGTGGGACTTCCCCGGCGCGAATCCGGATTTAATCGGGCTCCAATGCAAAAATAATATAAAAAGTAAATATATTCAGAAGTTAAGAAAACATAATATGTTATTGTTGTTGTTGAAGAAGCTAAGAAAATTTAATACCAAATAAATATATAAATATATTAGTATAATTTTTCCACGGAAAAGATTTGGATGATCCCTCGCACCTCCCTAGCTCCATCAAAAATATTTGATGTTTTAGAAGAAAAAAGAAGTCTATCTAAAAAAGCAAGTTGCACTCATTCCCCCAAGCGAAAGAGTTGTCTGGTGATTCCTAGGTTGCAGCATATTCGATCATTAACTCTTCGTACCGATTCTTCCCTTTACCGTCAATAATAAAAAAATGAATAAAATCTAGTGAAATAAAAGAAAGATTCTTTATATTCTTTAATTAATTTTCTCTTTTATTTTTGACAGCAACAGCAAACTATAAAATCTACACCACAATTCCTACCTAACTCTTATATTTTTATTTTTATGTTTTTTTTTTTAAAAATCTTTTCTTATTCTGTGAAATAAAATTAAAAAGAAAAATATAGAGAGAATCTTGTGTTAAAAAAAAGAATCTTGTGTGAAAATGATCCCTCATGTTTGGTTGTTAGTTAAAAAATGTGCTTTTAAATATAATTTTAATTATTACGTTCGACATGATTATTTCACTGCTTTATCTTCTTTTTTTATGCTTAATTTTATAATATTTGTGTCTATAAAAAATAATCTTTCTATTTTTATAAAATAAAAATAATTAAAAGTGTAAAATTACGTGTATATCATATTTTTCAGACTCGACTTATGAAATTATGCTAATACGCTTAACAAGTACTCTTGTTAGAGTGATTTAATGAATGATTTTTAGTATATATTATCTACTTTTACTAGCAAGTGAAGTAGGGAACACATATTCTAAAAATTCAATTTACTAATATATTAATAAAACTTTTTCCCAAGCTTTATTTAATTATCTCTTTCCTCAATAAATATTTTAGGGATATCATAAACCTTGTTCATTTTTTTCCATTTTATTTCATAAATTTCCTTTTTAGTCTCTCTAGCTTTTTTCTATTAAATTAATTAAAAACTCAATTTCTTGATAAAATAAATTCTCTCTATCTTTCTTGTGGCTAGTCTATTAACTTTAAAAACTTTACTATGAATTGATATAAATTTTTTTCTAATTTTCTTTGTCAAAAAAAGTGGAAAAACACGATATTAGTCCAATAATGAGTTACACATGAAGAATCAAATAAGGACTTTTGAAGGCGTTGTTTTGACTTAAAATAGCTTGACCAATAAAGAGTTCAAATATGTGAAAAAGTTTATAAATATGAATAATGGCTGAATCAGAATTTTCATCGATGAGATTTAAAATATAAAAAAATAAATACATTAAGAAAAGAAGATTTAATATCAACTATTTATATATAACCAGTAGCACAATAGATCGACTACTCAGTCCATATCATCCTTTCAGTTAAAGTCAGATGCGAATGAAATAGCTACTCTCATTTCAATAAGATCAGGGAGCCTGTTCCGAATGCTTCTACAATTCAAAAGTTGAACCGAGAAGAAAAAGAGAAAAAAAGTAAAATCTAAGCATATATAACACGAAAAATAATTATATCTATATATATATATGTTTGATGGTGGTGGAATGGAGAAGTAAAAAGAAAGGTGGAGGCAAAAAAGGGGTCATATGCGAAGTTGGTAGAGAGTAAGGATGAGGAGGAGAGGCGAAGGAATAGGGAGGCGTATAAGATAGCTAGGAATGAGGCTAAGTTAGCGGTAACGGCAGCTAAAACGGCGGCCTTTGAAAGCTTATACGAGGCTTTAGAGGATAAGGGTGGGGATAGGAAGTTATACAGGTTAGCAAAGGCTAGAGAGAGGAGGACTCAGGACCTTGACCAAGTGAAGTGCATCAAGGACGAAGATGGCAAAATACTAGTAGATGAGGTACTCATTAAGAGGAGATGGCAGTCTTACTTCCATGGACTCTTGAATGAAGAGGGGGACAAAAACTTTGTGCTGGGAGATTTGGCACACTCAGAGAGGCGTCGTGACTATGATTATTGTAGCCGTATAAAGGTTGAAGAGGTTAAGATTGCGATTCGTAAGATGCGAAGGGGTAGGGCGACGGGGCCTGATGAGATTCCCGTTGATTTTTGGAAGAGCTCGGGTGAGACAGGTGTGAAGTGGCTAACCGAGTTGTTTGATGGTATTTTTAGAACGGCAAAGATGCCTGAAGCTTGGAGATGGAGCACGATGATTCCTTTGTACAAGAACAAGGGCGATATTCAGAGTTGCAACAACTATAGGGGTATCAAATTGCTAAGCCACACTATGAAGGTCTGGGAGAGGGTGGTGGAGTTGAGGTTGAGACAGATCGTGCCTATTTCAGAGAACCAGTTCGGCTTTATGCCAGGACGCTCGACTACAGAAGCTATTCATCTCCTTAGAAGACTGGTGGAGCAGTACAGGGAAAGGAAGAAGGACTTGCACATGGTGTTCATCGATCTAGAAAAGGCGTATGATAAAGTCCCTAGGGAGGTCCTTTGGAGGTGCTTGGAGGCTCGAGGTGTACCCGTGGCGTACACCAGATCAATTAAGGACATGTATGAGGGGGCCAAGACTCGCGTTAGAACTGTGGGAGGAGATTCGGAGCACTTTCCCGTGTTAATGGGGTTGCACCAGGGATCGACCCTTAGCCCGTTTCTATTTGCCTTGGTAATGGATGTATTGACGTGGCAAATACAAGGTGAGGTGCCATGGTGCATGTTATTTGCGGATGATGTAGTTTTGGTGGACGAGACTCGCGGAGGAGGTAATGCTAAGTTGGAGGTTTGGAGACAGACCCTCGAGTCGAAGGGGTTTAGGTTGAGCAGGACCAAGACTGAATATATGGAGTGCAAGTTCAGTGAGGCCACTCAGGATGATGACGTAGAAGTGAAGCTGGATACACAGGTCATCCAAAAGAAAGGGAGTTTCAAGTATCTTGGGTCTATTATCCAAGGAAATGGAGAGATTGATGAGGATGTCACCCACCGTATTGGTGTTGGGTGGATGAAATGGAGGCTCGCATCTGGAGTCTTGTGTGATAAGAAGGTGCCTACTAAACTTAAAGGCAAATTCTACAGAGTGGTGGTTCGACCAGCTTTGTTGTATGGAGTAGAGTGTTGGCCAGTAAAGAACTCCATATTCAAAAGATGAAGGTGGCGGAGATGAGGATGTTGCGATGGATGTGCGGGTTTACTAGGAGAGATAGGATTAGGAATGAGGATATCCGAGATAAGGTGGGTATGGCGTCGGTGGAAGATAAGATGCGGGAAGCAAGGTTGAGATGGTTCGGACATGTGAGGAGGAGAGGCGCGGATGCTCCAGTGCGGAGGTGTGAGAGGTTGGCTATGGATGGTTACAGGAGAGGACGAGGTAGACCGAAAAAAGTATTGGGGAGAGGTGATTCGATAGGACATGGCGCAGTTGCAGCTTACCGAGGACATGACCCTAGATAGGAAGGTATGGAGAACGCGGATTAGGGTAGAAGAGTAGTAGGTAGAAGTGTGTGTAGGCTAGTAGGTAGGAGTGTTTTTCCTTATTGTCCCGACTAGTAATCGTAGTGCTACGACTGTAGTTTCTTGTTCTTGGATTCCTCGTGGTAGTATTTTGTGGCAGTGCTCTGTTTCTGTCTGTTGTTTGTTACTACATATTACTTCCTATCGCCTCTTGTAGTTTTATCTTGTAGTTTTATCTTGTATTTTTATCCTATATCATTGTTACGTCCTTTTTAGCCTATTTTTAGACTGTTTTGTCTTGAGCCGGGGGTCTATCGGAAACAGCCTCTCTACCTCACCTCTGAGGTAGTGGTATGGACTGCGTACACTCTACCCTCCCCAGACCCCACGCTGTGGGAATACACTGGGTATGTTGTTGTTTGTTTGTTTGTTTGTATATATATATGTTTGACATAAAAGATTCAAATGAATCCCTCGCGCTTCACTAGCTCCCCAAAAATATTTGATGTTTTTAGAAGAAAAATGTCTATCTAAAGCAAGTTGCACTCTTTTTTTTCTTTCAATTCTTTTTATCAAAAAAAGAAAGAATATGTGTTCTAATGTAGTAGTTGGGATATTCACACATCTAATGGTCAAACTTTTGTACACGTCTTCACTCTTAGATTATGTGGGTGATAATTAAATACTCCATAAAACAAGTTCCATTAAAACTAATACTACTCTCTCCCTTTTCCTTTTTAGTCAGTCCCAATAAGAATAACATAGTTCTATATTTAATAATAATTTAATTTTAAAATGCCTATTTTACTTTTAATGAAATGATTTACAATCATACAAATTTATCTATGACTCATTTTAGACCACAAATTTCAAACGTCTTTCTTTCTTTCTTAAATTTCGTGTCAAGTCAAAATAACTCACATAAATTGAGATGGAGAAAGTACTATATAAGTTTGTATTGTGCACGGGCCAATATTTATTCATAAATTTATTTATTTTAAATAGTGTTGATTAAATAATTTTAAATTTTTAATCTAAAATAAATTATATATATATATATATATATGTGTGTGTGTGTGATAATAAATCATCTCATTAAGTGTTTAAAATAAATACCCCATAAATATTATTTATATTGATGTTGAGTAAATAATTTAAAAAAATTTAAAATAAATTATATAAATTTTTATAATAATAAATTATCTCATTAAGTATAAAATAAATACCTGCTAAATATTAGTAACATACGTATTCAGTCAATCCAAGTAAGAATATTCATAGTCACATGTAAAATGTTCAAACTGTCCTGATATTGACGGGGAGGTGCATGCTTGGCCAAACTCTCTCACATGAATATTCCCAATTAAGTTGGGTATATTTTTCTCCTTTCCAACATTTATTTTTCTTTTTTGAGAAATTTATATGGTGCTAAAATTAGGTTTAGAAAGTAATAGTACTTCTTAAGTATTGTGTAATTTCACAAATGAGATATAGAGAGGATAAAATGTGTGTAATTTCAGCAGGTAATTGAGTGTAATTGGCAAGGGGTAATTACACTCTCCAATTCACAGGGAGGAACTGTGAATTACTGGTAATTACATGGTGTAATTACAAGCTGATTACTTTTTAATTTCATCTTCTTTTTTTTTTTGTATTTTTTTTTAATAATTTTAAAAAATATATTTTTTATTTTATATTATTTATATTTCATTTCCTCCTCATTTCCAAACCTTTACTTGTTGTGATTTCATGTAATTGTTCATCTTATCTATTTTATATTTATTTTTTATGTTTATTTTTTTTATTTAGCATAATTTAGTTAGTATTCTAATTTTTAAATTAAAGTAGAATTCATTGTTGAATAATGTTATATACTTAAGTTTTCCTTTTCTTTTGAATCATATTTAGATACGTTATATTGAAATTTGACATAAGAGTATTATGTTAACTTTTTTGTTTTGAATTTTGAACTTGTGTTATGTTTTCAGTTCCAGTTAGTTGTTTTACTAGTATTGACTTGATATTTCACATTGCAAGTCATTCATTTTTTAGTTAGAATTGATAGATTATCTTTTTTTGTCAAATATTTTAATAATTTTATGACATTATATTTATAATATTAATCTTTTTTGTTAAACATGCATTTCATGATGTTCTTAAAATCATATAATTTAAGTTTTTATGATTAATTTAATTAAAATATACTAATTTGAAAAATATAAATCAATTATTTTTTTATAATATTAGCTAAGAATATATGTTTATTAATTAATATATTTTAAAAGACAATATATATATATATATCTTAAATATTTAATTTAATATCATTTATAAAGGCCCTTATTTGTTTAATATAAATTTTTAGTTTTTGATTAGCTTTTATTTTAAAATTTTAATATAACCATGTGATTATACTTGTGCAACCAAACAGTAAGCTTGTAATTACACTGCAATTACATTGTAACAACCAACAAATCGTTGTAATTACTACCCTAGTAATTACACCAATTTCAATTATCAGGTGACTTTCCAAACGGACCTTAGATATTTCATTAAGCTAATCACAAAAAAATATAGATTAATCACTTTCTTACGGCTGTTCTGCAACTTTATATGACATCTGACAATTTTATTTTAATTAATACTTTATTTGATATTTATATATATATGACGAATTTAGAAGTGAATTCAAAATTCACGGGTGCAATAACTTTTTTGTTGCATACACTACCCTCACCGGACCTTACTTCTGAGATTACACTTTTGATATATACATCATTATCTTTTTCCTATGTTGTTCGGACTCTCCAACATTATTATTGCACCCGTGTCGTATTCTCCAAATTGCACTACTTTTGAAGTATTCTACATGCACCGTCGAAATTTTTGAAGAGTCCGAACAACATAGTCTTTTTCATATACTGCATATTATTTTTAGCAATAGTTGTTTGTAGTACCTTTTGTTTCTAGGTATTAAATATTTTATCCTCATGTGATAAAACTCTGTTTGAGAATGATGAATGTTATCAACTGTCTTCATAATTTCTTGCTTCGAAAGAGCTCCTTTAATTAGTTGAAATTGTTCTGTTGCACATTGAATCTAATTTGCTGTAAAACTTTCTTATTTGCTATGTTGCTCGGACTCAAATATGATGCCGGACTTGTGCTGGATCCTCCAAATATTCACTACTTTTGAGGATCCAACACGCACCCATCGACATTTTGAAGAGTCCGAGCTACATAATTTATATGCATCATTTGGAGCTATACTCTATCACTCAACTATAAAGTAAATATTATGCAACTCTAAAATGCACCTTCGACATATATATGTATAAGAAAAGAAATCATGCTAGTTAGTTATTTTAACATTACGTAAAAATCTGAGTTTTTTCTTCTTCTAACTTCGTGCAGAGCCATGAATAACGGTGTGGAAGAGAGGCTACTTGATTCACAAGTAGAAAAAGTTGATGAAAGCTTAAAAGAGAGGATCTACGAGAAGTCTAAGAAGATATGGATAGTTGCATTACCAGGAATACTATCAAGAGTAGCCTCATTTGGAGGTATAGATAGTGGTCTCACAATCATTCATCGGACACCTTGGTGAATTAGATCTCGCTGCTTATGCACTTGTACAAACTCTCACTGTGCGATTTGTCAATGGTATACTGGTAAGTTTGCTCCTGTTATCTTTATTAACATGGACCATGTTCATCATATATCACCTGCTTTCATGTTGTTGGTTGAAGAAGTAATGCACTACATTGTATGAACGCAAATGTAGACACAGAGCAAGAGAATCATATGTGATGTAGGTCATGTATAATATATAAGGATTAACTGACAGCCACATGTCATTTGTGTTGAGACAATGTATAATTATGGATACTCTGTCTAACAGTTTAAACTTTTAGATGAGATGGTCACACAATTCAACATGATATCAGAGTTGGGAGAGATTCTACTTTCGAATATTCTCACGGCCACCCAAAGAGCAAAAGAACATTTTCACGTATTTGGCCTAAGAAAAAAATTAGGTCCACAGCAGGGGCGTGGTGAGACATAATATAATTAGGTGTGCTCTGTCTAACAACTTAAGCTTTTAGACGAGTTTGTCACACAATTGAACAATTTGGAGATTTGACTTAAGAGAACTCAAACATGTCATGGGCTAGTTTATTTAGTTAGTTTTCCCATTTTCTTAACTTCCGTGTTTATTGTGGTAGATTGGAATGTCAAGCGCGACTGAAACGCTTTGTGGGCAAGCATATGGAGCAGGACAGCATCATATGATGGGAATCTACTTGCAAAGATCATGGATTGTTAGTTTCCTCACATTGACCGTATTGCTTCCTTTTTTCATCTTCGCCACTCCAATCTTTAAGCTACTCGGTGAGAATGGATCAATCGCGGATGCTGCTGGATACGTTTCCTACTGGTTCATTCCCGTCATCTACAGCTTCATATTTAGCTTGACGATCCAGATGTACCTTCAAGCACAAACAGAAGAACATGATTATTGCATGGCTATCTATAGGACAATTTGTGATCCACATTCCGTTGTCTTGGCTACTGGTTATCAAGCTAAACTATGGAGCCCCTGGTGCCATGATAGCTTTGAGCATATCCTCGTGGTTCGTAGTGGTCGGAGAGTTTGTGTACATCTTAGGAGGTTGGTGCCCTAACACATGGACTGGATTCTCATTAGCAGCACTGAAAGATATACTACCTGTCGTAAAGCTGTCAATATCCTCCGGTGTCATGGTTTGGTAAATCCTTTTCCTCAACATTTTCTTCTCAACCATGATTTTATCATTAATCTCTCCAACTTTGGACCTCACTACACGCATTTTGTAATCTGAATTAGCTTCTAACGCGGTGTTGATTGGTTCTTGTTTTTGGTTGTTTTCACAGCTTAGAGCTATGGTACAATGCTGTTCTAGTCCTGCTGGCAGGATATATGAAGAATGCAGAGGTTGCTATATCTGCCTTCTCTATTTGGTGAGAGTTTCTTTCTTTCTCGTTCTTTTTTAATTACTTCACACACAAAAGAACTTACTGATCAGTAAAAATAACTTTGCAGCGTTAATATCAACGGATGGGAGTTTATGATAAGCCTCGGCTTCCTTGGAGCTGCTTGGTACGCGACTTTTTCCCCTATGAATCATCAATATCTCGTTCCATCTAGTGTTGTAGCCATTTCCCATTTAGACTTTTTTTTCCCTTTCATTGTTTCCTCGTACAGTGTCCGAATTGCAAATGAACTCGGGAAAGGAGATGCAAAGGCTGCAAAATTCTCCATTAAAGTCTTAGTGAGCACTTCAGTTATAATTGGAGTGTTCTTCTGGATTCTGTGCTTGATCTTTGGCAGCAAAATCGGACCCTTATTCAGTGATGCAAAGGCGGTCGCTGACAGCGTGACAGACCTTTCTATTTTACTCGCTTTCTCGATTTTGCTCAATAGCATTTATCCTGTACTCTCAGGTAAGTCAAGACAAAGTTAAGAAGTTGAAAAAGTTACTAAACATGTTCAATATGTTCTAGAGAATGTAAAATAGTCGAGTTGTGTGCAAGCTGACCCGAACACCAGGCTACAATGCATGAAGTTTATCCTATGATCTTTTTTTTGTGTTACATAGTTTTTCTTGACACTTGGAAAAAATTTGTGATCAGGTGTGGCAGTAGGAGCAGATTTACAAAGCACAGTTGCAATTATAAATTTGTGCTGCTTCTATTTGATTGGAATACCTATTGGAGCTTTGCTTGGATATGTGGCTCATCTTCAAGTGAAGGTAAAAGTTTCACTTAAATCAAGATTCTCTAGACTTCCTTTTTGTGTCTAAAAGCTATGTTACTCGGGACTCTCCAAATTGCTGCCGGATCCTCCAAAAATGGATTACTTTTGGAGGATCTGACACGCGCCCATCAACATTTTTGAAGAGTCAAATAGCATAGCTTTGAAGACCTTAGCATTTTGTTGCCATAGTGCAACTTAGCATATGTTGGGGCAATAAGATTTCGTTTAACATATATAATCTGAAAATGTAATGTGCGTTTTTAAGGTTAAGTGTGAGATATAGAGCGCCTTTAAGAACTCCTAATTTGCTTTAACAGATGAGATTATTTTGTATTGGAATGAAATGGACCCGAATAATGTCCAATGTATACCGATGATTCATCTATTTAATTCAGAATCTCTTATGACTCATTTATTGGCTCGACCCTACGCGTCCATTTGCCACCTCTAACTGATTTTCTTCTCTTTGTTATCAGGGTATATGGATTGGAATGATAGTTGGACTAATTACTCAATCAGCTGCATTATGCTACATGACATGGAAAACAGATTGGGATGGAGAGGTAATATTAAGATTAATCAAACTTTCAAATACATATATGTGCAATTTTTCTGTGTATAATAACTTAGAAAACTCATAGTAATTTCTATTTATGAATGTTTACAAAATGTATTTTGCAGGTATCAAAAGCCAAACAACGACTCAATGGTTGGTACTTGAAATCTTCTGAAGAGTCTAATCAAGATGATCAAGCTTAAGAATTTGTTGCCTCCAATATTTTTCACTTATTCTTTCTTTTTTGGTCGTATATTTGGCTAAATTAGACTTTAATTTTTGTGGTATTTTTGGGTTATGAGCTCTTGTTCTGAAAAAGCCGAGGGTTTATCGGAAACAACCTACCTCACAAAGGTAGCAGTAAGGTTTGTGTATGTGGTATGTTGTTGCTGTTTGGATTATGAGCTCGAATTTTCACCTCTAGTATAAGATGATTTAGTAATCCTTCAAATTATTGTTGAGTTGATATGTTATACTCCCTTTGGTTGAATCATGTGGATTTATTTCTGTTTTGAATGATCAGTTCTTTAACTAATATGAAGTTCGACGCTCACAAGGTACGGGTAAGACTGTGTACACATCAGCCTTCTAAAATTCCACACGTGGAATTACACTGACTGAGTATGTCGTTGTTGAAGTTCAAGTTCAACCCTCTTTACACCATAAATATTACGAAGAGAAATATGTCTCACTTCAAAAACTTTAGTTGGTAATCAGATTCACACCCTCCTATTAATGGTCATGTCCTCGGTGAACTAAAGTTGTGTCACATCCTGCCTAATCACCTCACCAATGGTTCTTCGGTCTGTCTCACACCTCCCTATAAGGGCATCTACACATCTCCTCTTCACTTGTCCGAACTATTTCAACCTCACTTTCTGCATCTTGACTCCACAGGGAGCCACTCCCACCTTGAACCGAATATCTTCGGTATGTCCGCACATTCATCTCAACATCCTCATATGCTACTCTCATTTTCTAGACATTGGCGTTCTTGACATCAAAGCTCCGCCCCATATAACATAATCGGGTCTAATTACCACTTTGTAAGACTTACCTTTAAATCTTGACGGTACATTCTTATCACACAAAACACCGGATGGAGTTTGCGCTTCAAATATCTAATCTCAAGCGTGCATAGTAGTACTTGAAATGTCCATATTGGTTGAGGAATAATGTGATATTGAAGGACCCAAATTAGGTCTACTGTCCATTTTATGTATTAAAGATCAAACAAAAACCAGATCATCTGTTGCAAGATTACAAATCCCTAAACACAGAACAAGCTGGTATTTGGCAAACAAAGTATAATAGCTGGTGCCATATATATATTCCTGCATTTGGAGAAACCTCTATGATGAATTTCTGAAATCTTTAATATTATGTACAACAGAAACTTTCCAGCCAACATAATGCACTTGGTTTTTATTTCCAAGGGAGAGAATCTTAACAATGGTGTAAACAGCAATATACATACAATGGTTACAAAGGTGTAAAAGTTAGAAGAAAAAAAAACTAGCATATTGGAGCAAACAAGGGCTAAATTATCTCCTCAATAGATTATAGGCAGGTAAATCTTTTACACTGTTGGTATCTTCAAGAGCGAGCTCGCGCTCTAGCTGCACTCTTGTGGCCTTCAAAACATCCTAGGTAAAGGAAAGACAAAGGAACATATGTTGGTATAGGGAAACATATGAAAAGAATCCAATGGAACAAGTAAAGTGTTACCAACATTAAATTCCATATATGATGCACGCTTCGCTAGCCACTGTGCATCGAGCATTTCAAAGGCAACACAAAAGATGTTGTCAAACGCCATGTCATCTTCGCTGAGTAATTCTAGAAAGCGGATACCTGCAAGGGTTCTAGGCGTCCCTGCCACTCAAACAAGAGGAGAGAAAATTAATCAGAAAGAGAGCACGACCACATATCAATATAAAATCTTTACTTATTCATCAAAAGGGAACATGCAAGAACTTATTACATAAGAAGAGGAAAGATAAAAGATGGAAGACTTCTCTAACATGCATGCAGAGCAGATCGAGGACAGAGATGATACACGAGATGTCGAGACCAACTAATTGTTCCTATGTCATTAGGAGGAATGACGATACTAGATCATAGGATTACGCAATAGATTTTCAGAATAACTAGTTCAGGACGATTTAACTATCACTCAATTTATTTGAAAGGATGTATTGAAAGCTGTTGACTGTTTAAATATTCACCACCTATTTCTCAGCCAAAAAATGATAGACACTAACTTCTAACTGAATATTCCATACCTGATTGAAGATCCAACATTTGGACCAACATAAACGATATATTGATGCCAGCTACAGCAAATGGATACTCCCACTCAGATCTGTTCCCATTTCTTTTGTGCAACAAGTTCCGGAAAGATTCCTGTAATAGAGCAGGTGACGAGGGAGAAACTATTAATGAAAAACTTACATCCCTGCTTTACAGGACAAGAGAACATTGGTCTCAAGTGAACTCAATTATGCTTTTCTAAACAGCTATATACATGAAGCTTTCATGAAACACAAAACAAGTGCCCAAATATCAGGAGTCTGATGGGTTACTCTGCTCAACTGGAACCAAATTCCCCATAAAGAAGAAAGATTAATCGAATATATGAACTGCCAAAGAACATGGATTGGTCCATGAAATGCGGAAGGATAATAAAGGGTCACAAGTACCTCTGTACAATATAAAATCTTATTTTTGCCCTCAGTTATAATTTGAATCATTCATACCCTTGCCGTTACCAAATTGTCTCGCATTTTCCCTGGACCTTAATGGAGCTCTAACCTGAAGTAAAACAGAGGCTAATCTTAAACCATAGTCAAAAGTAGAGGGGTAAAGTTAGACCTTTTTCCTTTTAAGTATTTTGACATGTGGCGTCCACTCAATCCACACTGGAGCACTGTCACAGTCAAGGGCAAATACAAGACGATCTTCTAACGGCAAGGGTATGAATGGCCCAAATTATAACAGAGAATAAAACTAAAATTCGTATAGTAGGACCTTTTCCCGATACAAAATAACAATCATCTAGCATTATTTGTACCAGAGAGGCTTCAAAGCATGCAATGGGCATGGGTGGGAGGATGTTAAAAGGAGATGAAGAAAATGCTCTCAGCTCCGCCAATAAACATTTTATGGATCTAGCCATGCTTACTAAGAATTCTGAGTCTTCTTCCACCCCGGGACGACGATCTGGAAATTTTGTTTAAGTTTGTCCTAAAATTTCACTTCTCTCTCTCTCTCCCCCGCCCCCCCCCCCCCCCCCCCCCCCCCCTCCATTTTTCACTCGTGGAGCTTTTATTCTCTCTTATTTTTCCTGCGTTTCTTTGGTTCTGCTCCCAGTAGGAAACTGTTCGCACTTCGCAGATTCTAAAATTCAACATAAGCATAACACTTACATAGCTATACATATAATCGACTATCACTCAAAACAACCACGTAAATCAGATGATGTACAAACCGGGTATGTCTTGGCAAAGAAGATAAGGTTCTCCAATGATATGAATCCTCCACCCCTGGACATTTACACTCATAATCTTAGTATAAGCATCAACAGCAAAACAAAAATGTGAATCAAATATACACTTCCTCATATACCTGAAGTCTGTTGAAGGGTCGGATCCTTGCCAACCCATTTCTTTCCAAAGCTCAGATTTAAGAGATGGGAGTGGTCTATCAGGATAAGCTAACCTCCATAGTTGCCTAAGAGCATCCTGGCACCAAATTTGGATTTTTAAGTCCAGTTTCTTCACAAACGTATAGAACAACGAGGCGCAAAATATAGGTTCCCACACGTACAAGAGACGACATTATCTCGCGAAACAAGTTCAAGCGTATCTCTTTCCTCAAAAAGAGAAAATTTATGTGATCAATTAAAGATAAGCAGTTTGAAACACTCCTTTCTATTTTCTCATCACAAGTCCAAACTAAGGTAATATGCTCTTGCTTGATCTCATTCTACTTAGCTGTTCTTTTGATCACAAATGAGTATTAAATATATGTAGAGGAGAAAAATATATCCAGTAATTCAAAGTCCCAAGGGAAAAAGTCATAGTAAGTCATAATATCTTCTCATAACAAATCAACCATCTAATGTGTGAACCTCGAAAAGGTTAGCATGGAAACCTTAAATAATTTTGACAAAGGAGCTTTCAGACTAATAAACATGAACCATCCATTGATTAGAACTATACAACATTAACTACACAAGCCACAAAATACACATTTAAAAGAATGCAGGGTACAAAGTTTACATACTTGATGATCTGAGAAAGAACCATCAAAAGGGATTGCTAGCCTTTGCTTGAGATGTTTGAGCCTTGCTTCCTGCAATCAAATGTCAAGAATTTAATGACTGGAAGTTTGTATCAATAAATGGAGAAACAGACTATGGATGTAAGGGAGGTAGCCGGATGAGTTTAATGGATTTGATTCTTTTTGGATGGGGGGATAACTGGATAAGTGATGGACATGATGATACAAACCCAAATTAAATATCACAAGGTAAACCACAAAATTTTCATGCGGCAAACCCCTAGTGACAGTCAGATGTTTCCTTATGTGATAGCAGGGAAAGTTATCATATATCTGCAAATGAAAGGTGAGCAATCCTCATGTATTACCTGTAAAGGGCTAAGTAAAGGAGGTAAAATATTTGCTGTTGGGCCAGCTTGAGTAGAGGCAAAAGGAAAAATCCGGCCAAGAAGTGATCCAGACACAAAGACAATATTTGCTGCAAGATCAATGGAGAATGAATCAGAAATTTTGAAGTCATTAAAATCAAAACAAAACAAAAGATACTTTTGATGATTTTAATTTCCTTACCAATATGTATAAACAAATAGGTGCTGATACAGAGTTATCAAAAAAAAAAAAAAAGGTACTGATACAGATGTATGCTATAAGAGTAAGGCAAAATATGCAAGCAATACACTCTAAAGAGTAATGAAGTCTCACTAGAATTAGTTAATTTACTTGATATTCCAATGAACGGGCCCAGATGTGTAATGTGTGCAGAAGATATGGAGCTCGTATTCATCCACTGCAGAATCACAAATCTGATTTGGCACATATTTTTTATTTGCTTGAAGTTAAATGGTGCATGCCACAAAAGACCAACTACTTTGTTGGAATAGAAGAGGACTACAAAAAGGCAATCAAAAGTTGTGGAACACCGGACTAGCAGTTATATGGTGGAGTGTGTGGAAGAGGAGAAATCAAAGATACTTTAAAGGCGAAAAGGAAATATTTGTATCTTAAAGCATAGATGTATACTCTCTTAGCCTTTTGGTGTAAAAATGGAGATGTGCAAGAAGTAGATAGGATGGTTAATTTCCTTGGTTCTTTTTACACGTAGCTAGTATAGATGCATATTATTGGGGTTGTACTACTTAGAGCCTGTTTGGATAAGACCAGATTTTAATCTGTTTTTTAGCTTTTTCAGATGTTTGGTAAAGTAAAAAAGCAATTAAAAAAAGCTAAAAGCTAAAAGCTGGACCCCCCCAGCTTTTTGCTTTCAGCTTAAAATTCTTTTTAAGTTTGACCAACACATTTACCCTTTTATCTCTTATAATTTTCCCTAATTCCAACACTACCCTCACTTTTTAGCCCTAAAATGTATGAAAATACTCTCTTTTCTCTCATTCTCATCCCGCTTCTCCATTTTTCCCTTTCTCCTACAATAAAAAAGTGTTTGACAGCACTTGTTTACCAAACGCATTAACAACTTTTTTTTTTCAATTTCAGCACTTTTTATCCAAACACTTACCTACTTATTTATAAGCACTTATTTTCAGCTTTTAATCACATTGCTTAAAAACTACTTTTTTTAAGCAAATCCAAACAGAAATGAACGAGCCCAAATAAAGAGGCACTATTGCTGCACTGTAGCAGGATATGGATGCCAAAAAATTCCAATTTTTAGTATTTAATTAGTCAATGTTGTTCCTGAATAACTCTTGGGGTCTAGTTAATTTAATTCCATTAACTTATCCAAGAGAATTTAATCCCCTTAAGTTGGACTTTTGCAAGGACAAGAATCTCAAGTCCAATGTTGACTAAGATATTAGTCTAACATATGTTTTATAACATTTTCTAGGTTGTAATTAGATGTTACATTTCAGCTTTCTTGAACTATATTCCATCAGAAATATTTCCTTCTTCTGGTCCAATACGGTGTTATGTATGAGGAATTGCATTTACTTTTCAAAAAGACAAGAAAAAGGTTCAGGAAGCTGCATATAGCAGAATTGAGAATCTTCATAAACATCTTCCTTTTGAGGTTTAGTATGTGCAGAAAGAGCGAAGCTGCTAGAACTTAGAGAAAGGCTTTTCACCAAGCCTACCATCATCGCTCTCTTCCACCTCAAGGAACCTACATATCCCCCTAGATTGGCCTGTTCACTTTTTTTATTTCCTATGGACCCTGAATCATTTCTTAACCTGGGATTGGTAACAAGATACCAAAAGTAACAAAAGGGACTAATTCTCCATCTACTCTTTGTTGTTTCTTTTCCCACTCTAACCTCTCACGTGATACTTCCTGTTTTACTCATTCAGCTTCTGAGTCCATAAAGGGGAAAAGAACAAATAGACATACAATAATGTTGTGATGCCCTATCTTTTAAGTAGATTTAGGCAATAAAAGAAAAGTAGTTTTAGGCAATTATCTCAATACCGTATCTCATATTTGTCAAAACAACTCTCAACGGGTCTTTCTGTTTTTGATAAAGAGTTTCAGAACATCAACAACAACCCTCAAAATGTTTTTTCGATAAAGTAATAAACAACCCTCAACATGCTATCAGTTACTACTTCAACTATGTCTCAGAAACAAATTAGTTGGATCTGAATCAGACAAATTGGTGCACTAACTAAGAACGCCCATGCACCACAATCCACAGAATCAAGAAAGAACTCTCAATCTGTCAATCCTTACTATGTCTAGACCTAGTAAGTTCCCTCATTTTGAGTCAAATTTAGCCACAGGCTCCAATACTGTGGTGCCATTCCATCAATTCCTTTAAGCTTCAACCTTGCGATCATACTCTGCCCATAACCTAAAAAGATGTTTGAATCTAGAATAAAATTCATAATCTTGGCTCTTGTTGAATCCGTTTGACAGCTAAAGAATTCAAAGCAAAACAATAGGTATCAAGTGGAAGGGAAGAATCATTTGATGTTAGATTTCCATCTTGAATACAGTTATCTAAATCCTTATGGAGGAGAAAATGGTTAACTAAACCCAGGTAGACAATACTAAAGACTATCGATTATTCAACTACAGATGTGGGTAAGTAATTGCATTGCACAACACGCACAAAGAGCATAACATCAAGATTACTAACAAATGAAATCACACCTAACCATTGTGCCCATTGAGAAATCAGATGAGAAAATAGCAGCGTCCAGTGCAAGCGTTCCCGCCTTCGCCCCTCATCCAACACATCTTCAAGCGTACATACCTACAATACAAAGAATTCCCATTTCACAATCTAATCCAAATCTTCTCTATCAAAGCACAAAACCCCAAAATCAAAACCTTTAGCAACATAATTCAAAAGATTATCAACAAAAAGGCAGCCCATTGCACTAAAGCTCCCCTTATGTGTCCATGGAAGGGCCGGACCACAAGGGTCTATTGTACGCAACCTTACTCTACATTTCTGCAAGAAGCTGTTTCCACAGCATGAACCCGTGACCATGGAATTATTAACAAAAAGCCTAAAAAAGGCAAAATAAATTGCAACCCACAAAACTTATCATAAAATAAAGCAAGAATACTCCAAAAAAAGCAAACTTTAAGCAAGATCAACACAAAAAAAAACCTATAAAACAAAAATACTATAACAACCCACCAAAAAAGAAAAGTATAATCAAATTAACCAAACAAGAACATAAAAATAGGGGGGCCAAAAACAGAAATTTACCTGATCACTGTCATCATATTTCTGGTACCCAAGTAAAGGCTCATTCAAACCATCATCAGAGCCTAAAGAATCAAAATGCTCATTCTTTTTGCCACCAATATCCCCATGATGGAGCCTTCTCCTCAAAGTTGTTGATGTCATGAGTATATATGTATATATATTCTTAATTATTGAAGAACTCAAAACCCCACTTTGAATTCTGAAGCTGAAACCCAAAAAAAAATCAAGAAAATACCCAAATTTTCAATGTAGGGGAAACTTCAAAACCCCTATAATTCAAGAAAACGCCAAGAGAAACCTCTTCCTTTGGACAATTTTGTTTCTTTCTACAGTATATTTATATTAATTGTTGCTTATTTTTTATTTTATTTTTATGTATATTTAATATTTGTCTCTTTCTTAGGAATTAAGGGAGGAAATAGGTGATGAGTATACGCCAATGAGAAAGCTTTAACAAGGTGAATAGGTAGGTTCCATTATTAATTTGCCAATTTTGAGTCTTTTGAGATCTAAATATCAGGCTTCAGAAGTGGGTCAACTTTAATTTACTAATAAATTTTCCTGTCCCAATTTATAAATATGACATTATAAATTTGTTTAATGTCATACAATTTTTTTTCCGATACCAACTTTAACATTTTCCTGTCCCAACTTTAATGTCATATTTTTAAACATTATATAAAATGATAAAAAATAATATAATTTATCAGCATAATACATCAATCCCTTAAATTTTTCAGTAATTTTATTTAGACATATGAGCTAGAGCTACTATATGTTGTAATTAAATATTTGATCAACACATAATAAATTATTTTTATTAGATATATTTTACTCGAATTCTAAAGAAGTTTTTGTGTGCGCTTTTAAAAACTTAATATATAGATAATTTAGTTACATAAAGTATGCTATATTATTTAATTATACATCAACTTAAATTGAAATATATCTGAAGTTTTATGACTTATTAAGACTGATAACATATTTTAAATAATTAACTTATTTATATAATGAATCTTTGATAATGCACGAATACTTTTTTAAAATTTAAATTTTAGAATTATTTAATAAAAATATTATATCATGTGTCTAAGATACTCAATCGAGACTAAAGGGTCTGTAAATATATTCCAACAAATTTATCCAAATGTTATTAGATAGGATATGTAACAACCAAAGCAAACTTTTCAAGTTGTGATGTTAACTAACATAGTATACAATTTTTTCTTGGTAAACCTCGGGGAAAATCGCTTGAGTAATTGATAAAGTTATTTTTGTATAACAACAAGCAAACTATACAAAAAATATAAATAGTATTGAACAAATTCAATGGAACGAGCTCAAGAATATCACCTCATGCACCAACTCGATCACGATAATTTATCTAGATATTGGCACGAATTTTAAAGAATCATATGACAAAACTAATTTGTCCTCTTGTTTATAATTCCACCTGCTGTAATGATTTTCCATTGTAGGGTGTTGGGAAGCATGGCCATTGCAAGCTTTAGTTTACCTCTTACATATTATTCATCATCACCAACAACACATCTTCAAAAGCCTTGTTGTTCTTGCAGATGCAGCAGCAGCAGCAGCAGCAGCTCTTTTGAGAAGCCAATTTCTGTAGCCAGCAAAACCCTGTGGGAAATTCAAAATTCTGGAGTTATTGCTTGTCTTCGAGCTCAAAAGTAACTCACTTTTAACCATTCTTGTTTCTTATCTCTTTCGATTTTGATAAATATGCGTTTGGCCATGAAAATTGTGAGTATTTGAAAAGAAGTAAATTTTGTTTTTTGAAAGTGAAAAATGATATTTGAATACAAATTGGAGTTGTTTTTAAAATTTTGCGACTTATTTGGAGTGAAAACAGTTTTTTTTTGGTGCGGAAATGCATTTCCCGGAGTTCAACTCTGAAAAAAAGTAAAAAAAATTCATGGCCTAACGCCCCCAAGGCTAATGCTTGGAGATAAACTCAACGGTTGATTTTAGCTTCTTTAGTAGTTACTCTGTCTTATCCCCACTGACCCACCAAATTCTTGGATAGAATTATCATATCTTGTTCTGTTTATCTCTTTTAAGCTGAGGGTCTTTCGGAAACAACTTCTACGAGTTAGAGGTAGGGTCTGCATACACTCTATCCTCCTCAGACCGTACTTGTGGGATTACACTGGATATGTTGTTGTTCTGTGTATCTCTAAAATGAAGTATTTCTGTTATTTCAGCTACAGCTTTGCTTCCATTAATGGGAGGTACCTTTATATGTGAACTGCACTCCAAAATTTTGTCTTTTCGTTTTTTTTGGGGGGGAGAGTCCGTTTTTCTTTTTGGATAGCCGTAGTTTGCGCACACCCTCGATTAATTTTACAGAATAACTGCTACCTCTTACCAACAATAGGTACCAGGTAACTCTGTCCACCAAGGCTAGAACAGAAACCTGATCTTACGGTGCTCAACCTACTTCATTGACCAGTAGGCAGGCCATACCCTTGGGTGCGGGAGAGTCCATTTTATTGCCAGTGGTTACTTTTAGAACGGGGTGTATTTAATATTTTAGTTAGTGCTTTTAGCTTCCAATGTACCAAAAAAAAACCAGTTAAAAGTGGTTCCTAAAATTTAAGTGAATGAAGCCTATTAATGTAGAATATTTAGGAAAAAAGAGCTTTTCCACATGCTACTATAGGGATTTACTTCTCATATTGCATTCGTGCATTAGATTGTTGTTTGGTAATCGATTCGTGCATTAGATTGTTGTTTGGTAATCGAACTTTATGGTACAGAGTCTTATAATTTGGACAGCTACATGTAAGTTGTAACTTAGAGTTTTGAGACATCATCAAAGTTTTTCTTACAAGAAAGTAGTCCTTTCTAGTTTCTACTAAATTGTGTTATTTCACATTTTCAGCTTTAAAAAATTTCCACTTTGAATGAATAAAAATGACATTCACATTTGAAGTTGCGCTTTTCCATATTGTTTAGTGCAGACCTGGCGACTCGAGCTGCACGTGCCGCATTGGATGGTGGAATATCAGTTGTAAGCTATTTACCCCTTTATCTCAAGTTCATTGTCCAAGTTTAGCTAGACAGTCTCAATGATTTATAGAATATGAGATAAATCATTTCCTTTTAGGCAAGTGGAAGATAGTACTTTGTGACTAATCAAAAGGAAAAGACGAACACTTGAGAACTATTATATTTGTGGGCAACTACTACTAATAATATCATTATTTGTTCGTTAGATTTGAAAGTCTTGCATCTACAACACCAAATTCTCTTTGATGAGGTATTGTGATGGTTTTTTTGGTTCTTCAAACAGGTTTTGGAATATGATAAGAAGTTCATTAAGATCTAAAATTTTCCTCTGTAGTTGAAATAGCCCTGACTTGGAAAACTGAATGTCAACGGCAATGTGTTTTCCTACACTTAATGCCTAATTCATTTATTAGTTAATATAGTGAAAATCTCCCTACACTTATTTGTATCGGAAAGCTGCAAAGTTGGAGAATATAGGTAAGTCATTTTCATATTTTTCAGCAAAAACACAAGACAAAGATCTTGTTGCTTTAAAGGTTTTTAGACTAGAGAAGAGGTAAGACTTAGCAAAACCTAGAACTCAGGTAACAACATGTTTCTCCATATGCCATGACACCTTGCTATTGCGCAGTACTTCTTTTTCTTAAATGCAAATGTGATTACTCTTTCTCAGTTATGAGGATATTTCCACCTTTTGGACGAAAATTTTATTCAGAGTATGCAGAGCTATTCTGATAATCATTATCTTCTCAAATTGCAGCTGGAAATTGTGGTGTCCACTCCAGATGCCTTTGAGGTACTTTGAGACATGCAGTTTCTTGCTTTTCCTCATGCTGGAAAGCAGTAAACATTGGTTAACTCGTGTGCTTCTTTTCCTTTATGCAGGTGTTAAGAAACCTAGTACATGATTATCCCACAAAAACTTTCGGAGTAAGTATTCACTAGCTTCTTTTATTAATTCACACTATTTTTGGTTCAAGGAAAAGGGAAGGGAAAGCAACATAGGAACTTGTTGCTTTACCTATCTTGTGGAGAAGTTCCCTTGTCGGGTGACTTCTGTAGCTGAAAGGAAGTAGAAGACATTCATTTCCCTCTTGTTTATTCTATATATATATTTTTTTTCTTTGTGTGTGTGTGTGGGGGGGGGGGGGTTGAAATGCACCCCCTGACTTTACTTGCCCTTGTCTTTTACTTCCCGAAGGAGGGAAATAAGTTCTACCCTTCCTTGGCTTTCCCTCTACCATATCCTCCCTTCCTCGCCCATCAGATTGTGGCATAAATTCAGTCTTAACATCCTCGATGAGTCTAATTCTTGGTAGGTTTTTAGTTCCACTGTTATTATATTTGTTAAAGTTTTTAACTTTACCTTGGTTTAAGTGCAAACTCTAGTTTCTTTAGTAGTTTCCCACTATTTGTGATTTGCAAGATATTCTTTCTAGAGGCATGATATTTGTCTGTGGATAAGTAGGTATGTCAATATTAAGGGCATGCTTGTACCACTGGAGATCTGTATCCCATAAAGGAAGCATTCTAATACCATAATGTCAACTTTGTGTATTGTGGACTGTGTAAAACATAACAATGACAGTCTACCAATTGTACTTGTAAACACGCTTTCTCTATGTTTGCAGGTTGGAACAGTATTACAGGCTAAAGATGCCAAAGATTCTATAAAGGCTGGAGCTAAGTTTCTTATGAGTCCTGCAACAGTTATGGTATGTGCCGGTGTTTCAACCTTTTAGATCTTATGCCAAATTCAAATGTCTATATAAGTGTTTATCTTATACAAAGATCAGTTCCTGTTACCTGCCAATGTCTTTATTGGATATGTATATATACTCGTGAATGCCTAAATGGTAGTTGTGACTGTAGAGACTGCTTTTCTTGATACTTGCATGTTTTTCCTTTATCTCAGGATATTCTAGTTGGTGTCTCAGAGAGTGATGTTCTGTATATACCTGGGGTAATGACCCCCACGGAGGTACTGGAATATCTCTTCATTTCATCTTGTGATCTTAGAACAGAAAAAGATATCAGAATTTTACCTCCAAGGACTTGGGAAAGGGCAGAGGGACCTGCCAAGTGCTGATGTTTTAACGCCCTTCTGTATCCCACAGCTGGGACACACTTATTTCTTGACTATCTACAAGATTTCCTTCTGTCATTAAAATCTTCAGATTATAACGGCAAAAGAGAGTAATGCAACTGTTTTATGATCCTGCAGATATTATCTGCTTTCGATGCAGGTGCCAAGATTGTAAAGGTGAGTAATGACTCTTTTCGATCTGTCCCTTGTGGTTTACCTGTATAGCTGGTAGACTCTTGGATTTCTAGCCTATGAAAGGATGTGATGGATAATGCTTATTGTTTAAACCCCTTTTGTTATGTAGTTAGTATTTGTAGGAACTGTTGGTACTCAGTTAGTCCAGGTATATAATGTTGGCATTCTGTAAAAGAACCATTTTTACTTATATTTCCGCTCCAACAAATCGTACAACTAGGGGTACAGGTATTCACGGATCCTACATGTGATGTATGTCATGATGTTTGTTCCTTCAATTGGAATGAATATGTTGACTTTATCGAGAGAAGCTTCATAAACAATTGAGTTCGTGGTGATCCTTTTTACAACTTCTTTTTGTTTGGCTTTACATAGGTTTATCCTGTCTCTGCACTAGGTGGTGTTGGGTACATTTCAGCTTTGAAAAGGCCTTTTTCTCATATCCCTATGGTTGCATCACAAGGCATAACAATAGGTTGGTTATCTGAATAGAAATTTCTTGGTTACATGCCCATGTTTTAATTACTAATCTTTTCTTTTAAATTAGTCATCAGCCAATTTTCAAATATTATCTCAGGGACATTTTAAAAATTCCCAGTTCTTTTCATTTAGAAGTAGAGTCGAAAGATCTGCTTCACCTGTTGGTAATAATGAAATTCACTGTTTTTGCTAAAATTTGACCCTTAACAAATTCTTAGGGAGAATATGTTGATAGTGAAAGGAATAACACAATATGGCCGGGGACTTTGGCTCTTTTTCCACCATCTCTCCATCAGAACGGACAGCAAAAATTATGCTAATGAAGAGTGTAAAGGTGCTTAAATCATCATAATAATCAAAGTTTACTATTTTTTGAACTGATTTAGAATGTGAAAACAAACTGTCTGAATTCATTTTATTAGTTAACCATCTGTATATTTACATTTATGTCTGCAGTATCTGATCTATACTTATGGAGAATCTGTTGTTTCTCTAATCTGTGATATCTTACTTTTCCTAAGCAGATTTACTATCTACTAGTACATCTTTATGAGAAATGATGGATAGCTGTGCTTTGGTACAGATTTGATTGGCCAATACATTGGTCAGGGAGCATCAGCAGTTGTTCTATCCGATGCCATATTTGACAAAGAGGCAATGAGTCAACGGAATTTCGATAAAATATATCAACTTGCAAGTCGTGCAGCTTTGCAGGGTAAACAAGCTGTTGAGAGGTCAGAATGTTAGGTGCTGATGCATCTTTTGATGTGTTAAAACCCCATGGAACTGAAGGTACTTACAAGAAACGAGAAATGAGATTAAGACATCCGTCATCCTGCTTGAAATTTGGTAATCACTAACTTTGATTCTTGTTTTATATTCAAACTTGTCATTATGTGTGAAGAATTGGATAGAGAAAAAGAAATGAAATGGAAAATTATAGTGAATATCTTGCAAGGTTAGCAAAGGCGCTGAAACATAAATCTGGGCTGCAGTTTTTGCTTCAAGAATGCCTGATAATAGTTACTCCTATTAAACTTAAAACAATATCATGAATCTCTTTATTTAATTTCTCTGTATTAACTTAAAATGTAAATAAAGTCCCAAAGTGGCCTCATTAGAAGTTAAAATCTCCAAGGAAGCTTGTGTGCAATAGAAGTTTGGGATATCGAATAATCTTTACTAACTATATTAAATGAGTAATAAGATGTTAGTTGGGTTCAGGTACTCAATTGTTGCCTGTTTCATATGCTTCTGTCTTTTGTTTAGTGTTTTACCTTATAGAAACATTCCGGCGTTTAGTTATATCTATCGGCTTACTTGTATGTTTCTAGAAAGATTAAGACCGCGTAAATGTCTCTCAATATAAAGAATAGATGCCAGGATTCATGGTTGAATATGTCCACGTCAAGTGTCAAAAGCACGCTTGCTTATTACTCAAACATGGAGCCAGACACTGCAAACTTTTCGTCTGAGTGTTGCATCTCACGAGTCTAAAATCGAAATACATATTTCATTCTTAGTTTGACTTGACTAGATGTTGTGCAGGAAAATCTGCTGTGCTGGTTCTTTTGGGGGAGTTTTACCCTCCTTAGTGAGCCTCGGTGTAAATCCAGATTAGTCGGACCAATGGACTTTGGATATCAGATGGTTAAACCGAAAATAAAAGCTGTGTTGGTTAGTTTGTCTGAGGGTGATTTACAGTCAGCTGCGACCCGCCGGGTTACTTGGGTATGTGTTACAGTCGAGCAATTGCAGGTAGCTAAATCAGTTGCTTTTTCACAACTTCAGTGTTTTTGTTTGTCTAACCATTCAGCTGGTGATGGCAGGCTAACTTGAACTCATATAGTTTCCAACTTCCCATATCATCATTACATATGTATATATTTAGACAATTTTTTCCCAAGAATTATTATGGATATTCAATATGTACAATGGAAAAGACTGAATCAAGCCAACTAACTTCGATTCAGTATTCCATATGTATAATGAAATTTTATATCCGTGACTGACTAACCGATGCTTCTGCCTTTCCACTTTCCACGAGTCAAAAAATGTAACAATAGCTACAGAGAACTAGAGAGCTAGAGCGAAATACTTGTAGCGAGTAAAGAAAGCGTCCTAGAAATCTTGAATATAAAAAGTTCATATAGCCAACTTTTGTTCAGGTTAAATCTTCAGAACCATCGTCAAAGAAGCAAAGACAATGATTCTGTTTCTCTGATTTAGAGAGCTGGAATTTAATTTGGTGCATAAATTCCTTTTTTTTGGCAGGCATATTGTTGATATTTACATGTAAAATATGTAACACAAGTTGTATTTTTTAAAAGTTATGCAAATCCCATTGATTGGAAACGATAAACTATTGTTGGTATCACCATCAATAATTGTATGGTGAGATGACTGTGATTCCTTTAATCAGAGGTCTCAAGTTCGAATCTTGAGAATGAAAAAATTCTTGGTAGGAAGCGTTTTCTCCTTTAATGTGCCTTATGGAATCTAAATTAGTCTGCGGGGTTCGATGGCATCCGTGCCTGATTGACTTTCGCTTTCACTCTTGGATAGCTTTTAGCTATAGCTATCTGGCTTGACTCTACCTTTGCACACCTCGGTTACTCTTTAAGAGACATCCGTCCCAGATAAACCACCCACCTCCCCACAATGATTAGTGCGACGGTTAGGCATTCTTAAATGAAAAAATGGTCTTTTAGAATTGATTGTTGTGTGATCATCACCTCTCACCTATTCTACACATTCGATTACTTTTTTGGACAAACTTCTAGAATACGTGATTTGTGCAAACTTGAAAAAAGAATGGACAAGATTACACAAAAGAGAATGAGATGCTGGAATCTGAACTTTTTTGAATTGGCAAACAGAGGGTATTTATACTTTATACCTTTGTGATCAACATTTTTATCACATCCCCTAAGCAACTGTGATTAGCAATTATATTTTGCTCAAATTATATTATATGTCAGTTACTAACTTCCAATAGTTGCATTATAAACACTACTAGAAATAAAGGTTTTTCTCATCGCGAATCAGTGAAAAATTTATGTTACAGAACATGATTTTCCCACTCATTTCCCATCGAACTAGCTCACTGAGAAAATGGATAGTCGAAAACAGATTCTCACTGAAACAGTGAAAAACTTCCTTATTTTTTCATATGAAAGCATTATTATTATTTTTCCACCGATTCAATCAAAATATCTGTGGAAATAGCCACTGAACATTTTTAACTGAAAATTTTCAGTGAGAAAATAATGATTTTTTAGTAGTGAAATTGGTCTAGTCATATTAGCTTTGACCCAACAGACCTCAAATCCCTTCGGCTGCACTATTATCGAGCCTAAAAACACATGTATATGTAAGCTTGTGCTATGTTTTATAAAACTCATCAGTTTTCTCTCTCATTTTGATGTGAAATTCACTTAAGAAATTATGTGCACTTCTTAACTTATCCAAAAGCTTGTCAACCTAGGAGTCTGTCGATCCTTCTCTATAATTTGTCCTCCTTGATCTGCCTTCTCTTATAGGCATCACAACAATATCAGTGAATTTTAACACGCGACAGTAAAAATAAAGATAGCGTGAGTGCATGGTTAAACAGTCTGTGCATTTTGCTCATGGTAGAAGACTAAAACATAGTATTTTAATCTCTTGCGTTCAAAATAAGTGAATATTTGGGGTGTGACACATTTTTTAAGAAAATTAATTACACTAATCAAAGGGTCATTTGACAATATTATCTTTTTTCTTTTTCTAAACTTTTTTTAAAAGTAGAAATGATCCGCGTTAGGACTTGAAAAACCAATTTGAGAGAAGGATATTAAATAATACATAAATTAGTTATATGAAAATTTATTTGAGATATAATCTGAAGTAATAATATGTTTATTACTGATCCGGAGATTAACTATTTAAAGACAAAAATACTATTTATGAATTAATTCATATATACCAACCTCTTTATTATTAATCCACAATAATTTCAGGGGGAGATTCATTATTTCGATTAATATGTTCTCAATAAATTATAGCGAAATTTTTTAACACAAATTATTGCGTATGGTGTTATTGTTAACACAAATACAAAACTTTGCCATAAGCTAGTGGGTTTAGAACCCGTAGCTAAAACTTTAGCTCAACTTCTAATAATCACTTTGTTACTAAATCTCTCCAGATGGATAAACGGTTAGTGCATTTTGCTCATGGTAGAAGACTAAACCACTGTATTTACTTTCTTTCATCCAAAATAAGTGAATACTTTAGGGTGTAACACATTTCTTAAAAAAATTAATTACACCAATCAAAAAGTCATTTGACAATATCATCCTTTTGTTTTTCTCAAACTTTTCTTAAAAGTAGAAATAGTCGGCATTAGAACTCGAAAAATCCATTTGAGAGAAGGATAACTTTGGAAAAAAAAAAACTTCTTCGGGCTTTAAATTTTTCATTTATTTTGAACCAAGATAAAAATATTAGAAATTCACTTATTTTGAATCGGAAAGCGCATTTCACATGTAACTCAATAGATGTTGTTTTCAAAAAAAGAGTTGGAACATGATGTGTTTAAAAACGGTAGGCCTAACTAACTTATATATAATTATGCTTAATTCTATTAGTTTCATTTTTTGGTAGAATTAGAGACTGATTAAAAAATTTAGGACTATTTTTCTATAATAAAGTGGATCTAAACAACTAATCCATGCTTATTACGATCTCCCTTTAGATTTTTCTAATGTAACTTGTGAAATTTTGTACTATATATATATATAATTTTATATATTGTTTGGTTGATTGTTTGGAATAACTAATCTTAATATAATAAGATTCGGTATAAGATAATACAATGTCTGATTGATTGTATAAGAAAAAAATTATTTGCTTATATTGAGATTAGTTATTCCAAATAACTTTTTCTCCTTGGAACATGATGTGTCTGATAGGTTGTATAAATAGTTTTTATTCGCATTGTTATATAATTAAAGGCAATTAATTTAAATTTTATGATTTTAATTTTTTAAAAAAATTTTAAGTATTGAACTCATTATATTTTTAAAGTTATCGGTCCATATTTATTATTAGTTGCAATTAGATAGTAATTTTTACCACATAAATTTATGCTCCATATCGAATGTACTAGGTTCAGATGAACCGATAATGTAAGGTTGGGATCTGTCGTCTCCGTATAAATAATATATTAATTTTTATCATAATTTATATAACACAATTTGAATTTCGAGAGTTAAAACAGTTTAATTTTTACTCGTGAATTTAAACATGAAATTTTTAAATCTTTCGAAATAAAATTTACATATTTAAAAACTAAAGTAATTACGTAAAAAGTACTATAAATTATAATAATTATCAATTTAAAATATTTAAAAGATATATAAAAAAATTACAATCAAAGAAAGACGGGTTTTGGATTGACTTTTGATTTATATTTATCTTCTTAGCTTAAAACTAAATGCTTAAAAATATTTTTTGAATTTATCTAAATATTATATAAAAAAATTTAAAAGCTATTTTAGCTTATAAACACGTTAATATAAGTCAATCCAAACAAGCTTCTAAATCTTGAAATATGAAATGTGTCATATAAGCTGTGACTAAGATAAATTTGGACGGAGGGAGTAACTAATATGTGAAACCAACAATATGTTATTAAATATGAAGATTGATATAAGATTCAAATGGAGAAAATAACAAAAAAGTACAGCGTCATATTCACATGCAACCAGACCTGAGTAAACAATTTTGAAATCGCAAGGAGTATGACAGCTACGTTTCGAACTTACTAGATTTTCAAATTATCAATCAATTTCTGAAAGAGAAGACGAGGAATATTGATCGAAGAAATGGGAGAAAATAGAGCGCCATTATTGTTGAAGAAGCGCGAAGAAGAAGAAGAAGAGTATTATGAGGATTGTCCTGGTTGTAAAATTGATCGGATTAAACAATCCGATTCCGGTGTTCCGATTAAGCCTGTCTTCTTCATCTCCATCGTCACTTTATCTGCTGGTTCTATTTCTCTCCCTCTCTCTGTAACTTGTGATTTTTTTCCCTTCAAATTCATTGATTTGGTTACTAGTACTTTTATCTTTTCCAGAACAAAATTCACATTTTGAGTTCATTTTTTAAGCCTTTTTTTAGAAATTATGGATTCATATATACTATTTATTGTAATTTTAATTGATTTTTACACAAATTTATGTTTTTCATATAAAAATACCGAGTTCAAATGAATTCGATATGAAAAACTACATTCACCGGCGTCCAAGGGTGTGGACTAGTGATCAATGAGGTAAGTTGAGCATCATGAGGTTTCAGGTTCAAAGACAGAATTATATGATATCTATTGTTGATAAGAGCTGACAGGTATTTCGTGAAATTAATCAAGGTGAGCGAAAGCTAGCTCGAACACAGGATTATGAAAAAAACTACATGGTGGAGTTGGGGATTGGGGTGGTGGGAGCAGAAATTGGCAGCTGGTTTGAACACCGAGTGCGTAGCAGTCAACTTCGCATCAGTGTTCTGCTTCGGCGTGCTGACGCCTGGCACTGGATTGTAGGGTTTTTTTTTGTTGTTGCAGGGGTTGATATGTCATTTTCTTTTGAAAGAAGTCACATTTTTTATTTTGTTTTTGTTTTAAATTACTTTCATATCTGTCACATAACTTTGCTCAAGTATCATGATAAATTATTAGGAGGAAATAAGATAAAAGACATTTATATAACATTTCAGTTTGAATAAATTCTTTTTGTCACAGGAAAAATTATTTAATGACTTGTTGTGATTCTTAGACAAAAATGAAATAATTCTATTTTTGTTGTAAAAAATAGTTTAATGACTTTATATAATACTTGATCAAACAATTGTTACAAAGATAATTTAATAATTTTAGTGCGATAAAATAAAAATTGAGTGATCATTCGTGAAATTAATCCATTAATTTTATATTGGAGCTTCCTTAGTGATAAAAAGAAAAAAACAATTCATGGACGTCATCCATCAATATGCACTATTCATTAGTTATTATTTTTAAATTCATTAATGTAGTTTGTATTGTTTATCTTTTAAAATTGAGTTACGTATTGCATTTTGGTTGTCAAGAGTTTCTATTAGGAAAGTCTTTATCCCTATTTTGTCTTCAATGAACTGCTTCTGGATTCATCAGACTTGCATATGTGACATCGTTTTCTCCATTTTTGGCCTTTGTGCCCTTTCATTCTTCTTAATTATGTTTAGTTAAAACAACAATATCATTTTTTTTCATGTGCTGGCAAGTGTTAATTTTTTTAATACAGTCCGGTTGAGGTGGATGTAGGTTTTAAGTTACGGGTTTGACAGAACTCAACTACTAGCACTGAAAGGTCAGGGGCAGAGGTAGAAGCCAACATATGGGTTCAGCCGAACCAGCCTGTATTTGTATTAAGAAATTTACTAAATAGGTACAAAAATTAAATTCAGAATCCAGTTACTAACACCTGAGAATTTAGAACCCATAAAGTTCAAACTGCTTGAGGTTAGTGTCCTAAAATTAAGAAACTTATAAAGTTCAAATCTTGATCCGTCTCAGCAGTCACATCATTTATGAAGTAGTACCAGATAAATGTTTATAATAGACAATAATTGGTAACCTTGTAAAAGTAGTACCTAATAACCTACTATCACATATTAAAATTCACTGATATCGTAAAAAAAAAATATATGTGCTATCAGTGTATATAATCTTGATTCTTCATTATAAGAGTGCATCTTGGAAAACACACTGGAATAATCAATGTCAAAAAGCTGTATCTACTTATTATTTCTATGGTCAAAGGAGAAAGTCTTTCATTATGTTTTATGAAAGACAATTTTAGGATTGCTAAGTTGAAACTTCTTTAATAATAATGTGTATATTGTAAAAAATAAAAAAATGAAAACTGACCAATTTTCAAAAAGAACAGATTTAAGTATCTTTTTGGTGGTGCGCGCAGAAAGCTAGCTTTAGACAAAGAGACACCACCAGTAATATATAACAAAATTTGTCGATCTTGTTGTTTGTACATTCCTTTGTGCATAAACTCTTAAAATTTGTTAATCATCTTCATCTTCAATCTGTAGAGCTTTTGGACTATGATTATGTGTTTGGGAGCTTCTGAAGTGATACATGCACCATTCTAAAGCATGTTCTGCTTATACTAGTAGTGACATTTTATTATTCTAGCATTAGCTTTGGTCTCTCTTTGTCAATTCAACGAAATTGTGAAGCTTAATTTTTTCCCCACGATAATCCTGTTCTTTAAGCGTTTTGCACTAACCTATTTTCTTTCTAATATCTGTTTGCAGCTTTGCCGATATCATCTTTGTTCCCCTTCCTCTATTTTATGGTAAATATCCACTATACTAAGTTTTAACTAACTTTCTCTTACATTTGTTGTGTTTTTCATATGATACTCCATATCATTTTTGTCTTTCATATATTTTGGTATATCAACATTTTAATTTCTGTAGGTCAGAGACTTTCACATTGCGGATAGGGAAGAAGATATTAGTTACTATGCTGGATATGTAGGTTAGCTCAATTTCCTCAGGGTTTCTGATTACATGATTTTTCAGAAGTTTTCCCGTGTTATATGTCTAGATTTCTTGAAGGTTCTTCATTCATGTTGGGAAGAGCTTTGACATCTATTCTTTGGGGAATGATTGCTGATCGTTATGGCCGAAAGCCAGTTGTCGTGATTGGGACAATTACAGTGTTAGTAGTGCTGGTTAACTATGTCTTGGTGCATAAGGTTTTATTGAGAATACTTTTGCTTAATTTAATTGATATTTATTTCACTCAATTTTTTCAGCTTCCATGATAATATAACTGCAGGGTTATCTTCAATGCACTCTTTGGCCTTAGTACGAACTTCTGGATGGCTATTATTATGAGGTTTCTCCTAGGCAGCTTGTGTGGAATAATTGGCACTATGAGGGTGGGCCTTCATTGCTACTTGATGAAATTTTTTGTATCAGTTATAAGCACTATATTTTTCTGCGATTGACATCTTGATTTGCATGTTTACAATACATATATTATTTTCTAGCTTATTTAGTGCTGGAGAGGGCTTCATGTTGTTTCCAGTTGATAGTTCTCGCCGTTGATTTCGTAGTATCCATCTCTTTCTCTTTGTGGCAAAATTGTTCCGTTATACAAGTCAGGATGTTATTGTAGTTTATTACAATTCTTCATTTCAATCTAAAAATTGTAGTATAGATCTAACTACAGACTATTTGTTCAGTAACCTATCTTTTTATGAAGTTAATAATCTATCGATGAACCCCCTTGATATAATATGTATACAAAGAATAAAGAATCTTACAGAAAAGGCACGATTCTCTGAAAAGAATAGTGAGTGTTTTCTAGTCTCGGCTTGTTATTTTTTTCCCTTCTTGTTCTCTGTTGCTCATATAATTAATGATTCGCGCATGTATATCTGGATTATTTTTTTTCAATTTGTTAGTTGTTTAACTTGAAAATATTCTTCACTTGCAAACTTTCCAGGCATATGCTTCTGAGATTTGCCGAAAAGAATACCATGCTCTGGGGATATCTGCTGTGAGTTGCTTCTCTCCCTCTCCTTGTCTCTCTTTTCTTTAGGACATTTTTAATTTCATAATCTCGGAAAGCCTAAACAACAATGATTATTATCTATTTAATTTAGGTAAGTACATCATGGGGCATTGGCTTGGTTATTGGTCCTGCTATTGGAGGTTATCTTGCACAGGTATATATAATTTCCCCTGGTATAATTCTTTGTCTAAGTTTTTCTCTAGTGAAAACTGAAGAACTATATCACTCAGAGAAGTATCCGTTACTTCCGTTTGAACTTCACGATGATAAGGTTTTGATCTTAACCAACAATATCATTTATCTCTCCGCTTGAGGCTGATTTATTCATATTCAACTTGACATGTGGGAAGGACTTACGATGATAAGGTTTTGATCTTAACCAACAATATCATTTATCTCTCCGCTTGAGGCTGATTTATTCATATTCAACTTGACATGTGGGAAGGACTTACTCTACTAGTGACTCGACTTGCTCCCTTCCCACACTATTCCTCCCCACTAAAAAGAGCAATTGAAAACAGTCTCTCATTAGGAAATACTTTTAAACTAGGTCTTCCGTGAAACTGGATTTCAGTCTATGGTTTTCAGCTGACAAATTGCTAAGTTAATATATCTTATCTGTGGCTTTAACTTAATATTTCGTCAAGTACCACAAATTTTTATTCTAAATCACCTGAATTATGTCCAGATTGTGTAGATCAGGCAAATAATGAACTGACTTGATTGATATAAGATACTGACTACATCACCTAATATTTGGTGAAGAAATGATATTGGTCACGAATCAAATTTTATTTCTTTTCTACAAAATTTGAGAAAGTAAAAGCCAAGGGGTTGATATTACAATATTGGGTGCTCTTAGACAAAGCTTTTATTAGTTTTTTTGTTTGAGAGACTTGTGCTTCTTAAAATTGCATATTTGCTTAATGTCTCTTATCCTCGAGCTGGAAAGAGCGGAAATCTTATCTCATGTCCAGAACCGGAAACTGAAGTCCGTTGAAGCTTTAAGTTCCTACATTTTTCATCTTTTTTAGATAATCTTTAATATTTCTATGAATATAGTTTGCGACTCATACTTTGTGTTCAGCCTGCAGAAAAGTACCCTGGCATATTCTCGAAAGAATCCTTGTTCGGGAGGTAAGAATGCCTTGCCTGTTATGTACCTTCACTACTCTCAACTGACCATAAATCTAAAGTTTTGCGTTTGGTGCAATCTACTTTCTCCAATTGCTTCCCTCTCTTGGTGAATTAAAAGTTGATGTGCGGTTTTTACCTTTGCAGATTCCCATATTTGTTACCTTGTCTTTTGATATCACTATTTGCATTAGTTGCAACAGTAATCTCCTTTTGGCTTCCGGTATGACGTCTGTTCTGAATACTTCCTCGCCTGATCTTAAGTGACATCTATCTCTTTCTCCTAATTGTCGTGTCTGTTCATATTCTTTTTAGAAGTTATTCTGTGATTAGATGTGGCATATAAGAATATGATGAACTGAAGTTTCTGAGATAGATAACTTGACCTAGAACATTGGAGGAAAATGATATAACTGGACTATTTTATGTGATTGACAACTTGTAACACATTGCAGGAGACGCTGCACAAGCATAACAAAAGGAACAAAGATCAAAGTGATCTCCATGATGTTGCAGCAGGAACTACGAGTTGTATCCCGAATTCCCAGAGAAGTCTTTTTAAGAATTGGCCCTTGGTGTCAGCAATTATCGTCTATTGTGTGTTCCAACTTCATGATATTGCATATTTAGAGGTAGTTTTACTTCTCCTTGTGAAGATTTATGCAAATTAGAACTTGATATGTCATCCTTATTATCACATTAATCATGTTCTAATATGAAAGAAGTTGTTTTCATACTTTAGAGGCAGAAAACATTTGTTTCTACCTTTCACTTATTATATAATGATAAAGAAATTCCTCTGTGCTAAAGACAACTAGCCCAGATCAACTTTTTAGGGTTCTTATGCATGGATTACATTTGTTTCTCCTTGTCTTTGGTTGTCTTATGTAAGCCAGAAGGTTTATTGGAAACAACCTCTCTACCCCACAAAGGTAGGGGTAAGGTATATGTACACTCTACAGTCTACCCTCCCAAGACCCCACACATGGGATTACACCGGGTAGTTATTGTTGTTGTTGTTGTTGTTTGTCTTATGTAAGCCAGAATTATCCAATTTGTTAGGACACTTATGCAATATGACTTTTCATCAACATTTGAAGTCTTATAATACCAACATGATCCGGAGTCTAATAAAACTATAGTAAGCACTGTAGGAAATCATTATTTCTGAAGTGGTAATTTCTCACCATTGACAAATATTTCTAGAAATCGAGTCTGCTTACCTCCATGGAGAAAATTGCTTTTATTGCATTTACGTTTGAGAGAATTCTAGAATCTACAAAGTATCTCGAGCTACATGTATGTAAAATGTAATAGGTTGTAAGTATGTTATTTACTTGTGCTTAGAGTTCCTACCTGAAAACCGTTAAAAACATGTGTCATGGATCTTTTATATGCCTTGGCATATCCATGCCAAACGTATGACATGGGTATAAGTACTTTGTGCAAATTCTTAGAAACACGATAAAAATTGGCAAAGTAGTTGCACATAGCTATGTTTGGATATGTACCTGTAAATGCGTCCATTTGACATAGTTAAATCATTTGGAGTTTCTTACATTAGACTAATTTCTCTCAACATCTGGAAATAGTTAAGATTTAGAAATTGTGCATCCGAACATATTCATATTTCTTTTTCATGCTTTTTGTTTTTCTGCATTTGAAGTCATATCAATGCTGCAATACATTGGTTAATCTAGCATTCTAGGGATCTAACTGATTGGTGGTCGATAGACTTAAGAGAATTGGATTTATATGCTTCTGGACGGTACTCAACTACAAATTTATGAGTTCATCGAATTTGATTGTTTCCATATAAATTTGTATGTGTGTGTGTGTGTATAATAGTAATCATTTTACTTCTCAGATATTCTCACTGTGGGCTGTCAGTCCAAGGAGCCTCGGGGGTTTAAGCTTTACAACTGCTGATGTTGGACAAGTTCTTGCCATCACAGGTATAAAGACAGCTTGAATATCTGCAGAAAAAAATATTCTACAACATATGTTGTTCTGAAGCTTTTTAGTCAGGTTATTTGGATGATTAAGCACTTCTTTTTACCTTTCAAGATATCTCGAAGATGTCAATTAAACCATTATATTAGCCTTAAGGTGCTAGAATCAATTACTAAAACCTGTGATTATTTTCTTAAGCTTGTTTTAAATCTAAGAAAACTTTCCTGTAAACCTCTATTTATTGGCTATTCTGGACTGTATTTAACAAAGAAAATTAAACTCTTTCATGATCTACCAGGCGTCGGTTTGTTAGTCTTCCAGCTGTTTGCTTACCCATTGGTGGAAAGGACTGTTGGGCCTGTCATGATTTCTCGAGTTGGTGCAGTATGCCCCTAATAGAACTGTTAAATCCCTTTTGTTAACTTTTTGGTCTTGGTTTTCAACTAAAGTTATTCATCTTTCTGCAGGTTTTAAGCATACCATTGCTGGCAAGCTACCCATATATAGCTCTGTTATCCGGTTTCTGCCTGTCCATAGTTCTTAACTGCGCGTCTATGTTAAAAATGGTGCTCTCGGTAAAGCCTTCTCCTTAAATCATCTTGTTCTTCAGTTTCTGATGTTATTATTGATAGAAAAATTTAATAATGCAACCTATGTGAAAAATTATGCTTTATGTTACCTTTTATTACTTTCTTTTTGGATTTAAATGTCGTTGTTCAATAGTTAGTCTTCATCAAGCACTACGGATATTGATATAGGAAAGAGAAGAGAAGCTTTTTGGAAACAAAATATTTTACTTTTTAAAGACATTAGATTTTTAATATTATGATAGATATATTTGCTTTGTCTTGCTTCTTTTCTGAGAGAAGTGAGGCTAAATGAGGCATAATTTCAGCTCGTGTTTATTTCAAGTTTTCAACTACCTTTGGATGACTTTTGCATATCCCACGGGGTTGATGGATTTTTTGCGCGGACTTGTTTGGTCTAAGTGGCTACTTTCATGCACGATCAGGTATCAATCACCACTGGCTTGCTAATTATGCAGAACAGAGCTGTGGTAAGTTCACTTTTCCCATATCTTACCTTATTTCTCATTATTTAAAGTTTGTTGAATGCGCAAACTGTATTTAATATCAGTCTCAGGAGCAAAGAGGAGCTTCAAATGGCATTTCTATGTCTTTGATGTCTTTTGCCAAAGCAATTGGCCCAGCATCTGGAGGTTCATTGTAAGTTTCTAACATTGTTCTACTATCTCTTTTCTCTTTACCGTCATTGATTTTTAGTCCTTCAATCATACTTTTGCAGTTTTAGCTCTACTTTCAAGTGTTAAATTAACCAATTCGATTAGGATAGTTACAATTTGTGCATTGGTAGATGTACTGCTCTTCTTAAATGTACTTCTGGTTCTGCTTTTTGCTTGATTTAGACCTCGTATGAATATTTTTGGTGTGGACTCATTATTTCTCGTCATCACATGTAATGATCTGCAATATATGCAGATTGTCTTGGGCACAACGGCGCCAAGATGCTGATATATTACCAGGTAAGCAGGCAAATTAAACCAGATTTAAGCTATGAAATACACTTGCAAGTTAATCTATATTTCTAACTAACCGATGAGATAATGAATTTTATTATCCTGATATTATATATATATAGCAGATTCATGTAGAAAACGCTATGTTATAATGCAGGTGATCAACTGGTTTTCTTTGTCCTCAATGTAATCGAGTTTCTGGGCTTGCTTCTGACCTTCAGACCATTTCTGCAAGAGCCTGAAGACAACAATCCTAAGTTAAAGCCTGCAGAAAGTGCAGATCAAGAAAATGGCATACAAGACAGACTCTCACTATCAGAGTTACCAAAACAAGTATCACAATTTCACAAGTCAAACAAGTATTCTTTTAGAGCTAATGTGTGTTAGCACACCAAAACACAAGGCTGATTTTCCTCAGCAACAATGCCAGCCAATATAATATTGCATATTACATTTTGTGCTTCATAGGCAACATATATATAACAAATACATTAATTACAACTTTTCTTGTTCTATTTTTCTACTACATCAAAATTGAATTAGTGGATATAAGCAACAATAAGAGTAGTATCATCAATTTTACCTCCTTTATGTCTTCCCTTAGATGCTCTTGCATATAGTGTATCTGCAAATCTATCAAATGAGTTATACAACGCAACGTTTCCAATTTTTCTAGCCAACTCCTCTGCCTTCAATTTCCTCAATCTCACTTTCATTCATATTATCAAGCATCCCGTCTGTTCCAATGATCAAAATATCATCTTTTTCGACGATTATTCCATCTCCTTGGATTATCCTTGCAGTTTCCCAATTGATTCAGTATAATTCATGGATGAAGTGTCCATCTTCACCTAGTGGTTTCTTTGGATTGTCTTTGGGCAAGTATAAAGATCCAGCCACCATTTTTAGGCATGGTAATTTGTTACTACTAAATTTGAGTACTCTCTTTTCATCATCTACTTTATTGAATGAATATTGATCAACATCTTGACCAAATTTGAGTTTCTTGTTGTTGCTATGAACATTATTTGCCAATGGATCATTAATTTCGTACGAAGAGAAATCGAAATACCTCTTGTAGGGCAACTTGAAAATTTCATCCAACTTGTTGGAAGAATATTGATCATGACCTAATGACGTAATATGCACGCAGCCATATTTGTTATTACTAGTTTAGTGTACGCGCAAATGATCAAAATACCTATTTTATTTAACAACAAATACTAAGAATAAAATAAGACTTAGCTACAAACTTCGTCACTAAATTGCTCGTAGCTAAGAATTTCTTTTTAATAATTCGTTACTAATCCATTACTAAATTGAATTAGCGATGATCAGTTTTACTGTTTACTTTTTCATCGATAAGTCATGCCTATTTATAGTAAAATAACTTAATATATAAAAAAATATTGAGATTTTTCGTTTGTTATAATAAATATAACAAAAATACATATATGATAGTTCATTTAAAATATATTTTATTTCTTACCATTTCATCACAATTTTCATTGGTTAGTTCTTCTTCGGATAGTTGGTAAACGTGTCTAAATCCTAAAGAACTAAGGAAATTGAGCTTATATGAGGCTTAGGGGTAATGGATGCATCTCCTTCAATATAAGCACATGATAATTACATCATCGTCATAGAATTTGCAAATAGCTATATAATAATTATTGAAAATAATAATTAACCTTAAAATAAATAAATATTTATTTAAATAATGGAGTAAATATTATTACACAACTTCTGAATACAGTTGTATTATCACAATAATCACCAATCACTACTAAAAATCATCACTACTATATATCATCAACCACAATCATCATTCACCACCACCACCTATCACTTTTATCCACCACGCGACTATTAGCCGACAATACCAAGTATCACCATCAATCGCTATTGTTAGCACAATCATCACTAACTATTACTCATAGTACCATTATTAGCTAATATCATTATTAATCGACATTCACAATCACCACCGCTAGCCATCATCATCAACAACCACCATATAATTTTTTTATTTATTGATATAGTAGTAGATTAATTTACTATTTTATTAAATTTTATATTTATTAGTTTTTAAATAAAAATAAATCTTATACATTCATATATTCAAAAAAATAAATAGTCTTAATTATTTAGAATTCAGATCTTAATATTTAGATGCGTATTTAAATTCATACATCTAAATAATAATGCATATCTTAGTATTCATATGTGTATTCAGATTCAGATATCATAATATTCATACGTGTAATGTCAATTTTGTTTATTATAGAATTTTGTGTGCTTTTAATACAATATAGATTATAAGAATTCAGTTCCAAACTACATAATACAATATCTTAATGGACCTAGGGCATCCTCATAAATGTCAATCATCATTCTAGAAAAAATGCAGTCCATACCGAGTATGATTGCTAATAAGTGTGTTCTATCACAAGTAGAGTAGCTAATGACCATTGTCTCCAACTACTACATACTAATTTAGCTAATTTTCGGATAGATTCCGTAGCTAACAAGCTCTTAGCTAAATTTTGGGTAGATCCGAGGCTGAATAGTTAGGATTGTTTGCAGGCAACATATCCAAGCAAAATTAGCTGCGAAAATTCCTAGCTATAACTCTAGCAATACTCATTAAGAGAATATTGACCTTTTCTAAATTAACTTGGATTATCCCTAGCTATTTCCAAGCTAATTGGATAAATAGACTACCATTTTCTAGCATTTGGTTTCAGATATTTCTCAGGCTAAAAAATTTAATATAGCTCGTACAACTTTTTGTATAATCAGAAATATAATAGACACAAATTTGAGTTTATTCATGTCTCATTAAATAAATAAATTTACATTTTATTCTTTAAAAAATCAAGTATTCATATGTGAGATAATAAATCTTAAACTTGGGATAAAAACTTATAATCCTTGTCTCCTTCCTTCACTTTAAACCATCTTGATTCCTCTGGATAGAAATATCATCCAGACCTTCTTAATGTTCTTTATAAATGATATCTGAAGAAAAAAAAATTAAGGTAATTAGTTATCACATGAAATAAAATTCATCAAACCATAATTTAAGAAAAAGTCATTCTATGGAAGAGAATTTCATTTTCAACAAGTAATATGGTGCGGAGTTATTCATTCAATTGAGTTTCACGTTATTATTGTTGTAAAAGTCTTATTGTAATATTATTGTTGTAAAGTCTTATGATTATAAGTATTACAATTTTTCTTCTGTTATAAGCTTTCAATTTCAAGTTGGTACTACTAAACAGCAGGGGATAAGAAAAAAGCTAAAGATCATAAACAAATAGCATACTAAAAGTTAATTGAAAAATCACATGCTAAAAATATTTTTTTTTCTCTTTCGCACTTGACTTTAACTCAATTTCCAAGACTATATACCAAACTAAATTGGTTACATGAATCATGCAGAGAACAAAATTAGTAGAGCAAGTAATTATGAATTATCTCTGAAGCAAATAAAAAATATGGCGCCACGAATCATCCTATGCTATACATGATCAGCTTGAGAGTTAAAAGGATAGATACCAGATAGGTATCTTCTAAACTGAGATTGGCGCAACGGCATGATCTGTTTCTTTAAGCACTATAATATATATATATATATATATATCGAGCAATATAAAACACAAGTACAGGTACACTCAATGTTATTAACTATAAGTAAAATCAACAATAGGTGCAACAAAAAAAATTAATCAAGTACAAGTAATCTAGCAGAAATAGATTTAAAGCAAACGTAGATTGAATATATGGGATATGAAGGAATCAAGGATGTACACAGAACATGCTAAAATGTAAGTCCTATCGTGTCAAAATATTTTAGAAAAAAGTTTTAAGTGGAGGGAGCAATATCTATAAGCACAAAAAATTATATTTTTTGCACTATGTTCATATTTGGACACCACAGCTCAATAGTTTCATATCAAGTATGAGACTATGACTAACATTTTATTTACATGGAATTCATAAAAATATACTCCATGCCGGAAGAAAAACATTTTTGATCGAAGTAAACAAACTAAAAGAGTTCCCTAAGATAATCAGAAAGGTAACTATTTACATAGAAGAATATTTTTTATATCATACGCTTCCTCTCATTTTTGTTGTTTAAATTTAACTTTGAATAAAAGAAACTAACCGTTCTTAGAACGAAATTCGTCAGCTGATCAAGACGCTAAAGCTAAATTCGAGATGATTTTTATAAAAAAAGAACACCTTAATACACTTATCGAAAAAGAACACCTTAATACAAGAGAGAAAATTAAAAGTAACACAAGAACAATGTAAGACATTTCACAATTATAATTGGAGTGACAAAAATATAACTGACATGTCTTATTTAAATGAACGAAGAGGATTCTTCACCACTCGTTCATTCACTCACTGATCATTCTCACCCACTCGATCACCATTCATGAGATGTTTGAAAATAATTACAAGAACTTGTATTCTTTCATATCTGAGTTATTGTTAAATATCAAGCTAATCAAGGAGTTATTGTTAAATATCAAACTTTTTGATATAAAAATTACATGAGTAAATTATTTATTTATAAGTCCATGGTATAATATAAAATTGTAGTAGAATTTTCACCTTTGAAGACTTGTCATCAGATCCAACAAATGTTCTTGCAAGCTGTGGATAACAATGATATGGCTTGAATGATCAAGTTTTTCTAAGAGAAAGAGTAAACATACGACAAAATTATTAAAGGTCATAAGCAAGATAAATGATTCAGTGAACTTCAAAATCACTTTGATAGTCATTCTCTAACAGTTCTTAGAACTATGTTGAAAAGCTTACAACAATTGATCTAAGTATCTTATCAAAAATTGAAAAGCTTACAACAATTCATCTCAATATGTTATAATCATGAGGTAAATTAAAAAAAAAACAAGAATAAAAAAGTCAGATCTAGTAAATTACACATGTAAAATTTCGAGATCGATCGAACGAAATTCACGAACGTCAAAAATAAAAATCAACCAGATATAATCAAAAACCCTAGAAGCTACATCAAATAATGATATAGATGGACAGAAAAATATGAAATCATTGTAAAAATTAAATTACAAAAGGTTGAACGAACCTCAAGATGTTTTTAGATGAACTCTGGCCGTAGATGTGCGGTGACTTTGTAGGATTTATATATGTGGTGATTTTGTAGGATTTATACATAATTATAATTTTATTAATTTAAAAATTAACTAAATAATAATTAGAGGAAAATAGTAAAAGACGATTTTGTCTAAAACAGAGATTTTTATTGAAGGGCAAAAAGTTTAAATCACATTATAAGGTGCTTCACACTTTTAATTTAATATAAATTGGAGTAACGTATACGCGTCTTAATTAATCCTAATAGGTTTAGGAAACAAATTAAAAGCTTTTGGTAACTTAACCGAATTGCAGTTTTTGGAAACTACTCCTTCCGTTTCATATTAGTTGGTCACTTTTTCTTTTACATGCATCTCATAAATAAGAATGTATTTTTACTAATTCATCCCTTAAGAAACTTTTTTGAAACTTTACAAACAAGTGTTCACACTTTGAAAAAGAATTTAATTACAAGAATAATATGGAAAAAATTTAATTCTCTCCTAATTTAGCAAAGTGATCAACTATTATAGGACAACTATATATTTTTCGTAACGTGGCTAACTAATATGGGACGGAGGGAGTATAGTCTATACTCCCCGGCATCTCGTATTAAATTGTCCATATTACTAAAAATATATATTCTAAATTACTTGTCAATTTATAAAATCAAGATAAAATTAATTATTTTTTTTCATTTTATCGTTAAAATTAATTTTATTTGAAAGTATAAATATTGTAAAGTTCCAAAAAGAGTTTATTTATTGTTAATTTTGATGTTGAGGATAAAATAAATAAATAGAGTACATTTAAAAAATGTAAAGGGCAAGCTAGTAAAAATATTCTTCTTATTTATGATTTCTTATGTGTATGATGCTTAGAAAGGTGCACTTATGCACAATGCACATATATGCCTAGCACAAATATAAAATTCATAAAACCACGGGAAACATTTTTTAAAAGGGAAAAAGACAAGGGGGAAAATGTAAAATAATATTGTATATATATGTTTAGAATTATTTTTTTATGTATATGTAGTAGGTGTTGAAATCTCATTAGTGAAAATCTCGACTCCGTCATGGTCATACAAATCTCAAATAATGATAGTGTCCTCTCAACTATTTAGAGTCAATTTTCGGAGCTTACATAGCATTTTGCCAAAGCAAAATCAACTCAACTGCTCATACAAATATCGCTCGAGTAGACAAATGAGACTTGCTCAAGTAATTGAGTACCTATCATCATTCAATAAGTTGAGAGTTCAAGCCAGATAAGTGTGAAAACATTATTAATCTTCCTTAATAAATAAAAAAGAGAGCTCGAGTAACTCGAAAATGTAGGAAAGAGAGGAGAAGAAAAGAGCAATTTGCATAAATAAGATGAATTACCAAAGTTTTAAATTTGCATTGAACTAAACTTCTATGAGTACACTAAACAGTTTGAGTGTCCTTTTGTTTGAGTTAGAAGCTTGGATGATCACTCAATTTTGAGTAAATGGCCAAAATAGTCATTTAACTTTGTTTTGTTTTTCAAAAGTCACTCAACTTTGGGTAATTGGCTTCCATAGTCACTCAACTTTGTTTTATCTTTTAAAAGTCACTGAACTTTGTCTAATTAGCTTCCATAGTTATTTTTGTGATAACTATAATTTTCAATAATTATTTAATGACATGACATTTGATTTTTTTTTAAAAATATTTTAAAATACTAAAAACAATATTAAAATTTGTTTAGGACTCAATCCATCATAAACCCGATAACTTATTCAAGATTATAATGACTTCTAAAATATTATATTCTTCTTTAGCAAGCAAATTGTACACTAACCGAATTTACTTATAAATAATGTAGTATATCTGCCTCAAAGAAATACTCCCTCCTGCCCCCGAAAACAAAAAAACAAAAAAATTAAAAAAAACTCTGCGACACCCCACACCCCCAGGGGAAAAGCAAAAATAGTAGTATAACAATAAATATAATCTCAAATCTTTTCTGAATGAAACAGAGAATTTCATTTGAGAATATGTTTAACTAATACTGCATATGAAAATTAGGATAAACACACTGACTACACGAGAAATCTTCCATCTTTAACTTTAACATTATAGGTTTGAGTTACTAAGGTTAAGTCGTCAAAAAAATAAAAAAATGAATTCAAGTTATCAATATTGTGGGTTCAGTGTGCAGTGCATGCGACCAAAAAACAAAAGAATAAAATATATCATACATTTTGAAAAGTTCAAAATAAAATTGACTTCTTGCTTAAAATATAAAAAAACAAAATTAAATTGAGTGAAAATTATTTAAAAGTATTAATATTGATTTTTTTTTTTATAGATATCATGTCATTAAATAATTATTGAAAATTATATTTACTCCAAAAATGATTATAGAAGCTAATTAAGTAAAGTTGAGTGACTTTTCGAAAATAAAACAAAGTTGAATAACTATGAAAGCCAATTACTCAAAGTTGAGTGACTTTTCAAAGACAAAATAAAGTTGAGTGACTATTTTGGTCATTTACCCAAAGTTGAGTGATCATCCAAGCTTTTAGCTCCTTTTTGTTTCGACTACTGTATCATAAACAAAAATTAGAGAAAAGGTCAGTTGTGTTGTCAGATTAACATTTTGAGTTTTTATGAAAGAGAAAAAATAAACTTAGAAACACCTTTCGTCAAACACTAATTGCTACTCAAAAATGTTTTTTAAATTTATCGGCTAAACACAAACATTTTTTCACAAAAGTACTTTTTTCTAAAATACTTTTTAAAATAAACTAATTTGAGAAGTTTAATCAAACAGAAGTAATACTTTTGCGTTTTCATTTACAAAAACAATTAAAAAATTGTCAATTCTTAGATGCGAATTTACCCACGAAATTATCCTTTTGATTCCACAAAATTTAATTGCCCTTTTGATTTATTTGAATAAAAAACACGCCCTTTCGAAGATTTTCAATTTTCATGGCTTGCGTCTAATTAAAAGTATATGCTTTTTTTAAATAACTAAAAAATTATAAGAATTTAAGACTTATTATGTTTTACTTCTATCAGCCGAAAAAAAATTATTTGAATCATGTGGATAACAACAAAAACAAAAATGAGATATTTTTTAAGGAGGATATTTACTCAAAATGGTATAGTAGAGGGTATATCTGAAACTTTTTTCACGTATCAAAAAATATTACTCGGATTCGTTTAAAAAAAAAATGACTTATTTTTTTTAGTTCGTTTTAAAAAGAATTATTCTTTTCTTATTTTTTGATACTTTTTTAATTTTAACTTTTCACGTAATATATTTAAGACTAAAGATTAAGGAGGACATTTTATTACATTTGATATAAACTCAGTATCAAGTCAAAAAAAAGTCATTTTTAAAAAAAAACCGGAGGGAGAAAAAAATTAATGAATGTTTTTTAGGATAAAAAGAGGGAAATTTTGAGTTGTAAATTGGGGAAAAGGGTTTTTGTGTATTAGATTTAGGGTTAAAATCAATTTGGTTGCAATGGCGAAACCAGAGATCCCTTGCGAAGTTTTTTGTGGGGGAAGGAAACGAGAGTCGAGTGAAGAAGCTACAAAATGTGAGTCGGATGATTCAGAGGAAAGTGATTTCTCTATAGGGTATGAATCAGATGATCCTTCTTTTGAAATTGAGGAGGGTAAGCCAGATGGCAAAATCTGGAAGCAGTATTACAAGGAGTGGGATGAGAGCGAGGTAACTACCTACTTATATGCGATTATAATGGTATGTTTTATTCTACTTGTAACTGACGTTACTTTTGGTGCAATGCAATAGGGTTTTGATATATCTGTCCACCCGGGTACTTCTATGATGGCTGCGCTTGTGCGACGAACTGATTACCTGAGGAATCCAAAGAGAAAAGAGGAATACACTGAGTTTTGCAAATTGGCAATTCATGATTTCAATTCAAAGAATGTAAGTGTGCTTGCCTTGTTCTTTTCGTTTGAAAATGATTATATCAAAAGCTAATATACATTGTAATTGATGATTTTGTAGCTGTCGGATGATAAAATGTATGTGTTCGAGGATATTGTGAACGTAAATGCAACATATGCTGCTGGGACGTGGTATTATTTCACCTTTAATGCCAGAGATAATACTGCTGATGCAATAAAGACTTTTCAAGCATTGGTGTGGCATGGAATTGATAGAACCACCAAAGTGTCCTTTTGCAGGCTCAAGAAATTTTTAAGTAATGAAGGTAAACTCTGTGCTCTGCAACTTTCAAAGACACAAAAATCAGATCTCAATTGATCCTAACAGACTCTACTCTGGTTCTATAGGTTGTATGTATTATTTCTATATGTATATATATAAAAATAATGTCATGCCAACATTTCTTCTTTGCCACTATACACAAAAGAGACATCTATCACCGGCTGGAACTGCCTTCCATCACAATCTTCAGTAAAATAGCCACTTATCCCCATAACCACTGTATTCACTAATGTCTAATTTTGTCTTAAAAGTCATTTGGTCCTTTGTTATTTAAGCTGTATTTCATCTATTTATATGTTGATCACTTTTTTGCCTTTATGTATCAGTGTCAAACAGGCGTGACACGAATATGAGTAGTTGGATCTATTTTAGTATGTGTTATTTCTTCTCACCTACACTTCCAACACTATTAATCTCAGATAAGAAGAAAAAGGAAAAGAAGAAGAAAAGTCAACAGGATGGCAAACGAGAGGTTGAACAAGATAAACCTTCTCTTGTGAAGTCCTTTGTACCTGGATTGGTCATAGAAGAGTTGTCCAAGGGCAAGCCAGGTGGGAGAAAAGCTTATCCAGGATTTAAGGTCTGGTTTTCTTTTTTGATTATGTGTAATTAATTGTTCTCTCAATCTGCTGTTCCATTTTATTCTTTCCTTGGAAAGTAAGGTATAACTTCACAATTTTTTTTTGAAACTGGTAAAGTTGTATTCCTATGCTGGAGACCTCCGAAAAATTGTTAGGAATCTAGATTATTTACAAAGATCCTAAAGAATCTACTAAATGTTCTGCTTCTTCTATACAAGATTCTTTACACCAAAAAATAAAAGGTGGCAATGCATCTATCTTTGACTTTCTGGATGCTGTGTATCCTGTCTTCAAAACATCTTCCATTTCTCTCCTTGCATATTGTCCACCAAATACAAGGTGGAATTAATCTCCACCATTTATGTTGACTCTTGCTGCCCCTTCTCCTGAACCAGCAGCTTAAGAGATATGTTGTGTGTTCATGCATTATCCATTTAATTTTTGTTAGTTGGAGGAACAAAGACCATAATTGGTAAGTGAATTTACAATGTAGGAAGATGGGGTTGTTGGTCTCTCTTTTCTCACAGCAAAGAAAGCACCTAGGAGAAATGTGAAACTTTAAGGCAGGCCCTCCTGGCAACCAGCCAAATGAAGCATTTTACTTTTGTTGGTGCCATGTTCCCCCAAACCTGTTTCCATGGCCCTGGTGTGATATGAGGTTGCATTCCTGCTTCCTTCTTATAGCTTCTTCTAACTGATAATAGCCCATCCCTGTCATGCTTCCATCTAATAGTATCAGGATCTGTAGTGGTACCACTGAAGCCTTCTAGGACCTTCATCAACTTCACAAATCTGCTCACTTCCCAATCATTTAGATGTAATCTGAAGGTGATATCCCACCCTTGTGGTAACCAGCTATCAAATAGTGAGACATTAGGGGTAGGACATATATTGAAAAGATTTGGGAATGTTTGTTTCCAAAGCCCCTGGTCGATCAATAGATTAGCCCAGTAAAGTATTTTGCTCCCACTTCCCACCTTGCAATTTATGTTCTCAGACAGCTTGGGCCATAGGTTTATGATAGTTCTCCACACTGAGGTTCCATAGGTGCTTGTAACATTATCAGTACACCATTGGTCTGTCTGGCCATATTTGGTCACCACCACTTCCTTCCAAATAGCCTCTTGTTCCCTATTGAATCTCCATGGCCATTTCATCAGCAGAGCATTGTTTTGCCTTGATACCCAACCAACCACACCTTTTTTCCGGCTGAACCACTTCCCAATCCACTAAATGAGAACCTTTACCTGCCTATCCACAGGAAGTCCCTCCTTAGTTTGTCTAACCTTTTGGCCACTTTAGTTGGAATAGGGAAAAGTGACGTTACATCAGTAGGTAGACAATCTAACACACTATTGATAAGAGTGATCCTACCCCCTAGTGAAAGGTACTGTGCCTTCCAGTTTACTAATTTCTTCCCCGTCTTCTCCACTATGCCATCCCATATGTCCAAATCCTTGTGTCGATTCCCAAAGGCATTCTCAGATATTTTGTTGGCAAGTTGTCTGCTCGACACCCAGAAATGTTGGCCAGAACCTGATTGTGATCCACATTTTTAATGGGATAAAGGCTACTTTTCCTCCAGTTAACCCTCAAACCAAATACAGCTTCAAAGACAACCAAGATGACCCTGATAAAGCTGATTTGATCTGCCTTAGCCTCACAAAAAACCATATTGTCATCTGCATAAAGCAATTGACAGACATCCATCTCTTCTCCTGCTCTATCATTAACTTTAAAGCACTTGATCCAACTGTTGTTTATGGGTCTCCTCATCATGCTGTTAAGGCCCTCCATGGCTATGATGAATAGGAAAGGGGACATGGAATCACCCTGTCTAAGTCTCCTTTCTGAAGGAAAAAAGCCCATAGGTTCTCTATTTACAAGTATGGAGAACCTGACAATTTTAACACAAAAAGAAATCCATCTTAATCATTTGTCATCAAATCCCATCTGCCTTGGGATGCCTAGCAGAAAATCCCAGTTTACATGATCATATGCCTTCTCTATATCCAGTTTTCACATTATGCGTGGGGCATCTCCTTTTAGTTTGGTGTCGACACATTCATTAGCAATGAGTGTTGCATCCATCATTTGTCTCCCTTTGATAAAAGCCAATGATGTTTATTCACCAGTGAGTCAATAACCCACTTCAGACTTTCTGTCAAAGTCTTTGCTATGACTTTGTACACCCCACTAATCAGACTGATTGGTCTGTAATCCCTTAGCTCTTCTGCACTAGTCTTCTTAGGAATGAGGGCCACATAGGTGGCATTGAAGCTTTTTTCTAAAGACTTGGTGAGAGTGGCAATGTTGGTTAGTGTTCATAATATCCTCCTTTAGAAACTTCCAGTAGGTTTGGTAGAAACACATAGGAAAACCATCAGGTTCAGGGGCCTTGTCTCTTGCACACGTTTTGACAGCATTTAGAACTTCCTCTTCCTCAAACTCCCTTTGCATCCAAACCTGCTCCTCCCCACTGATAACTGAGGCATCCTGTATAATGAAATCAGGCTTCCAATTTTCTGTTTTCTTATACAGATTTAATTAGAAGTCTTGGATGTGTGATTTGATGCCTTTAGGGTCATTGATGGTGTTGCCTTCTACCTGTAGGACATCAATAGCATTACACCTTTTATGTGCTATGGTGCTTCTGTGAAGGTATTTTGTATTCTTATCCCCACTCTTCAACCATTGAATCCTGGATCTCCGTCTCCGGGCTATCTATTCATTCTTAAGAGTTTCATCAAGTTCCATTACCAGGTGAACTTTCTGCAACATTTCCTCCTCAGTTAAGCTCCTCTGGTCTTGTGTGGGTTCTAATGCATACAATGTATTTAGGATCTCCTTTCTTTGCTTCCAGTTTCCCTATTATCCTTATTCCACTCCTTTAAGCTTCTCTTTAAGCATTTTCAGCTTAGAAGCCAGTATAAATGCAGGTGTACCTGTAACTTGAAAAGAGGTCCACGAGTTCTGAATTTTTTCTCTGAACCCTTCCACCCTTGTCCACCATTGTTCAAACTTAAAGGATTTCCTGAAATTCCAGTCTCCACAGACTAGCATGACTGGGTTGTGATTAGATGTCATCTTTGGGATCAGGTTTTGCCTGGTTTGCCGCAGATCTAGACTCTCTTAAATCGTAAGCTCTCCCCCCTTGCCTGAAGTAGATTCATTTCTCCATAGGAGAAAAGGATAGAAGGGCATGGAGTCAAGGTTAAGAGTTAAGAAGAAAAAGAGGTGGAAGCCTCGTTTCCGGCAGTCGAATACCACCGGAAAAGGGGACCTGAGGACCCAGAGGAGTCTTCAAAAGGTTGCCTCGGTAGAAGTGCCTGGGAACATTATAGTTTCTCAATCCACTTTTAGAAATTGAGGATATATCAAATTGTGCTCATGGTATAACTTCACAATTAAGTCAAACCATGATTTAAGCTTCTCCTTTTTGATGATCTTGTGGAGTACACTTCCGTTATTAATAATGACTTTCTGCCACTGAACAGGTTGGTGTACTTTATACTGGCAAGCTGAAGGAGAATGGCCAAATATTCGATACCAATATTGGGAAAGGAGACCCTCTTGAATTTCGTATAGGTGCTGTATTTGATGTATGAGAAGATGGCTTCAATTTATTTCAATGTGTTAAGCTTTGGTTTTTGTGCTTGCAGCTTCTGGTCAGCGTATAAAGGGTTGGGAAATTGGTGTAAATGGTAAGTTACTTGGATGACTGAACTGATCGTTTCTCTGATTTTATAGTTACATTTCAAGTGTTCAGGACTAACATATTTTGTACATCCCACTATCAGGCATGCGTGTTGGGGACAAAAGAAGAATTACAATTCCGCCAGCCTTGGGGTATACATTTGAGTTGCTATTTTGTTTGGAATGTTGTGTATAATCATTATGTGTCGTCATCCATCTGTTGGTGCAAGAGCATGATAGCCTGTCTTGGGTTTGTAAAATGCAAGAGCATGGAGGTTCTCAGCATGGCCCTAAATAGGGCATCTTTTTTTCAAGCTATATGGGGCATTGACTTGCTTGAGAGTGAGGGCATGCGTCACTGGAGAAAGGAAATTCAGAAACCAAATTAATCTTTTCCTATAAGCAATTTACTAGTTTCCGCCTGTTGGCCTCATCCTTTGAATTTCTCTTACGTAATGAATATATATCTTTTTCCCAATTTTTGTTCAACCATGCATAATTGAACAATGGTCCCTTTTTTTCCCTACAGGTATGGGGCTAAAGGTTATCGTGACGTCGTACCACCCGATTCATGGCTGGTACTTGAAGTTGAGCTGATATATGTTAATTAATTGTGCCTTCACATGGTGGACGTTATTTTTCCTTTTGCAGAATCTTAAAATTGTTGTTGTAGACTTATCTTTTAAGCGAAAACAAGTTAGCATGACTTGTCGTGTGTGCAATTCCAGATGTTGATTTAGAACTTTATTGTTTGCTCCCCCTTTCAATTCCCTTTCTGGACATTTTAATTGTGTTTTATACATATGTGATATGACTGCAGCAATCAATGGTCAATATTGTTTCGTGAGAGGTGTCATCTTTCAATGAATGAATATATTCACTTAATTTGTTGATTTCAACCTTCCAGATCAATAATTTGCAAAATCTATGACAAAATACTACTTATTAGTTAGACCTTATAGTGCAAGTGGTTATATCAAGTCTAATTTATATGAATTTAAGAGTGCAGTGAAATATATATGCTATAAACAAATAATATGTATTAGGCTAATACAAGTGTAATCTTATAAGTGGGTCTAAGCAAGATAGACTATATGCAGATTTTATCTCGACCTTGTAGAGATTGTTTTCGAAAGATCTTTAGATTTAAGAAACTTCCTAAGGAGATACATATATGGGAGCAATTACAACAATAAATTACAGTGAAATGGAAAGTGTTACACAACAAACAAGAGAAAGAACACTAACGAAAACAATAAAATGCAATAGTTGGCGAACAAAAAACACCGGTGAAAGTCAAAATAGAAAATCACGAAATTACAAGAATAGTGCTAATACTACTGGTAGAAGCACCAATAAAGCCTATCTCGCATGGAAGCGAGAGAACACTCAACTACCAGCTAACCTTCGACCCTAGTACGCGACTTTAAAACTCTCCTGTCTAAGGCCATGTCATCGGTAAGATCAAGATGCACCAAATCCTGTCTAATCAATTCCCCTCCAATACTTCTTGGGCCTACCTCTACCTCTCTTTACGTCAGCTACTGTCAACCGCTCACTCCTTCTTACTGGGGCATCTAGCCTCGCTTTCTTCATCTTGTTCAACACAGAGGCCGCTCCTACCTTGTCTCTGATATCTTCATTCTTAATCTTGTCTCCCTTAATAAGGGTGTCAATGGTACGACTTAGATGGTCACACCTTGTCCTTTCCCATTGAAAATACTGGATAAGAAGAATCTCGATGCAGATTTCATTTTCTAACAGCTCCCAATGCTCTTTTTCAGCTTCTCCACGGAAGTTAACATCGTCCAAAGCATGAAAGATCTCTAGTGTTTTATTGCATTAATGATATTTATTTCATCAAATGTCGGATAATTAGTAGTTCATCCTTGAATTTGGAGGTTTGAAAAGTCACCGACAAGTACAAGCAAACTATGTCAACGTCATAAGACCTCATAATCACACCTTTACGCATATAACTCAATTCACTGAAATTTTTCACCCCAAATTTGAACACTATTTGGGGCTAGCTTCAAGGAATGTGTGTCACCCTCAAGGATGTGTCCAACGGCTTTTAAATAAACATGGATACAAGTAGGTTAATTTTCAAAGAGACAAACAATATCATATAATTTTTCTAACTCGGTGTAACCTCTTCTAATATATAATATTCTTTTCATTCCAAAATAGGATTGTGTTTAATATTTCACTCAATCAGTTTAACATTCTAAATTTTTTTTTCAAAACAGGATTCAATCGTGCTACATCAAGATCGCGTAGTACACCACAGGATTAAATTTTGCTCTGAATCACTCAATCGTATGAAAATGCATTGCATTAGGGCTAAATATAGTTAAAATGATTACGTCTGTCACATCCAAATGAAATTCAGACTACGAGATGTCCGATGAGGATGAGTTCCTATGATGTAGTTACTAAATAAAGTAGGGGGGAGGGGTCATGATAGTGATGCGCTATATGAGCCAAATTGAAACTTTTAGTCCAAAATGTGAGTCTCAATTTCAGCTGTTGACTTGCATTAATGAAGTATCTAAAAATGGTTTATTTTTACAAAATGAGTTATAAGACAAACAAACATTAATTCCTTGAATGAATACAGTTTTAACACAAATTAAAGTAGTTAATATATAGCTCAAAAAATATGGTTGATAAATTCAAGTTCCAATATAATTAGAGAGTACATTTTGGTCTGAGTTTTTCATAAGAAAAGAAAATAAAACTTGTTGTTTGCTAACTCAAAATGGAAGGATGTAAGAGAGAGATATGTTTGAGAAAGTCAAAAAGAGTTTTTCTAACAGTAGGGTTTTTTTTTTTGTCAATTCCCTAATCAAATTAATTTTGCAGCACATCTCTGGTCAAAGTGCAAGGAAAAGCTGAAATCCTTACTAAATAAAGGCTTGTCTAGAGGGATGCATGCAGCTACAGCTATTAGTGAAATATGATGAATTTGCCACCATGGTTAGACGTTACAAACAATGGTGGTGGAGTCAGAATTTTATTAAGTACGTGGCTTATTATGATTGGCCACACATATTACTTAATATAAAAATTAAATCCAAATCTTTGCTGGCCTGTTTCTTGGATGTATTTTTCGCTTTCCGAGAGTCAATTTAACTGAAAAGGTACCACAAAATAATACACCATTTGTGTTATTTGAGTGTATCTATTCACTGTTATACATTTGTATTCGTTGATATAAATTGTATTTATTTGAGCCAATTGTATTTATGTATGAAAAAAAACACATGATACATATTGATACAATCAATTTTGTCTATCACCAAATACAAAATGTATTTGTATTTTGAATACAGACAATAATATGTATTTGCTTATTTCTATGACTTACAAATACAAATTCCTTAGTTGTATTTGCTTGAGTTTGTCATATACAAATACAAATATATCAGTTGTATTCGTTGATATAAATTGTATTAGGTGATATAACCTGTCATATATATATAAATACAATTCATATCAACGAAATACAATTTGTATTGCATTGTATCAACGAATACAAATACAATTCGTATCAATAAATAGAAAATACAATTCGTATCAACGAATACAATTTCTCTTTCCCTCCTCTTTGTGTTATACATATATGTTATATACAAATACAAATGTCTCATTTGAGAATTTTGTTGAAAAAGGTTCCCATTTTAAAGAAAAAGGAGAGAAAGAGATGGAGGGAGGAAGAGAGGCAGCGAGAGGGAGGGAGGTGGGAGAGAGGGGAGCGAGATTGGGGAGAGAAGGAGGAGAGTGGCCAGCGAGATTGGAGAGAGTGAGAGAGGGGAGAGTGGCCAGCGAGATTGGGAGAGAGAGAGAGGGGGGAAGAGTGGCGAGAGAGAAGATGGGATAAGGAGAGATTGTATACCAATAGTTTTGACTAATTGGCAAGGAGTGTAATTGATTTAAACTATAGGCATGGAGCGTAATTAGGCCTCTAATGTTGGTGTGTCATGTAATTTTCTCTTTTTTTTAATGATAATGATAATGCTTTTACTCCTTTCGTTTCAAATTGATTGACCTATTTTGACTTGACACGGAGTTTAAGAAAATAAAAAATGACTTTTGAATCTTGTGATCTTAAATTAAAGATATGTGGAATGTACCAAAATGTCATTTAATCTTGTAGTTTTAAATATGCTATGTGTAAAGTTGAAATTAAAAAATTACTAAAAAAAGAAAGGTCATTTTTTTAAACGGGCTAAAATAGAAAGTAGGTGGAGGAATATTATTTAGGATAAAATAAAAAGAGTGAAATAAAATTGGGGAAAAGGGTTTTTGTGTATTAGATTTAGGGTTAAAATCAATTTGGTTGCGATGGCGAAACCGGAGATCCCTTGCGAAGTTCTTTGTGGGGGAAGGAAACGAGAGTCGAGTGAAGAAGCTACAAAATGTGAGTCGGATGATTCAGAGGAAAGTGATTTCTCTATAGGGTATGAATCAGATGATCCTTCTTTTGAAATTGAGGAGGGTAAGCCAGATGGCAAAATCTGGAAGCAGTATTACAAGGAGTGGGATGAGAGCGAGGTAACTACCTACTTATATGCGATTATTGTATGTGATTAGACATGACATAAAACAGTTAAAGCTTATCGAGGACATGACTTGGATAGAACGTGAATTAGGTTAGAAGCTTAGTAGGTAGGAGTGCGTCTATACTAGTAGGTAGTAGTGCTTTGTTTTGTTGTCCGTGCTCGTAGTCGTAGTGCTACACTTGTAGGGTCTTATTCTTGGAGTTTTGATGATGTTGGTGGTCTCGGGTAGATGGTGTATTATTTTGTGGTACCTACTGTTTCTAGTCCCGGGGTCCAGCCTCTCTACCTCACCTCTGAGGTAGTGGTACACTCTACCCTCCCCAGACCCCACCTTGTGGGAATATACTGGGTATGCTGTTTTTCTTTATTCGTGGTATTCTACTTGTAACTGACGTTACTTTTGGTGCAATGCAATAGGGTTTTGATATCTCTGTCCACCCGGGTACTTCTATGATGGCTGGGCTTGTGCAACTAAATGGTTACCGGAGGAATCCAAAGATAAAAGAGGAATACACTGAGTTGTGCAAATTGGCAATTCATGATTTCAATTCAAAGAATGTAAGTGTGCTTTGCCTTCTTCTTTTCGTTTGAAAATGGTTATATCAAAAGCTAATATACATTGTAATTGATGATTTTGTAGCTGTCGGATGATAAAATGTATGTGTTCGAGGAAATTGTGAACGTAAATGCAACATCTGCTGCTGGGACGTGGTATTATTTCACCTTTAATGCTAGAGATACTACTGCTGATGCAATAAAGACTTTTCAAGCATTGGTGTGGCATGGAATTGATAGAACCACCAAAGTGTCTTTTTGCAGGCTTAAGAAATTTTTAAGTAATGAAGGTAAACTCTGTGCTCTGCAACTTTCAAAGACACAAAAATCAGATCTCAATTGATCCTAACAGACTTTACTCTGATTCTATAGGTTGTATGTATTATTCTATATGTATATATATAAAAATAATGTCATGCCAACATTTCTTCTTTGCCACTATACACAAAAGAGACATCTATCACCGGCTGGAACTGCCTTCCATCACAATCTTCAGTAAAATAGCCACTTATCCCCATAACCACTGTATTCACTAATGTCTAATTTTGTCTTAAAAGTCATTTGGTCCTTTGTTATTTAAGCTGTATTTCATCTATTTATATGTTGATCACTTTTTTGCCTTTATGTATGAGTGTCAAACAGGCGTGACACGAATATGAGTACTTGGATCTATTTTAGTATGTGTTATTTCTTCTCACCTACACTTCCAACACTATTAATCTCAGATAAGAAGAAAAAGAAAAAGAAGAAGAAAAGTCAACAGGATGGCAAAGCAGATCTTGAACAAGATAAACCTTCTCTTGTGAAGTGCTCTACACCTGGATTGGTCATAGAAGAGTTGTCCAAGGGCAAGCCGGGTGGAAAAAAAGCTTACGTGGGATTTAAGGTCTGGTTTTCTTTCTTGATTATGTGTAATTAATTGTTCTCTCACTCTACTGTTTCATTTTATACTTTCCATTTCATTTATCCATTCTGAGAAGTCTGCCATAGCCCCTGCAATTCTCTGGCAATCTGTCCTCTCAATGGGATGCCTAGTGACATTGAAGTCACCACACACCACCCAAGGCCCATCATACATGCTCCTAACATCTGCCTGCACCCACCATAGCTCCTTCCTCTCATTCCTCCCACATTCAGCACAGACAACACTTGGAAACCATGTAAGGTGTTCTGGTTGAGACCAATGAACTTGCATGTGATCATTTGATCCCCCCTTCCATACTCTTTTGTCCCATAGAACTCTGATACCCCCACTCGTTCCTATAGCCTCCAAATGTATGTCCCCTAACCATCTGTTGTTCCAGAGCTGTTTGATTACTTCAACCTCCGCGTCCTTTATCGTAGTTGCCACCAGCACATATATATCAGCTCCCCACTATTGCAGCATGTTCCAGACCAGCCTTCTCTTGTCCACCTCATTTAAACCTCTTACATTCCAACAAAGGATTTTGACCTTCATTGATGACATAATTGGTTGTTATTCTCCTCTTCCCTCTCATTCCCATCACCCATGCCCTGGTTCTGTAGGGACCTTTTCTGATCAATCTTCATGAACATAGAGAAATCTTTTCGCAGCCTGTGAAACTTGCACCAAAAAGTTGACTTAATTTGAACACATTAGAGTGAGCCCACAAAGTTGCTCGCTCTTCTAGCTCCTCATAACCGCAAGATTCGTCAATTTCTACAGGAGTAGGTTCATCAAGAATTGCCATGTGACCACTGTCTTGTACTCCCTGAGTGGCATGCTCACTTCCACCCTATTGCTACTGTCATAGCGACTTTGTCTATAACAACTCTTAAGTTCGCCGGGAATTGAAAGTTGTATTTCCATGGAGGCGTCATCTTCCTTTGGAACTGGTGGTTGCATGAGCTCTTCTATCTCGCTTATGCTTTGTGAATAGAGAGGAGAGATGGAGTTGTTATCATCGAAGATGTTTATGAAATCTGTGAAGGCTCAATAAACTGGGCCTTTTTCTTTAAATTAAATGAGAGCTTTTGGGATCAAGCCCAAAGTTTGAAGGCCCAATAGATTGACACTTGGCAGTTGGCCCTTTGCTCTTGCTATGTTCCTGCATGCCACGTTCTTTAAAAAAGGAGGCCCCACTCCCACTTGCCACCTCACCCCTCATAAACTTCATCCCTGAGCTTTCATAATTAGGGTTATTTGTAGCAGATCCCTTCCTGGACCTTTGGTCCTCCACAAGTTCCATCTCGTTCATCTTTCCATTTCGACGTACGTTGTCATGTCCTTTCTCTGGTGCGCCGCTGCCGCCTTGACTGTCGCACTCACCCACCCCCTTCTATATCTCGCCAGCTATTCAACCCATACCGGCAGCGAGAACACCCATTCTCCGATTATCTCCACCGAAGTTGGGATCTGTTCTCTAGGCCCTCCGACTCGAATGCGAGCTCATCGGTGATGTTTTTTTGACCATGTTTCTTCTTCGTTCTCTAGCCAGCCATCGCATTTGTCACCAATCTCCTTCATTACGCTGGTGGGCTTCAAATGGAGGGTAGCCCAAGAACTCTAATCCAGTACCATCCAAACTCTTTGTGTTCTAGGAAGGTTCCGGAGAAAGGGGAGCACCACTTTAGCTGTAATTTTTTTCCTTTGTCTGCTCCGATCACCCTGCAAGATATGCTCTGCTCCTTGCTGTGGAACTCGAACAGGAACTGAGTGCCATTCAGGTCATACACCTGGAAATTCTGCACTCTCTACATCTGCTGAGCCCACTTCCTGACGTCGTTTCAAGTGGGGATTTAATCATTGTGGGGAAAGCTTCCTACCAAGCATCTACATAGAATATCGTTGTCAGTAGTGGTTGAAGATGAAATTAAAGCCCCCTGCTTGTTGTTTTCAGCATCCCTTTCTCCTAAATTCCATTTGTTTCTGTGTAAAGCTCCCTCCCCTTTCAGATTTTGTGGCTTGTATTCTCTTGTACTCCTGCATCTCTATTAATGAAGTGATCAATTTTTGCAGCAAGTGATCCCCAGCCCTCAATAATGTTATTTTCTGGAATGATAATAACTGTTCTGCTCAGCCCATTAACTGTATGAAAAGAAATAAATCTACCATATTTATTGAACTTGAGAGGGCAATAAATGTAGGTGGAAACATCTTTGCACTTCCAGGATTTAAAACTTGTCCCTCTTAGTTCTGAGGCTTCTCGTAACCTTTTGAGTGCTCCCCTACTCAGAACCATTCTCCTCATATAAAGCTTAGAACTTTCCACCCAATCATACCATATTTCAGCGGCAGATCTAGACTCTGTTAAATCGTAAGTTTCCCCCCTTGCCTGAATTAGATTCGATTCTCCATAGGAGAAAAGGATAGAAGGAAATGGAGTCAAGGTTAAGAGTTATGAAGAAAAAGAGGTGGAGGCCTAGTTCCCGGCAGTCGAATACCACTGGAGAAGGGGACCTGAGGACCCAGAGGGGTCTTCAGAAGGTTGCCTCGGTAGAAGTGCCTGGGAGCATTATAGTTTCTCAATCCACTTTTAGAAATTGAGGATATATCAAATTGTGCTCATGGTATAACTTCACAATTAAGTCAACCATGATTTAAGCTTCTCCTCTTTGATGAACTTGTTGAGTACACTTCGATTATTAATAATGACTTTCTGCCACTGAACAGGTTGGTATACGTTATACCACCAAGCTGAAGGAGAATGGCAAAATACTCGATACCAATTTTGGGAAAGGAGACCCTCTTGAATTTCGTATAGGTGCTGTATTTGATTTATGAGAAGATGGCTTCTATTTATTTCGATGTGCTAAGCTTAGGTTTTTGTGCTTGCAGCTTCTGGTCAGCTTATACAGGGCCTGCAAATCGGTGTAAATCGTAATATTTACTTGGATGACTGAACTGATCGTTTCTCTGATTTTATAGTTACATTTCAAGTGTTGTGGACTAACATATTTTGTACATCCCACTATTGACAGGCATGCGTGTTGGGGACAAAAGAAGAATTACAATCCCACCATACATGGGGTATGTATTTGAGTTGCTATTCTGTTTGCAATATCGTGTATAATCATCGTTTGTCATTATCCGCCTGTTAATGCAAGAGCATGAAAACAAGGAGGTGTTCTTGGCAGGGCCCTAAAATAGGGAATTGACTTGCTTGAGAGAGAGGAAATCCAGAAACCAAATTAATATTTTCCTAAGCAATTTACTAGTTTCCTCTTGTTGGCCACATCCTTGGAATTTCTCTTTAACAATGATCCTTTTTTCCCCCACAGGTATGGGGCTGAAGGTGATGGTGGCAACGTACCACCCAATTCATGGCTGGTAACTGAAGTTGAGCTGGTATATGTTGTTACTTGAATCGTGCTTGCACATGGCAGACGTTATTTCTCCTTATGTAGAATCCTAAAATTGTTGTTGTAAAGACCAAAAGCATTTGGATGATTGTGTTTATACTGGAAATATTTGTTCATTTAGTAAGTTTTTGAGTTCTTACAATATATTTCTGTTGGTTCAAACAAAAAAGTGAGAATTTGGATGATTTCTCGAAACTCTTATGGATGCTTGTTCATGTTTGATCACGTCAAATTTGAAGTTCAAGTGTTCATTTTTTAACCTTATTGTTTGTTTCTGTCAGTTTTCTTTTCAAAACATTTTAATTGTGTTATGGTCTTATAAGATGGCTCTTAAAATTAAGGGAGAAGGGTCAAATTTACCCCCTCTACTTTAGTTTTTTGGCTACCTTTGCTCTTCGTCATATTTTGGGGTTATATTTACCCCCGCTGTTAATAAACTTTTCATTTCTACCCCTCATCTAACAGAAATCCCCAAATCCAATTAAATTACTCGTTTTCTAAAAAAAAAACCAAAACCCGTAAATAATCCGCCCTGACCCAATTTAATTAATCCAAACCCAAATTTTGACCCACCCAAACAAATAAGAGTTAAATTTTGCTATGAATCGCTCAACTCAACCGTATGAAAGTGCATTTGATTAGGGCTAAATATGATTACATGGTCACATCCAAATGAAATTCAGACTGCGAGATGTCCGATGAGTTATAAAACAAACAAACATTAATTCGTTGAATGAATATACTCTACACAGTTTCAACACAAATTAAAGTAGGTAATAGTGGTTAATAAATTCAAGTTCCAATATAATTAGAGAGTACATTTTGGTCTGAGTTTTTCATAAGAAAAGAAAATAAAACTTGTTGTTTGCTAACTCAAAATGGAAGGATGTAACAGAGATATGTTTGAGAAAGTCAAAAAGAGTTTTTCTAACAGTAGGGGGGGTTTGTCAATTCCCTAATCAAATTAATTCTCTGGTCAAAGTGCAAGGAAAAGCTGAAATCCTTACTAAATAAAGGAGTGTCTGGAGGGATGCATGCAGCTACAGCTAGTAGTGAAATATGATGATTTTTGTGCTTCATCTGATTGGACCTTTCCCTCTTTTAATTTGGATTAGAGATTTTTACAGTCTTGTCTCACTTGGTTGTTGAAAACAAAATGACTTAATGAGACACTATAACATCCCTTTGGTGAGATCAAAAGCATATGATATGGTGAGTTGGGAGTTCATTGAGGAAGCTTTGCTTGGCATTTCATTATCAGCATTATATTGTGTGTATCACAACTAGTTACTTATATAGTACACAATATCTATCTTGTTTAATTTATTGTTAGCTTAATTTCGATTCGGCCTTCTATTATCTAGAGTAATACTTATTGAGTGAATTTGCCATCATGGTTAGACGTTACAAACGACAGCGGAGCCAGAATTTTGTTCAAAATATGAAGAGGTAAGCACACGAATTAATTGAAGGGAGTTCAATATTTATTATATATACATAAAAAATTAATCTTAACCATGTATAAATAGTATAATTTTTGCTCCAAACTAGCTAGCTCCGGGGCCCCTAGTTAAGAAGACGGTGTACTAATGATCAATGACGAGGAAGGGTGGTTGGACGAACACCCTTCGTCGTCGAGAAATTATATTGTGTATGTCAGTAAAATATTATCTAATACGGTTATATATTATAATCTGAACACCCCTAAAAGAAATTGATCATGACCGGCACAGTGGTTAAAATCACGTGGCTTATTATGATTGGCCACACATATTACTTAATATAAAAATTAAATCCAAATCTTTGCTGGCCTGTTTCTTGAATGTATTTTTCGCTTCCCGAGAGTCAATTTAACTGAAAAGGTCCGCTCTCGGTCATTCGACACGCTGCCTACCAGAGACGTGGATTCTATCTTTTGTAGTAGATGCCGAACTTGCATTTGAAGTTAAACTGAATTAGATTAACTTAGAGAAACAACTTATTCATGTAGTATTGATTTCTGTAAAAGTTATACAACGTTTGGTAGCTGGTTAGAAAATAAGTTATTCATGCATAAAACTAATACAACGATTGGTTTGCAATTTAGAAACCCATTATAAGTTATGTTATACGGCTACCAAATGAGCACTTAATATTTTTGTAAAATAAAAATTTAGTTGTTTTAATTTATTCTTCTCTAAATTTCAAACAGGCAGGAGAAAATTCGTACACACGGCCTCACTATTCCGTACACAAGCTCTTCCCACCCAACAGCATTTTCCACCATTTCCACAACAAGCTAAGAGAGTTCTTTTTCATATTTGTCCACACAAAGTTCTGTACACTACCATAAAATTGAAGGTAAACTATTTGTATTATGTGCATAATATCTGCTTCCTTTTCATATTTGAAGATCAAAACAACTAGTTGCTTTTTTTGTTCAAAAGATTTTGTTTTTTTTTTCTCAAAAAGAAAAGAAAGATAAAAGCTTTTACTTTGTTTTCTAGGAAAGATCTTGTTTCTCAAAGAAAGAAAAAAGCTACACCTTTATTTTTTTCCTCTCCCATTTGTTCAAAGTTACTAACTTGTCGTTAATGTGTGTTGAATAATTTTGTCCATAGGAAATGGCGGCCGATGAGGTATGATAATCTTGTTATATTTTTGTTATGTTGTACTACAGATATTAACATTACTAGCTAATCGTGTCATTATTTATGAAATAGATATTTAGTTTGGAAAATCAGAATGTGCTTCTGCCTTATCCCAGAGACCAGGGTGGGATGAGTAAGTACACAAACACAGCATTATAATTACTAATATGTGATATTAATCTATATTGGGTGCTTCTAACACACAATTTTTCATTTTCTTTTTTGGGTTAAAGATGCTTGCTATTCGTACAGCAGTGGTGAAGCAGTTCAAGCACTGTATGCTTCTACATACTCAGTAGATCCATTTGAGTTATCAACACAGCAGATTGTGGATCATTTGCCACGGATGTTTGATTATCAAAACCGTGGCAAGAGGAAAGATGATTTCGGATGTTACTACAGCAATCACCCAGATGTATTGGAATATATATGGCTAGATGGGTTGGTTAAAGATAGCGACTACGTCAAAAGGCTGTCTAGAAGAGAAGAGGATGTGTTACCTATACCAAATGTATTTTAATCCTGACCTTTCCACTTATTTGGCAAGAGTCATTAGTATAATTTTATTAATATCAAAAGTTCTATTTATCTTACTATTTTTGTTGGGTGAGTCATGTTAGGTCACTAGGTACTTCATTCAAACCTTCGAGTTTGTATTTCAGACGGGAATGCCTGAACACTTGAGAAAGCATTATGAGACTGAAAAGACAATAGAAGAAATCAATGACATCATAAGAGTGCAGCCAATGGTTGGAGCTATAAGGGTGTATCAAAGTTTCAAGCGTTTCACGGGAGAGGTATGTCGCAATGTCTTTTACTGTAAAAAAAATTCTGATAACAATGATTAACATCAAAGTCTCTGGCAAGGGTTTTAGAATTATTTCTGAGAGGGGATCATTTGTATGAATTAACTCCTTATATGGTTGCTGTGTAATGTCAGGTGTTAGTTTTCTCTCCTTTTATTGAGATTGTAACATATTGTGATTGGTTTGCAAATAATTTTGGGAAGACCCTGTTTTTATTTTCCCAATGAAGCTCTGCTTAACGATAAATATACAACATGCCAATGACTAATTCTTTTGTTTCAAGCAATTAGAATAATTTCACTGTTCACTCTTGTTTATTAGCTTAAGTTTATGTGAAGTGTGTGTTTCCGTTGCAGGGAGTATATTTGGGGCCTACTGAAGATGAAATGTTAGAAGAAGCACAAGCAGAAGAACAACGTATTATATTGCATTCAATACTCATTGTGGGATTTGGGGTCAGTGACGGAGTGAACGTCTATAAAATTAAGAACACTTTTGGGGATGAATGGGGTCATCAGGGATATGGGAAGATCCGAAGAGACTTGGTGTATCGGTTAGCGTATCCTATTGGACCCTTCGAGACAAAGGTTGAACCAGAGAAGGTTGCTGCTTCCGTTACTAGAATTAAAAACACCAAGTCGCATAGAACCAAAAGACACGAGGGCACACCCAAGACTTCCCAAAGGCGAATGCAATCTGGTGCTCAAGGAAAAAGGTACAAAGAATTTGTTTTTGACAATGCACTCATCTGCTACTAATATAATAATATTTAATGCGCATGTGCTCTATTTTCCTTGTTAGGTTTGGCACCGAGGCAGTGAGAAAGAGAATGCACCCAACCCACAACGACATTGATGACATCAATGAAGCAAAGAAAATGTGCAAGACCAATGCGCTATGGGGTTAGTGACAGTTTTCTTTCTGATTTTAATAACACTGGATTCCATTTGCTAACAGAAGAAATGAAGTGCATTAAGCATATAGGTTCATGTATCTCTCATTTTCTTCTCCGTGCGTGCTTGCTTCCAGGAGTTGAATTGAAGCCTGGTAAACCATTCACTCATAATTTCCAAAAAGAGCGGGGAAGGCTTCATGTCTCTCAGGTTTGCTTCAAAAGTTTTAACACTCGCTTTCTGCATATATTGCCACATTTATTTTCCTTCTCCTTATTGGTATTACAATGTTCGTGTGAATAATTGTACTTATATCTTCAACTATTGTAGTGTTCAAGATCTTTGGCCTTGATGGTGTTTGGATACAATTGATATTTTATATTCTTGTAACTTACATATATTTTCGTCGATGTGATTGAAGTGCTTTGAGTTGGTGTGTTGAGCTGCCATTGCGAAATTGTGGTATTGATGTTTGTCACGTAATGGGTCATAATCTGTCACATAGATGAATTACTTTGTTGGTGTTATCTCTTAGGCAACATAGAGGATTATTTTTTCGTTCAGAATCCATAGGTATTATTATGTCAAACAAAAAGAATAATTCAATAAATTGTTTAGGTTTTCCGTCGTGAAGTTGGATCGAATGATGTCTTAGTGCAGAAAGCATAATCCTCTGCCTAAGTGTTCTAACATTTTCCCAACACCCAAAATTGGGACAAAGAGTTCATATTGGTGTATAAACAAAATTGAGTTGGCTCATTTGGATATCTTCTGGATGTATTTACGGTACTCTTGTGAGGCTCTTTCATTTCTCATTGTTATGCTCATTTTATTTGTTTCTCCGAGTGATTAGGCAACATTAAGCACCGGCTCAACAAGCATGACAAGCATAGTTCAATGTCAAGTAGGTGATAAGAAGCCAATTTGCATGTGTTCACTACTGCCAGATAAACAAGAGAAATGCCCGTTGAGTCTCGAGTTTGAGGAGGATCATGAAGATGTTACCTTCTTAGTTACTGGCTCGCACAATGTTCATCTCTCTGGTTCCTTTTATGGAGAGAGTGGGGGCTGCTTTGGAGATGAATATGGATTGTATCCTTAGGATTTTTTATTTTGGTTGAACTTTACCATTTTTATTTATAGAATTACATAAGAGAATTTGCTTTTTGAATCTATTTTCTGTATTCCTTGACATTGGTGTTAAGTGATCCTTACGAGGAGGGTGCTGCTGAGACTGATAAAGAGTCTGATGGTTCTATCGAATTTGAGGATGACACGGAAGATGAAGACAAGGATGGCTCAACTGATGATGATTTTAGCATGTACCCACCTTCCCTTGTTCCCAACTATGGAGGTAAATTCCCTTTATGCTTTTTTCTTTGGGTCTTGAATGAAATTCCAATGGTGTTACTGTTTTAGCAATATGTAGCAACTCATTGTTAATTGATGTAATTAAGGATGAGGATCCATTCTTATTACATGTGGTATAACGTTATCACAATTCGCTTTCCATCCAAGAAAGTTGAGAACCTTAGTTCTCCATATCTGAAAGTTGGTTTCAACAGTAAATTGAAAATGAGTAGTATAAAATATCCCGTATGACTGATTCCTCAAGTGATTATGTAATGTCTGGTCTTTATTATATATATAGTGTATTTAGGAAGCTACTGACACATTTTGTTTGCATTTTGAGAAGTGAAAATTGAAGATATACTGGAGGACCAAAAGCCTACAGATGAAAGTGGTACATCTAAAAGGCCAAAGAAGAAGAAAAATCAGTTAAATGTGACTGATGGCATAGAAAACTCGATAGTCTTCAAGGGTAATATTGACAGTCCTCTGTTGAGAAGTGAAGACGAGGATGGCTTTGCTCCCCGTAAAAGCAAAAGTAAATCAGTGAGATCAAAAAAATCAGATGGAATATTGGATGAGAAGGCAAAAGATATTGTTGTTGATGAGAGGAAAGGCCTAAATAGAATAGTTTGTGATGATGATACTAACAAAGCCAGTGATTATCAAAGGTGAGAACCCGCAGATATATTGCTTAATGGTATTCCGTAAGATTCTATCTTCTAGATCTGAGCACTTAACATTGCTTACATGTTTTATTTTAGAGATGATGATTCTGTTTTCTTCTTATCCTACAAGCAGAGGAGACAATGCTAATCAAAATAAGAAGAAAAAGGTAATGGATGGGGAGGAATTGGCTGGTGCCCATCCAGAGCATGTAGAGGCTAATGATGAGCCAACTGATCAAGATGGTCAGAAGTCAACTAATGACAAGTAAGTTCTGTTCTGTTGTAGTGTAGCATAGAAAAGAATGAATCTGGATTGTTATCGTTTTATCCAATTGTGAGTTTGACTAGCTTCCATATGCTTCTATTCTATATTTTTGAATTATATGTACAATATTCTTTGCGTCTGGTAATATGTGAACTTTTTTCCATCTAATTTGGAGTGCTTGCTCTTAACACATTTTATATTACCAGTTGTTCAATCTTACTGTCAAACTACTTGCTCAAAATATGTCATTTTAGTTGATGAAGTGTTGGCCTAATGGTGGTCCTAGAGGTTAGCTCAATTGGTAAAGGTTGAGGGACTTGTGTTTTAGGTCACAGGTTTGAGTCTTATGCCAAGCGAACTAACTCTGTTATTTAAGTGGAGAAGTATAAAAGAGTGGATCCATATTCCCGAATTTAGAAGGTTGCAGCTGGCCTAAATGAGTTCAATTTTCTGGTCATCAAAAGAAAAAATGTGTTGGCCCAACGGTTAGTTGATTAGCAAAGAAAACGTCATTTCATTTGAAACAAAATAAAAATAGCACATTGTACAAACGAAAACTTGGTATATGTAAACAAAAAAGAAGTTAACGATATGAATGAAGAAAACCCCAATAGGAGCCGACTCTCAAATACTCACTTCACATTTTACTGCCATGGCTTCTGAGAAAGAAGCTGCTCTACTTGCTGTTCCTTCATATTCTCCTACTATGTATTCATTTCTCCTTCTATGTTTCAATATCCTGTTTATAATCTTTGTTTATTATTGTGGGGTTTCCTTAAAAAATGATTCTTGATTTTCAGATTTGACAAGATCATCAACAAGGAAATCCCAGCAGACATTGTGTACGAGGATGACAAGGTATATATGCCACTTGGGTGTGCCTTATATGTGTGTTTTCTGTACTTTTTGGTGGTGTATTAGTTAAGGTATATACCTTTATGTTCAACTTTTGTGTGTTAGGGCGAGATTGGTTTGGAGGTGAAGGTTTGCCAGGGTCACTTTTTTTCCAATATTTGATTAGTTATTAGTTATAAAAGTAAGGAGACTGTTTTGGTGGTATATTTGAGTATTAAAGGTTTGTTAAAAATAAGTGTTGACTGAGCTGTAAAAGAAAATGAGAGCTACCAATTAGTGATGTGACACTAGTGATTTTCCTTTCTTTTGGTAGAAAATATTTTCATCGGATAACATTCATCACAATTCAAATGCTTGTACCAAACACATTACACATCCATAGTTGAATGCTTCCTGCTATGGAGTATCTCCATCTTGAGCTTTTTTGTTCTGTAGTTCTTGGTTGAGTGGAGAAGAAAGGTTCAACTTGGATTCCCGCTCTCACTCACTAGTTGGAGGAGCCCTTGTTAACTAGGATGAGATAACCTTTTGCATATTCTTGTTTGTCTTTTGCGAGAAAGATAAGTTGAGATGTTAGGAAATAGAGATTATGATTGAGACAATGTGGTATAGTAAAAATGATTCCTGGTATGAACTTTTGCAAGCCAGCAAATACAAGCAGAAGCTCTTGGAATATTTCTAAGATGATGTAAGTTTTAGATTCTGAAAAGGAGTGGATATAGTGTTCCCCAATGGTGTGAAAGTAGGCCATGTAAACCATTCACTCATAATTTCGAAAAAGAGCGGGGAAGGCTTCATGTCTCTCAGGCTTGCTTCAAAAGTTTTAACACTCGCTTTCCGCATATATTGCCACATCTATTTTCCTTCTCCTTATTGGTATTACAATGTTCGTGTGAATAATTGTATTTATATCTTAAACTATTGTAGTGTTCAAGATCTTTGGCCTTGATGGTGTTTGGATACAATTGAAATTTTATATTCTTGTAACTTACATATATTTTCGTCGTTGTGATTGAAGTGCTTTGAGTTGGTGTGTTGAGCTGCCATTGCGAAATGGTGGTATTGATGTTTGTCACGTAATGGGTCATAATCTGTCACATAGATGAATTACTTTGTTGATGTTATCTCTTAGGAAACATAGAGGATTATTTTTCCGTCAAAATCCATAGGTATTATCATATCGAACAAAGAGAATAATTCAATAAATTGTTTAGGTTTTCCATCGTGAAATTGGATCGAATGATGTTTTAGGGCAGAAAGCATAATCCTCTGCCCAAGTGTTCTAACATTTTCCTAACACCCAAAATTGGGGGACAAATAGTTCCGTAAGTTATATTGGTGTATAAACAAATTGAGTTGGCTCATTTGGAAATCTTCTGGATGTATTTATGGTACTCTTTTGAGGCTCTTTATTTTCTCATTATTATGCTCATTTTATTTGTTTCTCTGAGTGAATAGGCAACATTAAGCACAGGCTCAACAAGCATGACAAGCATAGTTCAGTGTCAAGTAGGTGATAAGAAGCCAACATACATGTGTTCGCTACTGCCAGAAAAGGAACAGACATGCCCGGTGAATCTCGAGTTTGAGGAGGATCACGAAGATGTTACTTCTTAGTTACTGGATCTCACAATGTTCATCTGTCTGGTTTCTTTTATGGAGAGAGCGAGGGTTGCTTTGGAGATGAACATGGATCGTATCCTTAAGATGCTACTTTTATTTCTGGTTGAGAACCTTATCACAACTTACTTTCCATCCAAAAAAGTTGAGAACCTTAGTTTTCCATATCTGAAAGTTGGTTTCTAATGACACTAAATTGAAAATGAGTAGTAGAAAATATCCGTATGACTCTTTCCTCAAGTGATTATGTTATGTCTGGTCTTCAATATATATATATAGTGTATTTAGGAAGCTACTGATACATTTTGAAAAGTGAAAATTGAAGAGATACTGGAGGACCAAAAGCCTACAGATGAAAGTGGTACATCTAAAAGGTCAAAGAAGAAGAAAAATCAGTTAAATGTGACTGATGGCGTAGAAAACTCGATAGTCATCAAGGGTAATATTGACAGTCCTCCGTTGGAAAGTGAAGACGAGGATGGATTTGCACCCCGTAAAAGCAAAAGTAAATCAGAGAGATCAAAAAAATCAGATGGAATACTGGACGAGAAGGCAATAGATATCCTTCAGAAATTGGTCCTCTAATTCTGTAACAATATATGATAGAAGTGAATTACGAGTAGGACCAATTTGTGATTCGAGTGATCTCCCCGCTTGTTACCTTCTTAACTTCCTAATTGGAGCCTTGAATAACTTCACTGGCTTTCCATATGTATTTCTTTGCAAGATTTAGAAGCCTAAAACTAATTTAAAACATTTTAAAGAAAATGAAAATAGGATAGCGGGGAGATTTATCTAATTATTATATCCCATTTTTTGGATCAAAAATCAATTAATGCTCATAGTCACAGCTCACTCTTAGATTTGCGCCTCAACTCTCACGTATTGCTCTTTCACTTGCCTAGAATATACCTTAAAGAGTGATGATAGCTACTTTCTTTGCTGGGTTCATATGATTCCCCACTGTCCAAGATCATTGATGTCAAATGTAAGCAAGCGGGATTTAATTTATTTGCTGGGTTCTAACACATTTGAATACCAGAGGTATCAAATGCACAAACCATATCTGAGGGCTAGTATTGTAAAATATGATGTCAAACGTAAGCAAGCTGCTGTCATCACTGCAAGTATTTACAAACTTCAAGACACTACACCTTAGGAGCAATAATCTTACAACGTTGCAAGAATTTCCTCCTAGTACTAAAGGGAAAGAAAAGAAAAAGTTGGAGCTTTTCAATTTATAGAATCATTTTTTCGGAGAACTATAATTTTATTAATTTGCTATATTTGTTTCTGGTAGCACTTGGGAATTTAAGCAATCTGAACCAGATTGTCCTTGAAGATAGTCGAGTCAATGCCAATGTTCTTCAGAGCATTGTGAGTGTGACGTCTCTCAGGATTTTTTTTTTGTTTTTCGGAAAGGTAACATTGTATTCATCAGCACCAAGTTGGTACTGGCATCCAAAAATAAAAGTACAGATTAGAGGGCAGGAGATTTATAAGGAGTCAAAAAAATCTACAAGTGATTCTACATCCTCTATATAGTTCTCTTTACACCAGAATTGAAAAGACAAAAAACTGTTAGCTTAATTCTTTGCATAGAACTATATCTGCCCTGAAAAACACCTCCTATTTCTTTCTGTCCATATTGTCCACCAGATGCATGCTGAGGTCGTCCTCCACCATCGTTTCTGCCTGTTCCTTGTCTTGATGTCATTCCAGTACCCATAGGTATTACTTGGAATCATCCAATGAAGTCCTCCTGCCAAGGAAAGGAATATTTTCCACAACATATCAGTTATCTTGCAATGTAGGAAGAGATGGCTGTTGCTTTCTTCCTTTTCTTTGCATAAGAAGCATCTGGAGCTCAACTGGATCCCTTTCTTCTGTAGAACATCATGAGTTAGACATGCTTTCCTGGCAACCAGCCAAGAAAAACATGTGACCTTGAAAGGGGCTTCTGACTTCCATGTGTGTATCCAAGGCCAAGCTGTGAGGTGAACACTTCCTGAAAGCATAGAATATGCTGAGCTGACTGAAAAATTCTTACTGGTTCCTCCAATCCATGTAGCTGAATCTTCGGCATTGCTGGTACCATTGAAAGTCTCCAAACACTGTAGCATAATCTCCCAATCATTTAGGAGTCTCCTGAAGGAGAGGTTCCATCCCACATTCCTTCTATTGAAGATTCAGGTGAGGTTGTTACTTGTTAGGCTGAATAAATCTGGGAATAAATCTTTTAGAGGACCGTGTCCTAACCAAGTGTCGCACCAAAACGATATTCTTCTTCCATTCCCAACTGTGAATTTAATGTTTAGGGCATACTCTTTGCAGAGCTTCCTAACTGTCTTCCAAATGCTTGATCCATGGGTAGAGAAAATCTATCCATGTCCCTGTTGAAATATTTGCTTTAGAATGCAAAATTTTTACTGCAGTAATTTCATTAAGATTTAGTCAACTAGTTAGCCCTTTTAATTAGGAGTTGATTTCTATTTAAATTTTGATTAAATAGTATTTTCTAGACTTTAGGAGTTTGGTATTTTCAGCATATCTTTTTGCTTGTTTTTAGGTTTATAAGTTATTATTTCTATTATAAATTGTATCCTCAGACTGCAGTGAAATACACATCGATCTTTCAACTTTAGTTCATAAGCTTTCTTTCTTGTTCTTCATTACTTTAGTATTTTTATTCTTTTCCTGCAATTTCTTCTATTTTAAAACAAACAGTCCCAAAACTCTCAAGATTTTATCCATGTCCCACTGTGGTTTCACTGGAACTCTGTCCCAAATCTGCAAAGAAAATTTTGAATATGACTTTGGTTCTCTGACATTCATTTAATTTCTTTTATTATTTGTTGATTGCTTTTCTGCAGATTTGTGCAGTCTGGAAAACCTCCAAGAGCTCACACTCAGTTATAATCAGTTCCATGGAATGTTTCCTTCTTGTTTGGAGAACTTGACATCTCTTTGACATCTTGATATCGCTAACAATTGATTCACTGGAAATATTGCAGTTTCTCCACTTCCTAAACTCACATCTCTTGAATCTCTTAATATTTCTAGTAACAACTTCGACATCCCAGCTTCTTTTGAGGCCTTTGCTAATCATTCAAACCTTGCAGATGTCCAAGTTAGTGATAATATTGTTATTCCAGAAATTAAAATGCGTACTTGGGTTCCGACGTTCCAACTGGAGTTCTTTTCCATATCAAATTGCAATCACCTTCATAGGATACCCACTTTTCTTCACTACCAAACTCAGTTGATAATACTTGACCTTTCGAGTAACCATTTCAGAGGAAGTTTTTCAAATTGGCTATTGGAGAATAATACGCTGCCTGAAAAGGTGCTCCTACGTGCTAATGATTTCATGGGATCCTTCAATCTGCCTTCACATGCCCAACCCAGTATCAAGGCTATTGATGTATCACAAAGTCGAGTTAGTAGGCAACTTCACAGAAATATAAGTTCAGTGTTTCTGCATCTCATAGTTCTGGCAATGTACAGAAATTTTCTTGATGGCCATATAACATCTAGCATTTGGGGCATGAAATGTCTAGGAGCACTAGATTTGTCCAACAACCAATTCTCAGGAGGTATACTGAGAGAGTTTGCTGACTCTTCGTTGATCGTCCTCGAACTGTCACACAACAAGTTGCAAGGAAATATATGTACAGTGTCCGTTCCAACATCATTACTAAATTTGCATTTAGATGACAACAAATTCACAGGTAAAATTCCAGAAACCTTTTTTCCCATTAGTCTGATGTGCTCGATATCAGCAACAATTAGTTTGTGTGGCTTGATTCCTCAATTGTTGGGTCAGATGTCAGAATTAAGGCAACTTATGATGTCTCAAAATCAACTTCAATGTCCTATTCCCGCGAGATTGTGCAACCTTGGTCTGCTCAAGTACTTAGCCTTGTAAGGGTATCAGTTCACCAGATCATTTCCATCTTGATTCAATCAGTTGAAATACTGATAGACTTGTCTGCAGAAACAGTAAATAAAGGCACAAATAATACCAAACTGATACTAAATACTGATGATTCACACTAGATACACTGATATTACAACAAGAAATCTGTAAACAATTACTAGACACTGCTAACACCTCAAATTACTTCCTAATACATTAATAACACTTAGTTATACAATACATAACACTAAGACTAAACAGATTTCAGCATTCCTAGACATTCGAGAGGCTAGAACTCTCCCAGAAGATTCCTTTTCCTTTTCTCAATACCTCCTTGAAACTGCCCTGCCCCTTTTTCTACAGAAAAAACCACCCAATACAAGTGTAACTGTCTCATGGCAGTTACTAAGTTTTTCAATTGTTTATTTTGGTCTCCTGGAATAAGTTTTGATAACTTGAGGCACATCATTACCCTCCCCTATAAGAGTCACCTTGTCCTCAAGGTGAAAGTCCGGAAATTGCAGATCGATGATTGCATAGTCCTCCCAAGTATTCTCAAATTCCGGCAGGGTCTTCCACTTGATTAACACTTCCCATTTACCATTGATTAGCTTCCTGGTCTGCCTCACTGCTTCAGGTTCAACTTGAAGCTCCAAATCTTGGGTAAGAAATGGAGGTAGGTTTTGAGCAGGAGTAGCTGGGAGCAGGCATTTTCTCAACTGTGAAACATGAAACACTGAATGAATGCGAGCTCCAACTGGTAACTCCAACAGATAAGCTACGGAACCAATCTTTTCTAGAATCTTGAAAGGGCCATAAAAACGGGGACTCAGTTTTTCATTAATCTTCTTAGCCAAAGAACGTAGTTTGTAGGGCCGAAGTTTGAGATATACCAGGTCACCAATCTCAAAAATCAGTTCTCTACGATGCCGATCAGCTTGATTCTTCATTCTCTGTTGTGCTTGTAAGAGATGTTCTTTGAGTTCAGTCAAGATCAGATTTCTAGTGCGCACCTGCTCATTTACTTCTTCCACCACTGAAGTAATGTCATCCATGTGAAAAATTGATGGTGGATCCCTGCCGTATAATGCCCTAAAGGGTGTCATACCTGCAGATCTGTTAAAGGATTTATTAAACCAATACTCAGCCCAAGATAACCAGTGGGACCATTGTTTAGGATGTTCTCCTGCCATACAACGGAGATATGTCTACAAACTCCTATTCACCGCTTCTATTTGCCCATCGGTTTCCGGATGATAGGAAGAGCTATAGCATAAGGTAGTACCTGCTATTTTGAACAGTTCCCTCCAGAATTGGCTTATGAACACACGGTCACGATCAGACACAATAGATTTAGGAAATCCATGCAATTTAATCACTTCCTTAATGAAAACAGCAGCCACATCTTTAGCATTAAAAGGGTGTGAAAGTGGAATAAAATGTGCATACTTAGTAAGACGATCCACCACAACCAATATAGTATCAAACCTTTGGGATTTAGGAAGGCCAGTAATGAAGTCCATACTTACATCCTCCCACACATGATGAGGTATAGGCAAAGGTTGGAGTAACCCCGCAGGACTCAAAGTTTGAGACTTGTTCTTTTGGCAAATGTCACACCTGGCAACGAAGTCTTGCACATCCCTCTTCATACCTTCCCAATAGATATTCTCGGACAACCTCTTATATGTGCGAAGATACCCCGAATGGCCTCCTATAGGAGAAGAATGAAACTCCTTCAATAGGCCAAGTATTCGAGATGATCCTTTTGGCAAAACCAAGCGTCCTTTGAATAGTAGACATCCATTCTTCAAACTGTATTTGTCATCTGCTTGTTGTCCTGAAATTAACTTTTGCAAAATAGAAGCCATTTTGGTGTCTTGTTGTACTTCTTGGTCCCATTCTTCCTTGTCTTCATACTTCTAAACTGAAAATGCATATAACTCTGCAGATTCCCCGCGTCTTGACAACGCATCAGCCACTCTATTTTCAGTACCTGGTTTGTACTTGATCTCAAACTTATAACCCATGAGTTTGGAGACCCATTTCTGCTGATTCTCATCCATAACTCTCTGTTCCAGCAAAAATTTAAGGGCTTTTTGGTCTGTTTTGATGATGAAATGATGGCCCATCAAGTAGTGATTCCATCTTTTGACAGCTAACACAATATCCATTAGCTCCCGTTCATATACCGAACATTGCCTTGCTCGAGAAGAAAGCATTAGACTGAAATAGGCAATAGGTTTACCATTTTGCATTAAAACTGCACCAACACCAAATCCCGAAGCATCAGCTTCAATTACAAAGGGCTGAGAAAAGTTCGGCATCGCTAAAACGGGCACTTGAGTCATAGCCAACTTCAATGCCTCAAATGCTTGTTGGGCTCGTTCTCCCCATGAAAAGGCATTGTTTTTCAGTAAATCAGTTAAAGGGGCAGCAATCTTACCATAGTCTTTGACAAATTTTCTGTAATATCCAGTGAGTCCCAAAAATCCCCGCAAAGATTTGATATCTCTAGGAACTGGCCAAGATATCATACTCTCAATCTTGGAGGGATCAGCTTGCACTCCTTCGGAGGAGATGATATGACCCAGATATTCAAGTTTAAGCTGACCAAACATGCATTTCTTCTTGTTGATTACCAGTTGATTCTCTTTGAGAATATCCAAAACAATCTTCAAATGCCCAAGATGTGAAGCATAGTCCCTACTGTAAATCAAAATATCATCAAAGAATACTAAAATAAATTTCCGCAAATAATCGCTGAAAATATCATTCATCAGTGACTGAAAAGTCGAGGGTGCATTGGTCAAGCCAAATGGCATGACCATAAACTCATAATGTCCCTCATGGGTGCGGAAAGCTGTTTTTGCTTCATCTCCAGCTTGAATGCGAATTTGATGATAACCTGATTTAAGATCCAGCTTTGAAAATATGGTGCCCCCCCCCCCTCCCCCCCCTAGCTCATCGAGTAGCTCATCAATGCATGGTATTGGAAATTTGTCGGGGATTGTGATATCATTAAGAGCCTGATAATCCACGCAAAATCGCCAACTTCCATCCTTCTTCTTAACCAGTAATACTGGACTAGAATATGGACTAGAACTAGCTTTAATGATTCCAGCAGCCAGCATCTCTTTGATCAAACGCTCGATCTCCGCTTTTTGAGAATGAGGATACCTATATGGACGAATGTTCGGCGGTTGTGATCCAGATTGAAGAGTAATAGCATGATCCCAAGAACGACGTGGTGGTAGGCCCAAGGCTTGCTCACCTACTTCTGGATAATCAGATAATAACTTTTCAATCTCATTTGATGTTGTAACTGCTGCATCTTCAGTTCTTGTTACCTGATTTAACTCGACCAAAAATCCCTGATTCCCCTTCTTTAATAAATTGGTCATGGCTTTGAGTGACACTACTGTTCGAACCATAGATGGATCTCCTCGAAGCAACACCGATCTTCCTGCATCTTTGAATTTCATGGTAAGAAGTTTCCAGTTTACCCTCATCTCACCTAATGTGACTAACCATTCCATCCCCAATACCAAATCAGTTCCCCTCAATTCAAATAGAAAATAGTGTTGATTGATTTGGACTCCCTGCACGTCCAACCTTACTTCTTTGCATACTTCACTCCCGCTAACCTGTTGACCATTGCCAATTGTTACTTCAAATCTTTTGGTCTTCTTAATAGGTAATTGCAGATGATGAGGAAGGGTGGAAGATATGAAATTATGAGTAGCCCCACTATCGACCAAAACTATTACATCGTGCCCATGATTCTTCTCCACGAGTTTCATTGTTCTACCTCCAGTTAGTCCCACAACTGAATTCATATTCAACACCATCATAGTACCCTTCGTTTCCCCTTCAACTAAATCTTCTCCAGTAGGCTCAAAGAATTCTTCTGTATCTTCTTCATCTATGTTGGCCGCCTCTGAAATAATCAATAGGTTAAGCTGCCTATTTTTACAACGATGATTGGGGCCAAATTTTTCATCACATCTGAAACATAATCCAAGCTCTTTTTTTCGAGCAAATTCTGAATCAGACAACCTTTTGAATTGTCCCTCGGATTTTGCTACTGAAGAGTTGAAGCTAGTCGACTTTGCGGTAGTATGCAATGGTGAATCAGTGTTACGACCTGCTGCTCCGGCTCTTGAGTCACGTGTTTCAAGAACGTTTGCTACTCGATGATAATTGGGTCTAAACCCAACTGGTTTATTGCGTGAACTTCCTCTGCTTGGATCAAATTTAAAACCTTGAACTTGCTGCAAAACAGAATTTCGATCCTCCACCTTTTGAGCCATCTCCATTATCTCCCTCAATGTTTGAGCCCGTAAAAGCATCACTTCTGCTCGAATTTCCTCTTTCAGACCATTCAAAAACACTCCAGATAACATTCCATCCGACGCCTCCTTCATAGATGCTGATACCTTTTCAAATTCTTCACGAAACGCAGTGACTGTAGTAATCTGCTTCAGCCCCATTAAGACAGCATATTGGTTGATCTTTTGAGAATGATGGAATCGGTTCAGCAACTTTCTTTTGAAGTCTTCCCAGGTTAACATTTGCTGCCGAGACTCTATCCAATAATACCAATTTAAGGCTTTTCCTTCCAAACAAACACCTGCTGCTTGTAATCTTTCCGCTTCAGAAATTTCATTCACTGCAAAATATCGTTCCACTCTGAAAATCCATCCCAAAGGATCCTCTCCTTCGAAAACAGGTAGTTGTAGTTTCCGAAACCTCTTCCCATCTTTTTCTCCGGCCAAGTTGACATTGCTTCTCTCTTCTTGGTTTCCGACAGATCTGGTTTGAGAAGGGGATGCTTCTGCCATCATGGTTCTCCCTTGTGCTTCAATTCTTGCAAGAGACTCTCTCATTTCTTGAAACCATCCTTCCAGTTTTCTGACATCTTCTCTTACCCCTGTCAAATTAGTCTCCACTTGTTCGACTCGTCCCTCCATTTTACTCACCATACCCGAACGTTACTGCTCTGATACCAAATTGATAGACTTGTCTGCAGAAAAATAAAGGAACAAATAATACCAAACTGATACTAAATACTGATGATTCACACTAGATACACTGATATTACAACAAGAAATCGTAAACAATTACTAGACACTGCTAACAGCTTAAATTACTTCCTAATACATTAATAACACTTAGTTATACAATACATAACACTAAGACTAAACAGATTTCAGCATTCCTAGACATTCGAGAGGCTAGAACTCTCCCTGAAGATTCCTTTTCCTTTTCTCAATACCTCCTTGAAACTGCCCTGCCCCTTTTTCTACAGACAAAACCACCCAATACAGGTGTAACTGTCCCATGGCAGTTACTAAGTTTTTCAATTGTTTATTTTGGTCTCCTGGAATAAGTTTTGATAACTTGAGGCACATCAAATACCTACAACACCTTTTTCTCAACAAAAAACAACTAAGGAAACCTTACACATTCATTCCATTTGGTTACTTTGGATCTCAGTGATAATAATTTTGAAGGAAGCATTCCACAGTGGATTGACAACCTTTCTTCATTGAACATTCTTCTTGTTAAACGTAACCAATTTGAAGGTGAGATTCCAACCCACCTATGCCATTTACGAGTATTAAGAATGATCAACTTGTCTCATAATAAGCTTAATGGTTCAATTCCTCGCTGCTTAAGTTACATAAGCCTAGGGTGAATTCTTGGGAATCCAAGTTTTCGTTCTGTTAGACAAGGAAGATTTTGAAGATTGACAAAGATGTGGAACACATGTAGGGAACAAGTATCTGTGACATGTTCCTCTAAGGCAGAGTCCAATTGGGATCAGGAGAAGGTCAACTTCATGGAGATTCAAACAAGCAAAGGGAGTAAAGCGTGTGGAGGAAGTGTGTAAGCAAGAAGAGTCCAGCTTGCAAAGAGTTTCCTTTCATAAGAAGAATCCTACCAGGAAAGATATCATGAAGATCGGCTTGACAAGTACATTTTCTTTAGGCTGGTAACATGTTTGTATATCAAGTATAAGATCGGCTGCGCTCAAAACTGTGCAAGTACATTACTAGCTTTATCTGCAAAACATCTCTGGTTCCTCTCTTCCCATATTGTCCACCAAATGCAAGTTGGGACATTCTGACTAGATAGGTGGCCTTCACTATTCCAGCATGTTAAAACCTCAAATATTCCTCTTGGCATAACCCATTGGAATCCTCTTAGGTTAGTGAATATCCTCCATAACTGTGAAGTAAACTTGCAGTGCAAAACGATATGATTTATTCTCTCTGCCTCCCTTCCACATAAGTGGCATCTAGAGCGTAGTTGGTATCCCCTCTTGAGTAGATTGTCATGTCTCAGAACTGCTCCTTTAGCCAGTAACCATGTGAAACAGGATATATTTGTGTGGAATTTTCACCGTCCTGATCAATTTCCATGACCACATTTCAATCATATTATTTGTATAGTTGTATTCCTTGTACGCTGGTTTCACAGTGAACTTCCCTTTCTTATTCCCTTGCCAGGAAATATAGTTTTCATGGTTAGACGTTCCTTTGAATTGCTCCAAGGTGATATAGAATTCTGCTCGTCACCCAATCTCTAATCAAATAGCATTCTCCTGCTAGTCCGACAACATTCTTTGGTGGTACGGAGGACATCAATTAACAACAATAAGTGAAAAAAAGATGAGAAGACAAGAAATGAAGAAATATCCAACTAATCAAATTCGCGTTATTCTAATGTTCCCGTGGATTATGGAATCTCAAATTTTGCAAAACCTGCCTTCTGCTACTAGTATAGCATCTGTACGACAGCTCTGACGACACATCTATTATTTTTTTGGTGAGTCTAACCACATATTATTGATCCCAAAGCAGAAAGAAGGTCACAAATTACATCAACAGTCACCAAAATTAGCTTATTGGTCTTAACCAATGATTATAATCGTCATGGCTCCTTTGGTACAAATCCTCACTCTCTCATGGAGATCATGAATAAGTCCTACTGGATTTCCTTAACTTGTTCACCATTAGGATGTAATTTCCCAATGCATTGAGATCGCCAACCGTTTTGCCAAATCTGGTAAACATGTTTGGATTTCTTCATAATATCTTTGTTAGTAGTACTAGGCAAGGGCATATAGCTTGGAATTTGGGGAGACAAAGAAACTCAACCAACTATGTAAAAGAAATAATTCATAAATGACATTGATTTCTACAATCTTGTATAAACTGAAACTAAAATGAGCAGTCATGATAGTGTTTTTTAGCAAGTGCTACACATAGATGATAGGATGAAATCTGGATACTCCAAGAGATCTGGAATTCATCTCGACGTCCTTTTAGCCAGGTGGTCAGTTCATATGTCGTCCTCCGAGAAGGTGAAGGTGAAGATGATAAACAGATTGACCTGACAAAATGAATCTTCAGGTTAATATGCATTTAAATGAAGTCTAACTGGAAAGAAGGGGAGCACGAAGCAATTTACAGACATCCACTAGGCCCATCGTTGATCAAGAGTCTGAACCCGTTCTCAAGAAGACCTTCCTGTTTGGCTACAAGCTTTGCTGTGTAAAGAAGTTGACCAAGAATCTCACAGTGCTTTTCTTCAGCCTGAAAAAAAGATAAATAAAGAACAGGTGAAGAAACAAGTAAGAGTATACCAAACTGGACCAACTCAACCATTTGTGAAGAGTTGGTGAATTTACTTTCGATATGGAAGCAATACTAGATTGATTAAAGAAAGATTTGCAATCATCTATCGGGAAGGTATCCTAACATCACACTAGAGTGGAAACAACTCTAAGCTCCCTATATTCATTAAGGTGACAAGAATCCCAAAAACCTAAGCAGATAAAGCATACAAATCTGGGGAAAGATAAGAAGGAAATTTTTTTATTTTATTTTTGATGAGATAAAGTAATTCCTGTATACAAGTATGCCAAAAGATACAGAGCCTACACAAAAATATATTTCTCTACAAAATGCACCCAATTTTCTAAACAAGCAGGAACCTTTGTATGAACGAAACGAGAAACAAGAGGCAATTTCTCAAATGTATATAGTCATTTTCGACTCCAACAAGAGTCTCACAAGCCTCTCTTTCCATAGAACCCATATTGAAGGTAGTGGAGGAGGCCCTTCTCATCTGTAATTTGCATTTAGTCAAAGTGAGTTTTTCTAAAGATTAACCAAACCAAATAATTCAATCAAGTGAAGTTTCTCTCCCTCGACTTAAGTAATTTAATTATATAGTATCTAATTTCATTTCTATACTTCCCTTTTATTTGTTACTCATATTATAGGACTATGCCTTGATTGGGCATGGATTTAGCTGCATAGTTCCTGTACAGGTTAGAGAGAAGAGAAAAATAACAAAGAGAGCAAGACAAGAAACAAAGTAATAAAGAAGGTTTTACCGAGAGCAAGCAAACAAGGAGATAACCCCCTAAGCGATTGAGAGGTAGCATCTACAATGCTACAAGTCTGACAAGCTCCATAAGATTTTAATTCTCTTTTCTCGTTAAATACATAAAATGAAAACAAAGAAGAAAGAGAGGAATGCCGAGTAGAAGCTCTACAAACTTTTTTATTCTCAGCCATTGAATAGCAAGCTCCAAGGAACGCTGAATCTTAACAAGCTCAGTTCTAAAGTTAATTTCTAAATCTTGTATCTCCTTTTTCTCGTTTTCAATACTTTGTTTGATCAGATGTAGCAACGATCATCATATTAAAGTGCAGTCGCATGAAAATATTAGACCTTTAGCCTTCAAACCGAAAAATCTGGTGAAGCAATCACTTCAAAGCATCAACAGTTTTCTCTTTTCTCATAGATTGGTGTCTCATATTCTGATACGCAAATGTGGTGCTTCATTGTGCTTTTGTGTGCAAGCTTTCAACAGCTACGAGCAACATACTAAAAACTGTGCCTATTAACTAAGAGAAAAAGAATTTTTTCTAACTCCTCTAATGATCAGGACCAAAAACCACAAAAAAAGTGAGCAAAAGAGTGAAAAAAGACGCACGATAAAAAATGAGTAACCTCAGATGTAATATTAATCGTATAGTGCCTGTACAGGTTACAGCAGAAAGCAAGAAACAAAGAAAGACCGGAAGAAAGATAGTAAGAAACAAGAAAGAACGAATGAATGAGCACAGAAAGAAACAACTGATTAAAGAAAAAAACAATCAAGGATATCACTCTCACCACCTAGAGACGCTCCAAGGAATGTTGCAAGTCTGCGAGCAACAATGTGCTAAAGCTAGTTTCTAATTGTTTTTATTTGTTTCTTTATATTAAAGTACAGTCACATAAACCAAAGTACACCAATTTTTTTTTTTGATGAAGTTGTTTCATTACCGGCATCAAGAATATGCAAAGAGCACAAAAGAATACACCATTAGCCTCTAACCAATAAATTAGCGAAGCTTGCCTCGAAGTGTCACCATTTTTGACTTCATCAAAAGCATTGCACCTAATATATTCGGAAGCGCAAATGCAGAAACTGTTTTGCTTCTTATGTGCAACCTTTCAACAACTATGAGCTCCATACAAAAAGCTTGTTCACACTCTTTTAGAAAGTAGACAGAATACCTTGGAAAGTCCAGTTAAGCCATCCCTGACCTTGGGAATAAGCAAAATGTGCACAGGAGCTTGGGGATTTATGTCTCTGAAAGCTAAAACCTGGCATAAAATTTATAGAATTAAATATAAAATATTGTACATCAAAGTATCAGCTTACGTGAAAGCTTAAAGACTTGCGCATATTGATGCAGAATATCAAAATATTCATACCATAAGTGGTGGATAGAGTACTGACAGTGCGCTAAAAAAGCAAAACATGCTTCACCAAGTTTGAAGTTCTAGCAAAATAACAGCAGAAAATTATACGATCTTTGGCAGCAACCAAGCAAAGGTTGGACACTACTTAAAAAGGCAACAACCCAATTCCAAATTCCCCAGGTAATTCAAAAGACGAGCTAAAACAATCACCAGAAAAGAAACACAATTCACATTTCATGGACTTTTTGATAAGAACCACCTGATTTGAACCCCATTTTACAATATCTTTTCCAGGTGTAAGTGCAGTGGCCTATTGGCCTATTTTCACAGCATTGAGGAACACTATATCCACTCCTTATCAGAAGATAGAACTTACGACATCATCTAAGAAATATTCCAAGAGCTTCTGCTTGTATTTGCTGGTTTGCAAAAGTTCATACCAGGAATCATTTTTACTATACCACATTATCTCAATCATAATCTCTATTTCCTAACATCTCAACTTATCTTTCTCGCACAAGACAAACAAGAATATGCAAGAGGTTATCTCATCCTAGTTAACAAGGGCTCCTCCACCTAGTGAGTGGGAGCGGGAATCCAAGTTGAACCTTTCTTCTCCACTCAACCAAGAACTACAGAACAAAAAAGCTCAAGATGGAGATACTCCGTAGCAGGAAGCATTCAACTATGGATGTGTAATGTGTTTGGTACAAGCATTTGAATTGTGATGAATGTTATCCGATGAAAATATTTTCTACCAAGAGAAGGAAGATCACTAGTGTCACATCACTAATTGGTAGCTCTCATTTTCTTTTACAGCTCAGTCAACACTTGTTTTTAACAACCCTTAATACTCAAATATACCACCAATACAGTCTCCTTACTTTTATAACTAATACCTAATCAAATATTTGAAAAAAAGTGACCCTGGCAAACCTTCACCTCCAAACCAATCTCACCCTAACACACAAAAGCTGAACAGAAAGGTAAATAACAAATACACCACCAAAAGGTACAGAAAACACGCATATAAGGCACACCCAAGTGGCATATATACCTTGTCATCCTCGTACACAAAGTCTGCTGGGATTTCCTTGTTAATGATCTTGTCAAATCTGGAAATCAAGAATCAATTTCTAAGGAAACCCCACAATAATAAACAAAGATAATAAGCAGGACTATTGTACATATAATTCAAAAATATAGAATAGAAGCATATGGAAGCTAGTCGAACTCGCAATTGGATAAAACGATAACAATCCAGATTCATTCTTTTCTATTCTACACTACAACAGAACAGAACTTGTCATTAGTTGACTTCTGATCATCTTGATCAGTTGGCTCATCATTAGCCTCTACATGCTCTGGATGGGCACCAGCCAATTCCTCCCCATCCATTACCTTTTTCTTCTTATTTTGCTTAGCATTGTCTCCTCTGCTTGTAGGATAAGAAGAAAACAGAATCATCATCTCTAAAATAAAACATGTAAGCAATGTTAAGTGCTCAGATCTAGAAGATAGAACCTTACGGAATACCATTAAGCAATATATCTGCGGGTTCTCACCTTTGATAATCACTGGCTTTGTTAGTATCATCATCACAAACTATTCTTTTTAGGCCTTTCCTCTCATCAACAACAATATCTTTTGCCTTCTCATCCAATATTCCATGTGAATTTTTTGATCTCACTGATTTACTTTTGCTTTTACGGGGAGCAAAGCCATCCTCGTCTTCACTTCTCAACAGAGGACTGTCAATATTACCCTTGAAGACTATCGAGTTTTCTATGCCATCAGTCACATTTAACTGATTTTTCTTCTTCTTTGGCCTTTTAGATGTACCACTTTCATCTGTAGGCTTTTGGTCCTCCAGTATCTCTTCAATTTTCACTTCTCAAAATGCAAACAAAATGTGTCAGTAGCTTCCTAAATACACTATATATATAATAAAGACCAGACATTACATAATCACTTGAGGAATCAGTCATACGGGATACATTCAAGTTCGGCATCTACTACAAAAGAGAGAATCCACGTCTCTGCTAGGCAGCGTGTCGAATGACCGAGAGCGGACCTTTTCAGTTAAATTGACTCTCGGGAAGCGAAAAATACATCCAAGAAACAGGCCAGCAAAGATTTGGATTTAATTTTTATATTAAGTAATATGTGTGGCCAATCATAATAAGCCACGTGATTTTAACCACTGTGCCGGTCATGATCAATTTCTTTTAGGGGTGTTCAGATTATAATATATAACCGTATTAGATAATATTTTACTGACATACACAATATAATTTCTCGACGACGAAGGGTGTTCGTCCAACCACCCTTCCTCGTCATTGATCATTAGTACACCGTCTTCTTAACTAGGGGCCCCGGAGCTAGCTAGTTTGGAGCAAAAATTATACTATTTATACATGGTTAAGATTAATTTTTTATGTATATATAATAAATATTGAACTCCCTTCAATTAATTCGTGTGCTTACCTCTTCATATTTTGAACAAAATTCTGGCTCCGCTGTCGTTTGTAACGTCTAACCATGATGGCAAATTCACTCAATAAGTATTACTCTAGATAATAGAAGGCCGAATCGAAATTAAGCTAACAATAAATTAAACAAGATAGATATTGTGTACTATATAAGTAACTAGTTGTGATACACACAATATAATGCTGATAATGAAATGCCAAGCAAAGCTTCCTCAATGAACTCCCAACTCACCATATCATATGCTTTTGATCTCACCAAAGGGATGTTATAGTGTCTCATTAAGTCATTTTGTTTTCAACAACCAAGTGAGACAAGACTGTAAAAATCTCTAATCCAAATTAAAAGAGGGAAAGGTCCAATCAGATGAAGCACAAAAATCATCATATTTCACTACTAGCTGTAGCTGCATGCATCCCTCCAGACACTCCTTTATTTAGTAAGGATTTCAGCTTTTCCTTGCACTTTGACCAGAGAATTAATTTGATTAGGGAATTGACAAACCCCCCCTACTGTTAGAAAAACTCTTTTTGACTTTCTCAAACATATCTCTGTTACATCCTTCCATTTTGAGTTAGCAAACAACAAGTTTTATTTTCTTTTCTTATGAAAAACTCAGACCAAAATGTACTCTCTAATTATATTGGAACTTGAATTTATTAACCACTATTACCTACTTTAATTTGTGTTGAAACTGTGTAGAGTATATTCATTCAACGAATTAATGTTTGTTTGTTTTATAACTCATCGGACATCTCGCAGTCTGAATTTCATTTGGATGTGACCATGTAATCATATTTAGCCCTAATCAAATGCACTTTCATACGGTTGAGTTGAGCGATTCATAGCAAAATTTAACTCTTATTTGTTTGGGTGGGTCAAAATTTGGGTTTGGATTAATTAAATTGGGTCAGGGCGGATTATTTACGGGTTTTGGTTTTTTTTTTAGAAAACGAGTAATTTAATTGGATTTGGGGATTTCTGTTAGATGAGGGGTAGAAATGAAAAGTTTATTAACAGCGGGGGTAAATATAACCCCAAAATATGACGAAGAGCAAAGGTAGCCAAAAAACTAAAGTAGAGGGGGTAAATTTGACCCTTCTCCCTTAATTTTAAGAGCCATCTTATAAGACCATAACACAATTAAAATGTTTTGAAAAGAAAACTGACAGAAACAAACAATAAGGTTAAAAAATGAACACTTGAACTTCAAATTTGACGTGATCAAACATGAACAAGCATCCATAAGAGTTTCGAGAAATCATCCAAATTCTCACTTTTTTGTTTGAACCAACAGAAATATATTGTAAGAACTCAAAAACTTACTAAATGAACAAATATTTCCAGTATAAACACAATCATCCAAATGCTTTTGGTCTTTACAACAACAATTTTAGGATTCTACATAAGGAGAAATAACGTCTGCCATGTGCAAGCACGATTCAAGTAACAACATATACCAGCTCAACTTCAGTTACCAGCCATGAATTGGGTGGTACGTTGCCACCATCACCTTCAGCCCCATACCTGTGGGGGAAAAAAGGATCATTGTTAAAGAGAAATTCCAAGGATGTGGCCAACAAGAGGAAACTAGTAAATTGCTTAGGAAAATATTAATTTGGTTTCTGGATTTCCTCTCTCTCAAGCAAGTCAATTCCCTATTTTAGGGCCCTGCCAAGAACACCTCCTTGTTTTCATGCTCTTGCATTAACAGGCGGATAATGACAAACGATGATTATACACGATATTGCAAACAGAATAGCAACTCAAATACATACCCCATGTATGGTGGGATTGTAATTCTTCTTTTGTCCCCAACACGCATGCCTGTCAATAGTGGGATGTACAAAGTATGTTAGTCCACAACACTTGAAATGTAACTATAAAATCAGAGAAACAATCAGTTCAGTCATCCAAGTAAATATTACCATTTACACCGATTTCCAGGCCCTGTATAAGCTGACCAGAAGCTGCAAGCACAAAAACCTAAGCTTAGCACATCGAAATAAATAGAAGCCATCTTCTCATAAATCAAATACAGCACCTATACGAAATTCAAGAGGGTCTCCTTTCCCAAAATTGGTATCGAGTATTTTGCCATTCTCCTTCAGCTTGGTGGTATAACGTATACCAACCTGTTCAGTGGCAGAAAGTCATTATTAATAATCGAAGTGTACTCAACAAGTTCATCAAAGAGGAGAAGCTTAAATCATGGTTGACTTAATTGTGAAGTTATACCATGAGCACAATTTGATATATCCTCAATTTCTAAAAGTGGATTGAGAAACTATAATGCTCCCAGGCACTTCTACCGAGGCAACCTTCTGAAGACCCCTCTGGGTCCTCAGGTCCCCTTCTCCAGTGGTATTCGACTGCCGGGAACTAGGCCTCCACCTCTTTTTCTTCATAACTCTTAACCTTGACTCCATTTCCTTCTATCCTTTTCTCCTATGGAGAATCGAATCTACTTCAGGCAAGGGGGAAAAACTTACGATTTAACAGAGTCTAGATCTGCGGCTGAAATATGGTATGATTGGGTGGAAAGTTCTAAGCTTTATATGAGGAGAATGGTTCTGAGTAGGGGAGCACTCAAAAGGTTACGAGAAGCCTCAGAACTAAGAGGGACAAGTTTTAAATCCTGGAAGTGCAAAGATGTTTCCACCTACATTTATTGCCCTCTCAAGTTCAATAAATATGGTAGATTTATTTATTTTCATACAGTTAATGGGCTGAGCAGAACAGTTATTATCATTCCAGAAAATAACATTATTGAGGGCTGGGGATCACTTGCTGCAAAAATTGATCACTTCATTAATAGAGATGCAGGAGTACAAGAGAATACAAGCCACAAAATCTGAAAGGGGAGGGAGCTTTACACAGAAACAAATGGAATTTAGGAGAAAGGGATGCTGAAAACAACAAGCAGGGGGCTTTAATTTCATCTTCAACCACTACTGACAACGATATTCTATGTAGATGCTTGGTAGGAAGCTTTCCCCACAATGATTAAATCCCCACTTGAAACGACGTCAGGAAGTGGGCTCAGCAGATGTAGAGAGTGCAGAATTTCCAGGTGTATGACCTGAATGGCACTCAGTTCCTGTTCGAGTTCCACAGCAAGGAGCAGAGCATATCTTGCAGGGTGATCGGAGCAGACAAAGGAAAAAATTACAGCTAAAGTGGTGCTCCCCTTTCTCCGGAACCTTCCTAGAACACAAAGAGTTTGGATGGTACTGGATTAGAGTTCTTGGGCTACCCTCCATTTGTAACCCACCAGCGTAATGAAGGAGATTGGTGACAAATGCGATGGCTGGCTAGAGAACGAAGAAGAAACATGGTCAAAAAAACATCACCGATGAGCTCGCATTCGAGTCGGAGGGCCTAGAGAACAGATCCCAACTTCGGTGGAGATAATCGGAGAATGGGTGTTCTCGCTGCCGGTATGGGTTGAATAGCTGGCGAGATATAGAAGGGGGTGGGTGAGTGCGACAGTCGAGGCGGCAGCGGCGCACCAGAGAAAGGACATGACAACGTACGTCGAAATGGAAAGATGAACGAGATGGAACTTGTGGAGGACCAAAGGTCCAGGAAGGGATCTGCTACAAATAACCCTAATTATGAAAGCTCAGGGATGAAGTTTATGAGGGGTGAGGTGGCAAGTGGGAGTGGGGCCTCCTTTTTTAAAGAACGTGGCATGCAGGAACATAGCAAGAGCAAAGGGCCAACTGCCAAGTGTCAATCTATTGGGCCTTCAAACTTTGGGCTTGATCCCAAAAGCTCTCATTTAATTTAAAGAAAAAGGCCCAGTTTATTGAGCCTTCACAGATTTCATAAACATCTTCGATGATAACAACTCCATCTCTCCTCTCTATTCACAAAGCATAAGCGAGATAGAAGAGCTCATGCAACCACCAGTTCCAAAGGAAGATGACGCCTCCATGGAAATACAACTTTCAATTCCCGGCGAACTTAAGAGTTGTTATAGATAAAGTCGCTATGACAGTAGCAATAGGGTGGAAGTGAGCATGCCACTCAGGGAGTACAAGACAGTGGTCACATGGCAATTCTTGATGAACCTACTCCTGTAGAAATTGACGAATCTTGCGGTTATGAGGAGCTAGAAGAGAGAGCAACTTTGTGGGCTCACTCTAATGTGTTCAAATTAAGTCAACTTTTTGGGGCAAGTTTCACAGGCTGCGAAAAGATTTCTCTATGTTCATGAAGATTGATCAGAAAAGGTCCCTACAGAACCAGGGTATGGGTGATGGGAATGAAAGGGAAGAGGAGAATAACAACCAATTATGTCATCAATGAAGGTCAAAATCCTTTGTTGGAATGTAAGAGGTTTAAATGAGGTGGACAAGAGAAGGCTGGTCTGGAACATGCTGCAATAGTGGGGAGCTGATATATACATGCTGGTGGCAACTACGATAAAGGACGCGGAGGTTGAAGTAATCAAACAGCTCTGGAACAACAGATGGTTAGGGGACATACATTTGGAGGCTATAGGAACGAGTGGGGGTATCAGAGTTCTATGGGACAAAAGAGTATGGAAGGGGGGATCAAATGATCACATGCAAGTTCATTGGTCTCAACCAGAACACCTTACATGGTTTCCAAGTGTTGTCTGTGCTGAATGTGGGAGGAATGAGAGGAAGGAGCTATGGTGGGTGCAGGCAGATGTTAGGAGCATGTATGATGGGCCTTGGGTGGTGTGTGGTGACTTCAATGTCACTAGGCATCCCATTGAGAGGACAGATTGCCAGAGAATTGCAGGGGCTATGGCAGACTTCTCAGAATGGATAAATGAAATGGAAAGTATAAAATGAAACAGTAGAGTGAGAGAACAATTAATTACACATAATCAAGAAAGAAAACCAGACCTTAAATCTCACGTAAGCTTTTTTTCCACCCGGCTTGCCCTTAGACAACTCTTCTATGACCAATCCAGGTGTAGAGCACTTCACAAGAGAAGGTTTATCTTGTTCAAGATCTGCTTTGCCATCCTGTTGACTTTTCTTCTTCTTTTTCTTTTTCTTCTTATCTGAGATTAACAGTGTTGGAAGTGTAGGTGAGAAGAAATAACACATACTAAAATAGATCCAAGTACTCATATTCGTGTCACGCCTGTTTGACAATGATACATAAAGGCAAAAAAGTGATCAACATATAAATAGATGAAATACAGCTTAAATAACAAAGGACCAAATGACTTTTAAGACAAAATTAGACATTAGTGAATACAGTGGTTATGGGGATAAGTGGCTATTTTACTGAAGATTGTGATGGAAGGCAGTTCCAACCAGTGATAGATGTCTCTTTTGTGTATAGTGGCAAAGAAGAAATGTTGGCATGACATTATTTTTATATATATACATATAGAAATAATACATACAACCTATAGAACCAGAGTAAAGTCTGTTAGGATCAATTGAGATTTGATTTTTGTGTCTTTGAAAGCTGCAGAGCACAGAGTTTACCTTCATTACTTAAAAATTTCTTAAGCCTGCAAAAGGACACCTTGGTGGTTCTATCAATTCCATGCCACACCAATGCTTGAAAAGTCTTTATTGCATCAGCAGTAGTATCTCTGGCATTAAAGGTGAAATAATACCGCGTCCCAGCAGCAGATGTTGCATTTACGTTCACAATTTCCTCGAACACATACATTTTATCATCCGACAGCTACAAAATCATCAATTACAATGTATATTAGCTTTTGATATAACCATTTTCAAACGAAAAGAAGAAGGCAAAGCACACTTACATTCTTTGAATTGAAATCATGAATTGCCAATTTGCACAACTCAGTGTATTCCTCTTTTATCTTTGGATTCCTCCGGTAATCATTTAGTTGCACAAGCGCAGCCATCATAGAAGTACCCGGGTGGACAGAGATATCAAAACCCTATTGCGTTGCACCAAAAGTAACGTCAGTTACAAGTAGAATAAAACATACCATAATAATCGCATATAAGTAGGTAGTTACCTCGCTCTCATCCCACTCCTTGTAATACTGCTTCCAGATTTTGCCATCTGGCTTACCCTCCTCAATTTCAAAAGAAGGATCATCTGATTCATACCCTATAGAGAAATCACTTTCCTCTGAATCATCCGACTCACATTTTGTAGCTTCTTCACTCGACTCTCGTTTCCTTCCCCCACAAAAAACTTCGCCAGGGATCTCCGGTTCCGCCATCGCAACCAAATGGATTTTAACCCTAATACACAAAAACCCTTTTCCCCAATTTTATTTCACTCTTTTTATTTTATCCTAAATAATATTCCTCCACCTACTTTCTATTTTAGTCCGTTTAAAAAAAAATGACCTTTCTCTTTTTAATAATTTTTTAATTTCAACTTTACACATAGCATGTTTAAAACTACAAGATTAAATGACATTTTGGTACATTCCACATATCTTTAATTTAAGATCACAAGATTCAAAAGTCATTTTTTATTTTCTTAAACTCCGTGTCAAATCAAAATAGGTCAATCAATTTGAAACGGAAGGAGTAAAAGCATTATCATTATCATTAAAAAATATGACCTATTTTTTGACTTGATACTGAGTTTTGAATCTTGTGTTCTTAAATTAAAGTACTTTCGGTGAATAGATGTTTGTGTTTAGTCAATAAATTTGAATTAAAAAAAAATCCCCTCCTTGAAGCATGACGTGCATGAAAATAATTCTCATGTCCACACACTTATTCCGAAGTGTTAGGCTTGCCTTCCTATAATTTAGGGCATTTTGGTAACTCTCTAATTACGACATTTTGCATGGTATGTTTAAAATATTACAAGATTTAAAGAGCATTTGATGCATTAGTAATCCGGAATTGTTTGAGTTAACGCCGTTCAAGGATGTTGTATTCTAGAGGGGACAAATCAAGAGTTATATTCTTGGATTCGTGAAGATAATATCACGGTAGGCTTGGATCTCCTTAAAGAGAGCGATATATCCGCGCCTCAACCTAAATTTTTGTTATTTATTTTTGTTTAATTTGTTTTTCAACTGTAATTTATGATATTTTCACCAACACTTTTTAAAACTTTCTGCCCAATCAAACTAAAAAACTTAAGTTGAAACAAAGAAATTATCATTCAAATACGTGCTCATATCTCAAATATGACTTAGATTATGTAGATATATTGTACACCACTAGTACATAGAACTTAAAATTCCTTTTATTTCATCATCATTATGATACATCAATCTATATCTATATCTACCATGAACTCAAAAATAGACAAAGTGAAATTACTAAAATACTCCCAATTAAAAAAGCCCAACTTAAAAAAGAAATAAATTAAAAGCTAATTTCTCGGCGCTTAAAAAAGGTCACGTAAACAGCACCAACCGGCGCTTCAATACGACCATTGTTCTCCTTCAGAGTAACACCGCTTCAGATACCCTATTCCATTCAGGGGCGGAGCTACCTTATAGTGTGGTCAACCGAACACCCTTCACCAAAAAATTATATCGAATACGTAGGTAAAATATTCTGTTTAGAATAAGGATTACAATTGATTAATTTGATTGATTCCCGATTTTGTGTACCTTAACAGGTTCACTTTTTAATATATCGAAGTTGAGAAGTTGGTCAATCATATATTACCTCTATTGGGACGACAATGATTGCCCCGGCATATATTCCCAGATCTTGTCAATGGCCCAGGAACATGCATTCCGCTATCTGTAATTGCCTTCTTTCTTAAGGTTCGTATGTTAGAGAGTGATAATTCTATTTTTTATTTGTATTTATTTTGGTTTCTTTCAGTGTGAATAATCACTTGTTGAAGTGCTTGATCCCAATAAGTTTTGAAGTTAAACTTGGATCATGTCTGTTATATTCCTAATTTGGATCAGGGATTTAAGACTCATAAGAGCTTGATCTCAGAATGAATTCCACTTAACTTCTTAATTATACAAAGGCTATAAAATGTACGTTAGTTGTTTGACCATTGCTATATTTGTTTTTGGGGCATCATGGTAGGTGTTATTGAGAACTCTATTTACCAAAAAGTAGAAATGATCTGCATACGTCCTATCCTCCCCAAACCCTACTTGTGGGATTACGCTGGATATTTTGTTGTTGTTGTTGTTATTTCTAAAAGTCAAGCTAAGTTATTAAGCAAGACCAAATATATGAAAAGGGGGAGAGATAAGTTAATAAACCGGACAATGGACTAGATATATCGCAATCTTATTGAGTCATTGACCTTGATAACTCTACGACGGGTGATACAATCAAATTCTGTCAAACCTTGATCTAGTGAGAAGTAGGATTTGATTTTTACTTTCAACCTCAAACTTGCATCAGGGTAGGCTGCCTACATGATGCTCCGTTCACCAGGTTGCCTTTTTTACTTTCAACCTCAAGCTGTCATTTTCATGTGCTAATGATACTCTGTACTTCAGGTCATGGGATTAAGGTGGTCAGTTGTTTTCTATGTGGAGAGCATTGCAAGAGTCAGGAGACTTTCTTTGAGTGATTTGCTTCTTTACAAGCTACGCATTGTTGATAAGTTATTTGTCCAATGGCAACAATTGAAAGACACATTGGTTGTCTAATGTAAATAGAATAGTTCTCAAAGTACACCTAATTGTGAAAATGGACTTGATTTTCTTAATGGAGGCCCTACGTATCTTAGACAGTAATTTTTGCTTTTTTGGTGAGGTAAAAGTTGATATTTTTTGCATATAAATGAAAAGATCAACAAGATTATGTGCTGTCGAAGTTGGTATTTTGTTTATTGCAATACTATTTACCTTTATGAACGTTTCAGAAAATAGTAACATGGCAGTTGAGTTCATATATGTACTTGTCAAATGGCTTTTGCATATTGGGGTTGCATTTCTTGGTTTCGTTCTAAAATGTTGAGTACGACAGATATGTCAAGACTCAATGATCAACATAGATAACTCAATTTTTTTTTTACTATATCCATTCATGTATACTTTTGAAGAACATTTATTAAAGTAATGATAATGATATTACTTGGACAAAAGTAGAAACTACAATATCAAGCAATGCACACATATCTTACCAACATGTCTCAAGAATCACGTGCAACGCACTTGCCGTGGAACTAGTTACATTATAATGGCATTTTAACCTTAGCCTTGGCTCAAGAAAAGTGCTTGAGCATTCTCATCACTACAATAGAGACAAGGATGTTGAGTCTTAATATGTTCATCATTTTCCAAAACATCTCTAGACTTCAACACCAACTCTTTATTACTAAGAGGGCCACGATTTTTCTCCAAAACAATTAAAATTGCATGGCTAAATGCACCATAAGCTTGATTTTCATTTTCAATTCCTCCAACATCTTGACATTCTTCATTAGCTTGACATCCACTTAGCAAAATACCCTCATCTTGTTTAAGTGGCTTCAATAAATCTAACTCCACTTGATTAGGCAAAGTAAACAGAACACTAGCCTCATTTCCAAAGAGTTGTAACATGTGTGTTCCAATATCTGAGGTGTTTATGTTTGTTAAGGATGTTAGATGTTCCAAGATAGTTTCGTGAGGGATGAATTTACGCTTGTAATGATAAGATTTTGATGTTGACTCCGACTTGTTTGAGACTGAGACGTAGTTGTTCATGTTCTTTTCGAATTCTTGATTTTTTGACTTGTGATGAGATGGTCCAATTTGCTCTTTCTCTTTGTCAATTAGGCCTCCACTATGGCAAGAATCTGAAAGGATAGTGAAAGTTGCTCCTTCTGGTACTCGATTCACTATTTTTCGAATGTCCACATCTGTGAAATAAATGTTTTAATCTACAAGTTACTAAGAACTTAAAATTGTGTAATAATATGTCAAATATAAACATTCTTACAAAAGAATAATTGAGTCATTTGGAAATGGTGGTTTCAATGAGTAGATGTTTTTCACTTTCTTTGGATACGAGTTGATTTCTCAAATGATCATTCAATTTTATGTTTTTTTACAATAAGTTTCTTGTCAAAAAGATAACTTATCTAGTTTTACGACTTTACTGAGATAAATCGTAAGTTCTGTGGTTGTATATCACCAAAGTTTTCAGGGCTAACATGACATAACCATCATGGCTATTTTTGATGATTTAATTTGGCATGCCTATTTGTCTTTTCTGTCTCAGGCGAGACAAAATGGACATGCACAAGAGGTCTGGTGTCCGAGTTGATTGATTAGACAACGACTACTTCACTTATTATATCCTGGAATGAAACAGGATGGAATTGAAAGAACGGGTTTCAAGAAATTAACTTACTAGTAATATAATTGAAATCAAGAGGAATAATGGCTTCTTCTTGGTTCTTTTTTCCAGTCAATGTTCCATGTCCACTAAAATGAAAGTACAAAACATCCCCTGGTTCAGCTTCATCAACCATTTTATTAAGTGATTTCTTGATATTAGCTCCAGTAGGCATTACAGGGCTGCCTGATTTATCCATAAGTAGTTCAATGTGTTGTGAATCGAACTCGAATCGATTCACTAGCACATCTCTCATTGCTAAAACATCGTTGTGACATCCATGTAACCTGTCATTTTAACAGTGGCGAAGTCAAAAATTTCGTTAAAACTACTCTAAGTTTAATATATATGCACAAAAAAAGTATATAATTTCGATAAGGGGTGTTTAATTGACCACCCTTCACTCTATGTGGCTACGCTACTGACCTGTATTTTGTGTTTTCATAGTTGCAACCAACTAGAACTGCTAATTTTTTACCAACTTTCTCCATTTCTTTAAGAAATAAATGACTGCAAGAATTCTCTTTGTTTGTGGATTTATCAATGTTGAAGTGTTTATTTTGTGGATCGATTGAATTAGAATTTATAGAGAAAGTTTCATTTTTGTTATTGCTTGTAAGTTTCATTACTTGAAGTCATTATTAATTGCTTATGAGGTTAATTGCTTATGAGGTTCCATTTCTGAGTTTGTACTTTAAGAAATTAGAGGAAGCAATGTTATTTTGTTCACACGATTAGTCTTTTTTCTTTTTTTTGTCCCTCTCTTAAATTAAGGTTTTGTAGGAAGATTTCTCTGCTCACATGGAACAATAATGAAAAGTTAAAGACCACATACAATAGACACGACCCTCACATGGATCCCACGCATAGTGAGAGCTAATATATGTAATAGGTTGTCTTTGAGTAATATAAAACTCCCGAAAGAGAGTCTCGACGCAATGGTAGAAGTTGTTTTTCTGTGACCGCTTAGAAGATCATAAGTTCAAGCTATGAAAATTACTTTTTGCAAAAATACAAAATAAGATCAGGTAAAATAGATACATTACGGCTTGGCACTTAGACCCCACACACCAACAAGAGCTTAATGCACTAAGCTGCCCTTTTGAGTAATATAAAACTATCATACACACGAATAACAAAAATTACTATGGTGATATGATCCACCTAATAACATATCAAGTGTAATCCCATAACTTAGGTCTAGGGAGGGTAATGTGTGATGGAATATACTATTAACCATATAATTTATGTTATAGTATTATGTTTTCAATCCATGTAAAGACTGTTTAATTATATTTACTCAATTTAATAAAGTCTTTATTTAAATAGATCATTGTGTCAACATGCGTGTCATTTACTTATACAGTAGACGATTTTGTGTATGGAGTTATTCAACTCATACACGGAAGATTAAAATTGTCGGTTCTTATAAGTTATAAATTACTGTTCACAATCAGAGATAAAGTAGGACAAATATCTTGATGATTGTAGCACAAAATTAAATATAATTTGATCTTAATTATGGGAGTGGTAATATTCCGACTTCTTGTGCTAGTACATTTCGTATGTATTGAACGGACCAAGTAGAGATGTTCATTTATATTCTGAATATTAGTAAATAACTTCTCTAGTCCATTACATGTACTTATACTCTTAATCTTGATATGATTATTATGACCTATATAGTTTGATTTATTATTTTAATCTATTACAAGGTGAGACTCTATTATGAGTCAACATATTCCTAATAGGTTGGATGATAACAAATCACACTAGTGAAATAATAATTAGTTGATAGAACCATGTCTCAGACTTGAGATAGAAGACACCCATTTATGGTTGCTTAAAAGTTTTCACGTGAAAACCCTGCAGGTGGATTTAATATCTGTCATGTGAAATAAGTTAAGTATAAAAATAAAGGATTGAATTAATCAATGAATTAAATTCTTCAGAAATTTTATTTAATCGATTGGTGTCAGTAATTCTAACATGGAGGATTAAATAAGATGTAATGGTTGATTTCGAAATTAAATCGAGGAGTGCAATTATAATTTTTTAGTGGAATAATTTGTAATTTATTATGGTATGATAATTCATTCAATTGCGAATTAATATCATAATTAGAAGCCTCAGTTAATAAATCCACGGTCGCTACTATACCTGATCAATTAATCAATTTTTGAAAAGAAAAGGAGTACTCCGGAAGAAGTAAATTATTTTACTCGTCTTCTAAATATTTGTTTTAACAGAATATATTTTAAATCAGAAAATATTTAAGGAGTATTAAAAACGTTTTAAGGATATTTATGGACAAAATTATTTTACCCATTTATGGAGAAAAACGTTTTTGCATATTTATGGAAAAACGTTTTGTGTGTTAATTGTGAATTAAACAACGCTCTTAATTGCAAAATTCAACTTCAGTCGAAAATTATGCATAAAAGAGGTGATTGTTCTTCACCAAAAATTATCCTTTTCTGAAAACGAAGTCACTTGTCCACCCAAGATTTGGTTAGAAGATTAATCAGGAAATAATAGAAGACTATAGATCGGGGGCGGCAGTTCTAGATTCTGTGGTGTCAACAGTTCTAGATTCCGTGGTGTTAGACGAAATCAGTGAAAGCTTCAACAAGTAAGTATCTTTTGATTTTTGTTTATAGTTACATTATATGTAAATCATGTAAGTTTGTGATCCGTACTCATGCTTCCGCTGTGTGTTTAAATTGTGTGCTCCAACAATGTGTATGCAGACCTTACCCCTATCTTGTGCAAGTAGAGAGATTGTTTTCGATATATGATCGAATTTCTTTTGTTTGCCAACTTTGTTCTATTGATGGAGACATAAAACTGCATGCTTCCTTTCACGTAACATCTACATCAAGAAGAGAAAATTCTTGGGAATCCCTCAAATCACTTTAGTAATCAGCAGCTACATGTATTAACAAAAAATAAAATAAAACCTCCAACAAAAGTTATGTGCACCATATACGTGAAGCAAACTCATGGAAAGACACATTATGAGCAATAACTTTGCTTTAATCCAAGAAATTGGGATATTATAATAATTAGATAAATCTCCATTCTATCCTATTTTCACATTTTATATTTTATTTAGTTTTTGGCTTCTAAGTCTTTATATGGAAATTTGTTGCTTTAGAGCAAAGAAATACATAGGATAACCAGTGAAGTTATTCAAAGGCTCCAATTAGGAAGTTAAGAAGGTAATACGTTTTTTCATATTTTACACTGCATGCAAGCGGAGCTCGCTCGAATCGCAAATTGGTCCAACTCGTAATTCACTTCTAATTCTGTGTTCCGGTCATAGTAACATTAATTGGTTACATTCATAAGTAGTTTGATCCATTTTTTTATAACGTCAACCACAACCCAGTGTAGTCCCACAAAATGGGGTATGGGGTGGGTAAAGTGTTCACAGACCTTACCCCTAGCGAAAAAAATAGAGATGCTATTTCCGATAGACCCTCAGCTCAAGGAAAAACAACATAAATCATTAGGTATTATGAAAGAGTACAAGTAAATCTCTCTTATTGATAAATAGCATAATTGTCAGGAGGAGTCCTGTTTGTCTCCATAGGGGGTATAGCACAAGCTTTGATTCTTTAAATGCTACACACAGATGATAAGTGTTTTTTTAGCAAGTGCTACACATAGTGATACGATGAAATCTGGAATACTTCATGAGATCTGGATTTCGTCTCGACATCCTTTTAGCCAGGTGGCCAGTTCATCTGTCGTCCCCCGAGAAGGTGAAGGTGAAGATGGTAAACAGATTGGCCTGACAAAAACAATCTTCAGGTTAATATACATTTAAATTGGAAGTGCTATAACTGGAAACAAGGGGAGCACGAAGCAAGTTACAGACATCCACTAGGTCCATCGTTGATCACGAGTCTGAACCCATTCTCGAGAAGACCTTCCTGTTTGGCTACAAGCTTTGCTGTGTAAAGAAGTTGACCAAGAATCTCACAGTGCTTTTCTTCAGCCTGATAAAAACAAATAAACAGGTGAAGAAACAAGCAAGAGAATATACCAAACTGGGACCAACTCAACCAGTTGTGTTCTTCACTTGTGAACAATCGATGACGATACTTGAGCAATACTAGATTGTTTAAAGAAAGATGTTTTTGCAGATTACAGAGCAGCACAGAGCCATAGTAGTCAAATCTTTCAAAAGGTCCAGCTATGACGTGCAAGGACTAGGGATGTTGTCCTATGTATCCCAGATATTTGCTCATTTAGGGAACCAAATGTAAAACGACAATAAAGTTTTACCATTTCCTGGTCCAACACCTTCAAACTCCTAACATGACCAAGTCGACGAAACTTTGGAATTCTAATGCAGTTTCACCTCATTCCTATCATATTGAGGTCCCACTTTTCTCCCATTCTCAGGTGCTAAGATACCCATTTCTTCAATTATCAATCATGAAGGTATTCTAACATCATACTAGTGGAAAGAACTATAATGAATTACAAGGATAGAAGCTCCATATATTGATTAAGGCTACAAGAAACCCAAAAAATAAGCAAAGCATACAGTTTGGAGGGCAAAAGATAAAAAAGAAATATTTAATTTTCATTTTGAAAAGATCAAGTAGTTTAGTAACGCAGGAAAAATCCTGTATACAAGAATATAGAGAGCCTACAGAAAATATAGTCCTCTACAGAATACATCCAATTTTCTAACAAGCATGAATCTTATGGGTGCACCAAACAGAAATGAGAAAAAAGAGCCAATTTCTGAGATGTACAGAGTAACTTTCAACTCCAACAAGAGTTTCACAAGCCTCTCCTTCCATAGAACCCACATTAAAGCGAGTGCGGCAGCCTCTCATTCCCCGCGTCTTCTCTCTACCATAATTTGATTTTTCAGTCCAAATGAGTTCCTCATGATTAATTAAATCAAATGCTTCAATCAAGTGAATTTTCTCTTCCTCGACTTAGGTAATTTAATTATATATTATCTAATTTAATTTATATACTTTTCTTTTATTCGTTAATCTTACTCTAGGCCCATGCGTTTAATGGGCGTGGATTTTAGCTGCATAGTGCCTATACAGATTAGCGAGGAGAGGAAAAAATAACAAAGAGAGCAAGAAAGAAACAAAAGAAGGCTTGATAACAAGCAAGAAAACAAGGAGATCATCCCTTAAGCGATTGAGAAGTAGCTTCTAGGAACCCTGCAAGTCTGACAAGTTCTAAGAAACTTTGTATCCTCTAATCTCGTTAAATACATAATGAAAACAAAGAAGAAAGAAAGGAATACTGAGTAGCAGCTCTTCAAAAAAAATTATTCTCAGCCACTAAATAGCAGCTCCAAAGAATGCTGAGTCTTAACAAGCTCAGTTCTAAAGATAATTTCTAAATCTTGTATCTCCTTTTTCTCATTTTCAATACTTTGTTTGATCAGATGTAGCAAGGATTATCATATTAAAGTGCAGTCACATGAAAAGATTAAACCTTTAGCCTTCAAACCAAAAAATCTGGTGACGCAAACACTTCAAAGCATCATCAGTTTTCTCTTTTCTCATAGATTTGTGTCTCATATTCTAATATGCAAATGCAGTGCTTCATTGTGCTCTTGTGTGCAAGCTTTCAACAACTACTAGCAACATACTAAAAATTGTGTGTATTAATAAGAGAAAATGAAATTTCTTAACTCCTCTAATGATTCAGGACCAAAAAACACAACAAAAAAAAAAGTGAGCAAAAGAGTAGCTCCCAGGAATGCTGCAAGTCTGCAAGCAGAAATGTGCTAAAACTAGTTTCTATTTCTTTTAATTGTTCGTTTCCATTTTTAACACGTCATTTAATAAAAAATAACAAGGATCGTAAGTACACCATTAGCCACTAAACCTATAAATTAGCAAAGCTTGCCTCAAAGTGTCATCGTTTTTTACTTCATTAAAAGCATTGCACCTCATATGTTCTGAAGCGCAAATGCAGCAAACTGTTGTGACTGCACTTTAATACATGTAAACCCTTTCAACGACTATGAGCTCCCTACAAAAAGCTTGTCCATACTCTTTCAGAAAGTAGAAAGATACCTTAGAAAGTCCAGTTAAGCCATCCCTGACCTTGGGAATAAGCAAAATGTGCACAGGAGCTTGGGGATTTATGTCTCTGAAAGCTAAAACCTGGCAAAAAATGACAGAACTAAATATAAAAAACATGACATCAAAAGAATCAGCTGACACGAAAGCTTAAAGACTTGCGCATATTGATGCCCAATATCAAAATACTCATACCATCATAAGCGATGGATAAGTACTGCCAGGACGCTAAAAAACAAAACATGCTTCAGCGAGGAGTAGCAAAATAGCAGCAAAAAATTATACTGATTTTTGCCAACATCCAAGCAAAGGTTAGGCACTGCTACTAAAGAAATAGCCCATTCCTTGTTCCCCATGTAATTAAAAAGACGAGTTAAAACAATCACCTAGAAAAGAAACATGATTCACATCTCATGGACATCTAGATTAGAAGCACACAATTTACAGCCCATTTTTTAAAATCTTTTCCAGGTTTAAGTGGATTACATGCTTCCTGGTGTATTTCAAGACCACCTGTTTGTATTTCAGAAGTTTATATCTGGAGACATTTTTACTATATCACATTATGAAATCATTTGCATTATTGCCTAACATCGGTAGCTTTCTCAAACAAGGAAAGCAATTATGTGCAAGAGGTTATCTTATCCCAGTTAATAAGGGCTCCTCTTACTAGTGGAAGTGGCTCCAATTTGAACCTTTCTTCTCCACTCCACAACAACTACCGTGAAAATAATTTGAAGAAGGAAATAGTATTCAACTATGTTTTGTTTCGCACAAATGAAAATGATTTCTATTTTTTAGCCACCTCAAATTGTGATATATGTCATCCAATGGAGATACTTTCTATCAAAATGGGGAAAATCACTTGTGTCATTTATTAGCAGGAACCATTTTCTTTTACAGATATTTCCTTCATATCACTTGATTCCGTCGACACTTGCTGTAAACAACCTCTAATACTCAACTAATCACCAAAACACTATCCTTACCTTCACTTACTTTTATACCTAACCAAAATAATTGGAAAATATCCCTGTTTATAAATACTCCCTCCATTTCAATTTGTTCGACTTACTTTCCTTTTTTAAGTCCGTTTAAAAAAGAATTGTCTCTTTTCTCTTTCGGCAACTCTTCAATTTCAACTTTCCACATAGCATTTTTAAGACCACAAGTTTAAAGGACATTTTGATAGAGTACATTCTACATATCTTTACTTCCTTAAACTCCGTGTCAAGTCAAAATCAGACAAACAAAATTGACACGGAAGGAGTAACAAGTAGTGTCAGCTCCAACATCTATTCCACAAGATACCTATATTTTTCCAACCCATCAAAGCTTAGGCATCTAGAAATTTAAAATCTAAAAGATTTTCCATATCAAACATTTTCTTCCAAGCCAATCGCAATCTAAACACATAAAAGATGAACATTTTTACACCTAAGCAAATACACGACCAAATAGTACACACATAACATGCACACCCAAGTAGCAATATATACCTTGTCATCCTCGTACACAATGTTTGCTGGGATTTCCTTGTTAATGATCTTGTCAAATCTGAAAATCAAGAATCAATTTTTAAAGAAACCCCACAATAATAAACAAAGCTGATAAACAGGAAATGGAGAAATGAATACATGGTAGGAGAATCTGAAGGAACAGCAAGAAGAGCAGCTTCTTTCTCAGAAGCCATGGCAGTGAAGTGTGAAGTCAGAACTTGGATTCGGCTCCTATTGGGGTTTTCTTCTTCGCTCATATTAACTTTATTAATCAACATATCACTACTATAATTTTTACATAACTGTGGTTGGATATACCAAGTTTTTCTCTTGTACAATATGATACTTTTATTTTCTGTTCCAAATGAAAATGACATTTTTTTTCCCTTTTAATTTATAAAATTTAGGGTGTGTTCGGTATGAGGCAAGATGTTTTTTAGGAAATTAAGAGGTCCTTTGATGGAGTGTATAAAAATAGTGTGGAATATAGTGTATTAGTAATATTGATATTAGTTATTTTTGAGATTATTTCTTATGTTGTGTTTGGTTTGATGTATTAAAAATAATATGAACTGGATAATTTCTAAAAAAATTATATATTTGTTTAAAAAAGACCTTCCACAAATATGGTGAAAAAGGTTTTGAGAAGCAATTGTGTCTTTAACCATGCTAATGCATGCATTAAAATCTTTTGCAATACTAATACCATGGATTTTTATTATTAGTTATGCATATCTTAATACCAAATAGAATGTATAACTAGTAATACACAAAGCTAATACATGCATTATTTTTCTAATGCACTCTACCAAATGATCCCTAACTGAATTCTTTACTTATTTTCTTGTGTTTAGTACTTAAGCAAAAAATAATAATTTAGTACCGTATGTATATAATCTAGATAAGTATTATAGGATCAGAGGTAGGGTTTGGGGGATATGAGTGTGGGTGGTGGCTAGAGCCTACAGGGAGGAGGTGGAGATGAACTGTGTTGAAGGGTGCAGGGGAGGACATAATCAATATAGAATGTCAATTGTAGAATTTATTTATTTTACTTTAACTAAGAAAGTCATTTTTTTAATTTTTAAAAAACTTACTTTTTCTGAAGAAAAATAATTTCTTAAATTTTGACCAAACCCAACATAAAAAAATGAAAATTCTCAGGAATGCAAATTGACAACTTTGACCTTTCCACACAACTAGTAGAGGACACACATATACTTCTATGGAATTTAATTTAATATGTGACTTTAATCTAGAACAACTTCATCTTGACTTGTCTATTTTACCAAAAAACAACAACAACTTGACTTACTAATCAACCAAGCATAAGCCAACACTTCGTCAACAACCAATAAAGATCGTATTGGAGTGCTAAGTATTTTTTATTTTTCATTAAAAGTTACGAATTTGAGTCATGTTGAGTACAAAATCATCTTTGTTAGAGAACACTTTACTTCTAATGTGAATTTTTCGATGCGAATTCAAATTTAATCGAATCTTAATACAGATATCGAACACCAAGTAGAAAACATAAAAGAACACTTCAATTCATTAGCTAAAATTACATAGTTTGCACAAGTATTTGGAAAGTGATGAGTTTGTTTGATGTTTGTAAATATTATATATAACTCTACGACTTGGATTCTAGTAGCTCATACCTCATAATTTGGAAAGTAATAGACTTCGAACGAATCCAATAACTTTTTCTTGGATCATATATTTCTATTTAAAAATTCATTAAACCTGTATAAATATTTAACTCTGAATCCAGTAATTAAGATGAGTTATGAATTCGATAACAAGTTCACAATTCATTAACTTTAAATCTTGACTTGGCCTTCAATTACATTATGTATTGATTACTCCCAAAAATCCTATTTATAACCTATAGATATACCATTGTAGGTGTTGGAAAATAAAGATAAGTTCCCCCCCCCCCCCCCCCCCCCCCCCCTTATATGACGGCTAGAGTTTGCACACAAAATACAATATACATCTCCAAAAGAATATCTAGATTGTGGAAACCAAGGAATTTATCCGCATCCGCTACAGAGAAAAATTCATAAATCTCCTAAACTAGTATTTACGTGAGATACTACGTATCCTTTAGAATAATCTTCACATGGATTTACTTGCTTATACCAATATTGGGCTTAGATGTTTATGATGAATCTTCTTGAAATGGACTTCCTAAATTGACGAGGCCCATGTGAAAATATTCTTGTTTTCTCTTGATGGGCTAGTGGGCCAAATCATACTTTAGTTCTTGCACCTCATGAGTTCCCCAACATTTTATGTTTGAGGCTTAAGCTATATACATCGTATACAAAGAATACATATACATATTCAAAAGATATTAAAGTATTTCTTTAAACAATGAATTTGAAAACTTTAAAAAATAAGATAGATTATCTGTTATAACATGTAAACGTGATATAATGATGTAAAAAAATCTTATTTTCACATTCTACGATCTACGAAAAATAACATATAAACTCTAGCACAAAGTATAATATAATGTAAATTTCTACATAGACTACCAGTATTGTATTAAAATAAGACAACTTACTTTGTTATAACATGTATATGTGATTTAATAGTGTAAAAAGTTCCTTACATTAACGCCCAATGTACAATCAAACCTTTTTATAATGTCGTTGTTTGTCTGAATATTTATTTAATTAGTATAATGAAATATTGTTATAGAGAAGATATAACACATAAGAGATTTCAGTTTTACACGTAACCGATCTAAAAAAGCCATTTTTATTTATATCCAATTTGTAAATGGCTATAAAAGTTCATTTCCTTGATATAATGTAACATAACACGATAAATAGATCGGTTCCACAAAAAGACATATTTATTGCAATATAACTTTGTTCGTCAAATATTTTCACATACTTAATTACTCTCAACACAAGAATCATATACCTTTAGTATTTTTATTTTTTTTAAAATAAAACTCATGTACTATCACATGACAAACCAAACAAGAATTAGGTAAATTATCAAGCAAAGAACACCCCATTTTGTTATTCCTTTTTATGGAAAACTATTTTTTTAGTCAAATATATAATTTTTCCACCGACAAAAATAGTCATCATTTATTCTTTAGAACCCCACAAATAAATTAATCATTTTTGGCAATACACTAATTGCCAATTTTTTATTCTATGAAGTCCCTATCAAGTAGTCTAATCTAATAACAACCATATTGGTAGAATTAAAATCAGAATAAAGACAAATATTTTTTATTCCAAATCTAGGAGTTTGAATCAAGAATAATAATCCAAATTTTAAATAACTACCATGACAGTGACAACAGTTTGATTAGCAAGAGCTTGGCTTAGTTAATATCATGCTTATATTAATTTTAAAAAAGAATTAGTATAATATTTTTAATGGAATAATTAACCGACACTATTGATTTAAGAGGTTATCATTATGTTTATATAGGGGAACAATTAATTAGACAAAAGAATGTAGGTTTATAGTTTCTTATTAATTATTTGAGGTGGGGTAAGCACATAAATTGTGAATTAGTTTGTACTATCTCCGTCGTAAAATAAGTGTCATTTTTTTCTTTTCGAGAATTAATTTAATTATTTTTTAAGCTAAACATAGCTGGTGGATAGAGTTTCTTAGATAAAGTATCTACAAGAATTGAATTCTATATATCCTCTTATTTTTTCTCCTTCGGTTCAAACAGATCAAATGAATAAACGCATGAAATCAAGAATTTATTTCAAACTAAGAAGAAGAAATGAAGAATGAAAATCATATGAATCACAAAAACTCTATGTGACTAAAAAGTAAAAATGATACATTGAAATAGCTCTAATGATTCAATAATATTATTACTTCAATCTGAAGTTCTTAGTTACTTCTACTAGATGAGTACTAACAAGGGAATAACTAAGTATTATAAGATATGTACATTTTTTATATTCAGAAATAATACGAAAAGAATAATATAATGAAAAGATATATTTTAAACTATTAATTAATCAAAGTTTACATAATTTGAAGTTTAAAATATTAAAAATGATAAATAATTTATGACAAAGAGAGTAGTTCAAAACGTTGGCATGTTTTAATTATTTATTTGTTGTTTTGTTAGGTTACAACATAGGACGGTACTCATCGAAAGAATATAATTAGGTAAACCAATTTGTGGATAACTATATATGCTGTCCAATATTTATTTTATTTTATTGTATTCTTTTGGGGGTATTTTAAGAAGTGGAACATTTGCTATTATCAAGAACATGAACCTAATTTTGGATGGTTTTAGGGTTTAACGATTCTTTCTAGTACATTTCAATATTTGTATTAATACTATTTCTTGGAAATATGATTAGGATCTATGAGAACAAGAAAAGAATCAAAACTGACATCTTTGTTTTTTCTCTGAGAGGACGAGATTCAGACTCGTGGATGATTGAGTTGATTGAGCAGATGATCTTTCAAATGAAGAGATTTTAGTTTCGAAATATTTTAATGTTTTTTCAATTGAATTCATCGGATAAAGCTTACCTGGTGTGATTTATCTTTACGATATGATTTGCAAGCTATTATACTAAAGAATAGCGATTGTGATTTTCTTTGTCAACAAAAAAAGGGGATATTTTTAGATGGAAAAATTACATAATATGACAAATGTCTATATGTAATTACGCTTCATAGTGACAATTTATTTTAATTACATTTTGCAGCAGAAGGTTTAACGTATTGCCATATATATACAATACAGATTTGTATATAAAAGCAATTTGTATCTGCATGTCGAAATTCTACAAAATATACAATACAAATTTATATTTGTATGTCGAGATTTCATAAAATATACCATACGAATTGTATTTGTATGCCGAAATTTTAAAATTCTACAAAATATACAATACGAATTGTATTTGTATATTGAGATTTCAACTCAACTCTATTTATATTTATATATCTGTATTTATATTTATATAATAAGATTATAAAATTTTTATTAAAAATATTACTATGATTTATAATTAAATAAAATATAATTATAAAAGCCTGATTAAATTTCTGTTAGTTGTTGTTTGCGAAAGTTACTCTATTTGAAATAGATTGTGACAATAATTAAATATTCCAATAAAGAATATTAATGATCAATTGGATTCTACTTTATTACTACTTGTTTGGACTTTGGACCCCAATTTATTTAATTAATTAATTATTGGTACACTATATATATTCTAATTATTTCAGAGGATGATTCCTATAACCACAGCAACAATACCAAGAACAACAGTAAAATGTTGGGATGAAACAGTTAGGAGAATTCTTTTAGTAAGATTTTTTAAAGTTATAACATACATATAGAGGATTTTGTCCTTTTCTTTTTAATTTCTTTATCATATATACATACCACTTACAATTTTGTTATTCTTAATGTATAGATTCCCTAAGTACTAATTAACCTTTGGTTTTGTGCCCTTTTTCAAGGTTCCAACTTGTTATTTTTTTAAAATTTAGACACATTTGATAATTTTAAACTTCATAAATGCTAAAATATTATCATATAATATTCCAAAAAATTGCAACAAAAAAAAAATAAGTGAGTAATTATTTCTTCAAACCTCCAAAATACATTGCATTTTTGGAAAATTCATACATTTGAGACAGCATATTTGGAGTATTGTAGGCCACAAAAAAAAATGTGAGTAATCAAGTTAGGCACTTTTAGTTCTAATTTTCTTTCTATTTATATAATGAAGGAAATATTTGTACCTACTGTGATTTAAATATATCCTTCATTAAATATTCAGACACTAATTCAATACAACTTGACTATATATTTATCTTAAGTTCTTAACTACTTATATTTAACGTCAAAGAGTTGATTCAATGGTCAAGTAGGAGTATCTACTAGTAAACTCACTAGTTCCAATACTAGATCACACTTCTTCACTCCTATGAGTCAAGCTCACCATTCTCAAGATTTTAATTCAATCCCGAAAACTAGCTCGTGAGGTGAGAATCACCGAAGACTATATAAAGAGGCATATAATCCCCATCCCCATTGATGTGGGACTCAATGCCCTTGCACGTTCAGGAGTCCGGACTAGATATCTAGAGTGAGGACATTAAAAGATGAGGCCCAACATCCGGTTAAAAAAAATGAATCGGTCTTGACTCTAATACCATGATTATAAAGAAATGAACACCAGGACTAACTCGTCTTTAAAACTTAACTCATGAGGTGAAAATACAAAACCATATATATTAAAAGGCAAAAAATCCCATCTCATCCCCACTGACATGAGACTCAACTGGTTGGAACTCTAAAGTGGACTTTTTGGCACGAACTGAATTAATCGGACCTCAAATGAATACTGAACACCAAGCGGGAAACCAATTTTTTTTTAGGGTGGCTTAAGGTTTTCTTCTTTTTAGTAGATGGTATATATACCCTACCAAAAACATTAAACCAAGGTTTTCTTACACTACTAGCTATAGTCTTGCTTCTTAATAGTGTATGATGTTATATTTTACAGTGACATGTTTGTATCTTTGTGGATTAAAGGGGAAAAAAGTCTAACATGTCAGTATTATTTCACATAAAATTAAGAATATGCATATGTTAAAAAGAGTAAGTGAAATCAGTGTTATATGTGCCTTTGATGTTCAATTTCCCTTTGATCACTTTTCAACAAAGACTGCTTTTGGTGTCCTTTTGTTTCAAAGAGGGACATCTCAACAACCCCATTCCAAGCATCTTTTGTGGGGTAAAATTAAAGAGTTAGGAACAAATCAATTTCTTGGAAAAATTCCCTCCTTTATCTCTTTCTATCTATCATAACAGATCGGACTATCTATTAATCGATTCTTGTTTTTTCGTTCATTTTTACCACGAAAATAAAGGCCCCGTAACTAAGAAGCAGGCGAAGTAGGTAAAAGTACTCTCTTCACACCTTAAAATAGTACTATCCTCCATAATAATTAAGAAACATATGAGGCATATAGAAGTGCTCGCTTCACTCCGTTAAATTGTTATCCACAAATGAATATATTGATCAAAACGCCAATAAAATGATTCGCTTTTGATCACTACGAAAACTCGGTATGGTTATTGTTGTGTGTAAGACCGTTCCCCACTCCGATCCCAAGAGTTCAAAATAAATTGTACATTAGAATTCCTTACAAGTTTTTACATTATCATGTTTAATTGACCTATAACAACATATAACTCGTTATCACAAGCTTAATATGATAACCAAGAAAATAGAATAATAACATATTGTTATATCTAATTATATTACACTAATAGTGTAATTGCTTTTTTATACTCATTATCTTGTTTATAACTTAAATCCACTCTCCAAAGGTCATTTAGTTCCTAGTTTTCCTAGTGTAAAGAGGGAGGGTTATCGAGGTTAATCGAAAACAATATCTTTACTCCATAAAGTTACGGCTGCGTGCATACATTGTACCTTTATCATACTCTATTTGTGGAATTACACTGGAGTTTGTTATTGTTGTTAATTTTAATTATTTATTTTTTTAGAAAAAGAAACCGGAATTAGGCACATCATGCATGGATAATAATTATGGTGGGAATCAATCATTTTTCAATTTCCTAAATTTTAGTTTTATCTTTTGACAGTAAGGAATTTGGATCACTAGTGTAAATAATAGGAAGCTATGATTGAAATATCAATAAAAAAGATTGTGACAATAATTATGGTGGGAATCAAGCAAACGTGGCTTACTGGTTATAAGGTGTTAGGTAACTGACAGAAAATAATTATTGTGCTCTTTGATAATAACCTTAAAGAAAGTTAAAACATTGTATAGTGCTTTTGTTGAAATGAGATTAAATAGATTGATATTAATCGGTGAAACTTTATATACTTATTTGAAATTGAAAGACTAATTTCGATAAAGAGGTTTTTTATTCTCTCCAATCTCCATCTACTTTCAGTTCGACTTCCGAAAACTAATTCATTGAGAGTTTTCTGGAATTTTTATCTGAAAACCAACGGAAGCAGTGGGCAGGGGAAATCCTTCGAGCATTCAAGGAAGTAAGGACTCTCACGACCTTGGTGAACCCACATCGCCTCTTCTTACTAAGCCTTATCATCCGTTAAATGAGGATGGAGAGAGGCATCGAAAACTCAATAATCGTCTTTCCTTCTATACTATCAGGTGTCTCCTGCCCAAGTATACTTCCTCTGATATTATTAACAACCAATTCCAAACGAAACTAAAGATAAAGGAAGCCCTTCATTTAGACAGAGTGCAAGACGCGTCTCTTTTTGAAAAAAGGCACCAAATTATATAATTTTATAATTTTAATCTCTACATTAGTGATATGTCCAAGACTTATGGTCCAGTTGTTAGAGCATTATGGACTCGAATTTATGCGAAGAAAAGTAAGGACTATCTATTATTTACAGAATTTTAAATTATGTGTCACGTACTGACTCTAATTTTGATATGTAGTTGAGCCACATTTCACTAATTAACTAGTTACACTAAGGTACATTGCTCATCTTATTGGTTGATCCGCCTCTGGCTCACATATATAAGGAGTAAAACAAAGTGATGGACGACAAACTAGCACAATATGGTTGCACCACACTCAACATCAACTATATTACCACGTTTAAAGACTCATCGTTTTTTCATTCTAATTTATGCATGAAGATATCAACGGAAAGCTGCACCTATACGCCATAGACAAGCTGAAATGCCCTTAGTTTCCCCTTTTTGTAACGATTGTTTAAGTCGCCAACCCTCAAAATACTTTTTGCGAGCCCTAGCTCTTTTGTAACTTGTGATTCTTCATGTATTTTTACAGTTTAAATAATATAATGTAACGCGGATCGTTTGGACCAAAAAAATAAAATGTACACTTCTAGGTACATGCGTATCTATAATACACTATGTCAATCGGTGGTTATTTTCGTTTTTTTATATGTTTTATTATGTTGTAATTTTCTTATGAACTTTTTAAAAATGAGTACAATTATAGTATACCCATAAATACCTAAACAATCACATTTAATATTGCATATGGTTATCACATCGTACATATTCAACCATTTTTAACTAGATAGGTTAGAGTTTGTTAGCCAACGACTAGAAATGGAGTAGATTTTTTGAAAAAATTAAGAGCAAAATTGTTACAACAACAATATAATTTGTGTAATTTCACATATGATGTTTGAATTTGAGAAGGATGGTTTGTATGCATTCTTATCTCTACCTTGTGAAGGTAGAAAAATATTTTTGATAGATCCTCGACTCAGTAAATCATGATAAAATCTAATATGGATAAGACCAAAATTATTAAGTTTTTTCTTAGGACCCATTCAACCATGAAATCTTTTCACTTTTTTTTGGTAATTTTTTTCGTTTTATTTGAATATCAACGTTTTGACATAAAAATGAAACAGCCAAAACCTTGTTTTAACTCTTAAATTTTTTGTTTTCATAAAATAACCCTATTTAAATTACTTCATATTCCATGTTTAAATCATATTTTTTTTATATTTTTCTGTAAAATACATTTAAATTTTACTATATTTATTGGAAAAACTATCGTCAAACATAACTCCAGCTTAAAATTTTCAAATGAAGTGATTTTTTTTTATATAATTTTCATGATCAAAGGTCCACTAATATATATATATATATATATATATATATATATATAAGTGTATGTGGTGAATTGTACTTCTCTGATTTCTTCTTTCTTTTGTTGTTGTTGAAATAAGGGAAAATTACATAACACACTAATATTGGAGGCCTAATTACGTTTCATGCTTATAGTTTAAATCAATTACGTTCCTTGTCAATTAGTCAAAACTATTGGTATACAACCTCTCCTTCTCACATCTTCTCTCTCGCCACTCTCCTCTCTCTCCCAATTTCGCTGGCCACTTTCCTCCCTCTCTCCCCAATCTCGCTCCCCTCTCTTCCATCTCCCTCCCTCTCGCTGCCTCTCTTCCTCCCTCCATCTCTTTCTCTCCTTTTCTCTATACAAATTGTATTTCGTTGATATGAATTGTATTTGTATATATATGGCAAGTTATATCACCGAATACAATTTATATCAACGAATACAACTGATATATTTGTATTTATATATGACAAACTCAAGCAAATACAAATAAGGAATTTGAATTTGTAAGTCATCGAAAAATTGTATTTCGTTGATATGAATTGTATTTGTATGTATGACATGTTATATCACCGAATACAATTTATATCAACGAATACAACTGATATATTTGTATTTGTATATGACAAAGTTAAGCAAATACAAATAAGAAATTTGTATTTGTAAGTCATAGAAATAAGCAAATACATATTACTGTCTGTATTCAAAATACAAATATATTTTGTATTTGGTGATAGACACAATTGGTTGTATCAATATGTATCATGTGCTTTTTCTCATACATAAATACAATTGGCTCAAATAAATATAATTTATATCAACGAATGCAAATGTATAACAGTGAATAGATACACTCAAATACATAATACAAATGTATAACAAAGAACAAATACAAAATACGAAGAAGAAACAATACAAAATACAAAAAGAGGGAGAGACACAACGAGAGAGATAACAATACAAAATGCAAAGAAGGAAGAAAAAGTGAAAGAGAAAGGGATAGAGACAGAGAACGAGAGAGAGAAAATAGAAAGAGGGAGAGAGAGGCGAGGAAGAGAGAAAGACGGAGAGAAACAGAAAGAGAGAGGGAGGGAGAGGCGACACTTTTTTTATTTTTATTTTTTACTTGACATTTAAATAGTTAGTATGAATTATAATTAGCAAAATATTGATATAAAAGCCCTATTAATTTCAATTGGGTCGGTATTTTTGAAATTTGCTCTTGAAATAATCACAAAAACCAACAAATAAAAATCTTAATTTTTTTCTTTTCTTTACAAAGGGTGTCAAAAAAGGTGATGGTGGGAAAGGCCCAATAAAGGTGAAAACTGACACAAATTTTTGTCGAAATATGAGGCACACGTGCAAAGACAAGATTGAGCAGCACGTGTGCGTAACGGAAAACATCGTCATGCGAAAAAGTGACGACCGTTTCTTTTTCCTTTTTTAACGAAAACAAAAACCATGTCCCACTTCCCCATAAAACGGACCCAACAGAAAACAAATACCCTCACCCACCCCCACCCCCGTCACGTTTTTCTCATAATTGTACTCTCCACTAAGTGCGACTCAATAATAATAATAATAATAATATTTAGCGTGAAAATATATTTTAAGTATTTTTAGTTTTTGAGTTTTTACATTTCAACTATTAGGTGTTTAAATTTTCTATTTAAATTAGCAACAAATGTTTATCAAAATATGCTCCAATTATCAATTGATCATTGTTTTTTATCTGAAATATCACCATACGTTTATCAAAATATACCTCAACTTAATTGATCATTTTCCTGTATGAAATATCACCGAATGTTTATCTAAATATATCTTAACTACTAGTTGATTACTTTTCTTATTTGAATTATCACCATACGTTTATCGAAATATACCTCAAGTATCAGTTGTTATGACTGATCCTACTAAAATATCACCATGTATTTATCGAAATATACCTCAACCTATTAAATGATCACTTTTTCTATCTGAAAATTTCACCATGTGTTTATCAAAAGATACCTCGATTATCAGTTGTTCACTTTTTCTACCTGAAATAATAATAATAATAATAATAATAATAATAATAATTCTATTCTCTTATATAATAAGAGGGAGTTGAAGCAGCTGAAGCAGGCAAGAGATTAACGTGCCTGCTTCAGCTGCTTCAACTCCCTTTTGGTCATTTTTCATTAATTTCTTTATTTTAATTTTTTTGTCTTATCTTTTTAGTTTATTATATATTTAAAAATTACATAAAAAGATAAATCAGAATAATTAACAATTTAAAATATTTGAAAGACATAAAAAAACTGGATTTACTCTAGAAATTCTATCAGCCACGTATAAATTGGGACAGAGGAATTAACATATATTATTTAAAGTAGCTGAAGCAGGTACGAGGTCAACGTGCATGCTTCAACATTTTAGTCATTTTTGTTAATTTTTCCGTCTAAATTTATTTGTCTTATCTTTTTAATTTATCATATATATAAAAATTACGTAAAAAGATAAATCACAATAATTGATAATTTAGAATATTTAAAAGACATAAAAAACTTGGTTGACTCTGGAAAATAAATAATGAGTAAGAAGAAGTATTAAAAAAATTGTATATACTGTTATATAATAAGAGGGAGTCTCCATGGCTGAAGCAGGCACGAGGTCAACGTCCTGTTTTAGCATTTAGAGATATTTTGGTCATTTCGGTAATTTTTCTATTTTAATTTATTATTTATTTAAAAATTACGTAAAAAGATAAATCATAATAATTAACAATTTAAAATATTTAAAAGACATAAAAAAAATTGGTCGACTCTCGAAATTCTATCAACGCCACATAAATTGGGATAGAGGAAGTAACATAGATTATTTGAAAATGACGTAAAAAGTATTATAAATCACAATAATTAATAATTTAAATTATTTAAAAGATATATAAAAATTTAGTTGGCTCTCCAAATTCTATCAATGGCACATAAATTAGAGTAGAGAGAGTAATATATATTATTTAAAAATGACTTAAAAAGTACAATAAATCACAATAATAAGTAACTTAAAATATTTTAAATTTTTTTGATCAACTCTCCAAATTGTCACATAATTGAGCTAGAAAGAGTGATATATATTGGGTCTGTGCTAGAACAGGCGACACCAGTATCTAGTATACTTATAAGAGGGAGTTAACATGTGTGCTTAAGCAGGCACGAGGTCGACGTACCTGCTTGTGCTGCCTGTTTGAATATTTCTTTTATATTTTCTCCGTTTTAATTTATTTATCCTACTCTTTTTTGATCTATTATATATTTGAAAATTACGTAAAAAGTAGTATAAATCATAATAATTAATAACTTAAAATATTTAAAAGACATAAATATTTGATTGACTTTCTAAATTTTATCAGTGCCATTCTATATACTTTAAGAGGGAGTTAACATCCGTGCTTGAGCATGCACGAGGTCGACGTGCCTGCTTGTGCTGCCTGTTTGGGTATTTCTTTTTATATTTTATTCATTTTAATTTGTTTATCCTACTTTTCTTTTTTGATCTATTATATATTTGAAAATTACGTAAAAAATAGTATAAATCACAATAATTAATAACTTAAAATATTTAAAAGACATAAATATTTGATTGACTTTCTAAATTTTATCAGTGCCATATAAATTGGGACAAAAAAAAATATTATAAATCACAATGATTAACAACTTAAAATATTCAAAATAAATATAAAAAATTTAGCTGACTCTCTAAATTGTATTAATGTCACATAAATTGGGACAGACAGAGTAACATATATTATTTGAAATTTATGTAAAAACTATTATAAATCACAATAGTTAACAACTTAAAATATGTAAAAATCATATAAAAAATTTAATCGACTATCTAAATTTTATATGTGTCACATAAATTGAGATAAAAAAATTAATATATATTGGACTCGTGCTAGGACGGGCTGGGAAGAAGCAGGCACGAGGTCGACGCGCCTGCTTGTGCTTCCTGCTTGGATATTTCCTTTTATATTTTCTCTGTTTTAATTTGTTTATCTTACTTTTCTTTTTAATTGTTATATATTTAAAAATTACGTAAATCACAATAATTAACAACTTGAAATATTTAAAAGAAATACAAATTTGGTTGACTCCAAATTTTATCAGTGTCACATAAACTGAGACAAAAAATATATTATAAATCACAATAATTAACAACTTAAAATATTTAAAAGATATATAAAAAGTTTAGTTGACTCTCAAAATTGTACCAATGCTGCATAAATTGGGATAGGGAGAGTACCGTATATTATTTGAAAATTACGTAAAAAGTATAATAAATCACAATAGTTAACGACTTAAAATATATTAAAAACCATATACAAATTTGATTGACTATCTAAATTATATTTGTGTCACATAAATTAAGAGAAAAAAGTAATTTACATTGGGCTTGTGCTAGTACGGGCTCCTTTATATCTAGTACTTACTTATAAAAGGCAATAAACACGTAGCAGGTCGGCATGTCTGCTTGTGCTGCCAGCTTGAATATTTCCTTTTATATTTTCTTCGTTTTAATTTGTTTATCTTACTTTTATTTTAAATCCGTTATATATTTAAAAATTACGTAAAAATAATATAATTCACAATAATTAATAACTTAAAATATTTAAAGATATAAAAAAATGATTCACTTTCGAAATTTTATCATTGCCACATTAATTGGGACAGAAGAAAAAGTACTATAAATTACAATAATTAACAATTTAAAATATTTAAAAGATGTATAAAAAAATTTAGTTGACTTTCGAAATTGTATCAATGACACATAAATTGGTACAAAGTGAGTAACATATATTATTTGAAAATTACATAAAAAAATATTATAAATCTCAATAGTTAACAACCTAAAATACGTAAAAATTATGTAAAAAAATTGATTGACTATCTAAATTATAAAAGGCAACAAAGAGGCACGAGGTCGACATGCTTGTTATATTTTCTCCGTTTTAATTTGTTTATTCGATTTTTCTTTTTAAAATCTATTATATATTTGAATATTACGTAAAAAGTACTACAAATCACAATATAACAACTTATAATATTTAAAAGACATAAAAAATTTAGTCGACTCTCAAAATTTTATCTTATAAAGGAGGATAAGCACGCAGCTGGTCGACGTGCCTACTTGTGCTGTCTCCTTAGATATTTCCTTTATTAATTTATCTATTTTAATTTATTTATCTTATTTTTTAAAATCTATTATATATTTAAAAATTATGTAAAAATTAGTATAAATCACGATAATTAACAACTTAAAATATTTAAAAGACATGAAAATTTTTGCCTGCTTGAATATTTTCTTATACTTTCTCCGTTTTAATTTATTTATCTTACTTTTCTTTTTAATATGTTATATATTTAAAAATTGCGTAAAAGGTATTATAAATCACAATAATAACAACTTAAAATATTTCAAAAACATAAAAAAAATCGAACGACTTTCAAAATTTTATTAATGCCACATAAATTGGGACAGAAAAAAAGTATTATAAATCACAAATAATTAAGAATTTAAGATATTTAAAAAATGTATAGAAAATTTAGTTGACTCTCGAAATTGTATCGATGCCACATAAATTGATACAGGGGGAACAACATATATTATTTAAAAATTACGTAAAAAATGTTATAAATGATAATATTTAACAACTTGAAATATCTAAAAATCATATAAAAAATTTAATTTACTATCTAAATTTTTTCTATATCACATGAATTAACACAAAAAATGTAATATGATATTGAGCCCGTACTCTTCGATATCTAGTAATAATAATAAGGTGGATTTTTTTTTTTAAAGAATACGGTGCGAGAATAGCATAACAGAATCACAGAAAAAGGTGAAAAGAAAGCGTTCTTTGCGCCATTGGTTTTTTCCCATTCCACGTTTGGGTCCTATCACACGTAATTTATCATACTGTCCTTTTCTGCAATATTTCTGTCTACCTTTTACTTTTTATTATAGTTTTGCTACTACTTTTAAAAAAAATAAAAATTAAAAATTCATAGTATATATTAATTTCTTAATGATTTCAGAGAGATATTCTTTTTTGGCCTTAATTCTTGTAGTTAAAAAGAAATTAAATATTCAGCCTCTATTTTGGACTTTGGAGTCCAATTGACATGGGATGCACCGACAAAAGGGATCTTGATTGACATATACTTTTTTATTTACCTATTGGTGCATTTAATCTGAACTTTTGTAGTTTCTTTCAATGGTAAATTTGTCAGTTTATGTAATGTTTACTTGTTATAATAATGCTAGTGTTTAAGTAAGACGATAGTTCTAATAGGTTTTGCACTTTTTTTCTTTCTATATTTGTTCTCGTAAATGTCACTGTGAGGAGTCGTTTTGGTTGATGACATAAAATTAATTAGTCTCTGTATAGATTTATAAGGTCACAAAAGAAAAATAAGTGCCACATGACTAGTGAAATATTGATTAGCGATAGTTAAATTATGCGAGAAGTACTGATTAACTTTAAAATGTAAATTTCACCCAAATAATTTATAATCACGTAAATAATTATGACTTATTTTACATCATAAAATTTAAAACTCTGCTTATATTTTTAAATTTTGTGTCCAGTCAAACTATAAAATATAAATTAAAATGAAAATAATATTTGACACACTCAATAAGAAAATAATTGTTGACATGACTATTTTATCACATTACCATATTATTTGATGTTTAGTATTCCCTCCATTCCTAAACAAGTACTCTCTCCGTTTTAATTTATTTAGTTTATTTTGACTTGGTACGAAGTTTAAAAAAGTAAAGAAGATTTTTGAAATTTGTGGTGTTAAATTAAAGATATGTAAAATGTATTAAAATATCCTTTAATCTTGTGGTCTTGAATATATGTGAAAAGTTAGAATTAAAAAGTTTTTAGAAAAGGAAAGAGACATTATTTTTGAAACGAACTAAAAAAGAAAGTAGGTCAAACAAATTAAAACGGAGGGAGTTATTGTTTAGCCTTATTTTGTTCATAAATAAGTGGTGTTTTAGATAATCAAGAAGACATTAATGATGTTCTTCTAATTTTACCCTTCTTTAAATAAATAAAGTTTTACAAAATCAATAAACTATTGAAGAGTTACATTTTTTCTCAAAATTTTCGTTGTACTTTTTGTTTCATAGGAATGAATAGTTTCTTAAAGCCTTGAAAATGATTTTGAGAATAAGTAATTAATGTTAATGATAAAACATGAGAAAAAAATAATTATATATTTTTTACTATGTTAATAATATCAAATAAAGTAAAATTTTTTTTTTGAAATAGCCGACAAGTAAAAGTGAGTGGAAGAATTATACAACAACAACAACAATAACATACCAAGTAAAGTTTCACAAATGAGGTTATGAAGACCTTATCACTACCTCATCGGCTCAAATGCAGAAAAACCAAGTACAAAGAAGATGGGAGCAATAAATAAAATATGACAACTAACGAGGGAAGAAGTGCAATGCCTACAAGAAAGGAGTAAGAACAACACGAGCATAGTGTGATAATCGAAATACAAAATAAACAATAATAAACATCAAAAACAATAATTATAGTAAAACGGTTAGTATAACGATATATACCAACCAATCTAAGCCCTCAAAAAAAAAGACAATACTCCACTATTCACCAAACCCTCTATCCTAGTACGCATCATTCACCCCCTCCTATCTAAGGTCATGTACTCGATAATCTCAAGCTATCCCATATCATTTTAAATTTTTTAAATAAATTGTAAGAGAAAAAAGACAAAGAGATTCTGTTTGCATGAAGATTCGGGAGAAGAGCAGTTACAGAAAAAAAAGCACAAAGTCCAAGTGCAACAGTATGTGTGTTTAATGGAAGTTCCCGCCCACCCACACGAGCGGTTCTCGAATTCCCACCTACACACGACCACATTTATTACTTTTATTTACACTTTTTAAATCTTTTTTTTTTATTTCTTGACTACTTTAATTATAGTTATTACAACCGAAAGTATAATTAATTATTGTTATTATTACTAATAATATTAAATTATTATTTTTTACCTTTATGTAATTTTTATATTTATATTTACTGTTGTATTAACTCTTCGATTGACGTTTGGTTAAGACCATGTGGTCCAGCCATTGTTTTACCCTTTATAATTCTGTCGCCGAAGTTTTTATTTTGCTTCCGTTTGGTCAAAAAAATTGATTTTTTTTAAAAAAATATTATTTGTTTAAAAAATTCAAAATTTTAAAACTTTAATTTTAAATGCATTTCTAAATATAATTTTTAATTTCAAAAATTTATTTTTTTCTTCAAATTTCAACTAAATCTCTAATCAAACGCTAGTTTAATCACTTGGTATTTTGCATTTGCTAGCTAACATGACTAATCCAAATCAATGTTGAGTAATGTCACTAAAAGGAAGAATTATTCTCAAAATTTGACTTTTAGATTTTTAGTTAAGAATAAATGGATTGTATTCATTGATCTCTTAATGATACTGTTAAACAAACTCAATTTACTACAATAAAGTGATTTATTATAGTGCAAATATGTATTAATTAATTATAATTAAGTAATAAAAATATATATATATACAAATATATATCATGCATCTATCGATTTAGTTAGAGCAAGGAAACAGAACAAAAGAAAGTGAGAAAAAAATGAGAGATTTTTGATTCCTAGAAAAATGAAAGAATCGTGTGAGTTATTTTTTATTTTTTAAAAAAAAAAAATTTCTTGTTTGTTTTTTTGTTCATTTTCTTCTTATATAGTCATTGAAAAGACGATTCTGTTTCATGCTTCTCGTCACTTGGTCCTTTTTAAACGTTACAACTCTTTTTCTTTTTGTTCCCTTTATAAAAACCTCTCTCACAAAACTTGATCTTTTCTTCATCATTTCCACCATGTTCAATTCCTTTGAACTTGTATCAAAACCAAAAAATAATTCTTTCCCATTTTTCCTTTTCCAAAACTGAAAAAAACCCATCTTGAATCTTTAATTTTGGCTTTGTAAATCAACTTTTTTGAACACATGAATGGTGGTGGTGGTGGTGGTGGTGGTGTTGGTTCTTTTGTTGTTCATCAAGAAATGAACTTTTTAGCCCCTTGTGTTGAAGAAAATCCTTGGATTTTTCATCAAATGGAAAATGATAAGTTGAAGGATGAAACTCATGAGGAATTAGTAGATTTAGTGGATATGAGGAAAAATAGTAGTAATAATGGGGGAACAAAGTTATGTGCTAGAGGCCATTGGAGACCTCATGAAGATACAAAGCTTAGAGAACTTGTTGCTCAATATGGTCCACAAAATTGGAATCTCATTGCTGAAAAACTTGATGGAAGATCAGGTAATACTTCAAACTAGTTTTTTTCTCTCGATCACTACTTTGATTTGCTTCACTTGAGTCGAGAGTCTTTCAAAAATAGCCTCGAGGTAGTGGTTAAGGTCTGAGTGCACTCTATGTCACTGGGTACGGTGGTTGTTGTTGTTTTGAGGACTTTCTTTAGGTATTTTTTTGAGGATAGATTAAATGAAGTGTGTATACATATGGTATAAAGGTATTTTAATTGCCAAAATAAAGTTTTGGCCTTTTAAAATCTTTTTTTTACATAGTGACGGATCTAACAATGAGTTCAGAAATTTGCGGTCAGTCTCGCTACCTCTTTAGTTATCGTCGTCCTCCACTTGCTCATTTGCAATTATTATCACAAGAAAGTCAAATCCTGTCCCTGACTAATCAGTAGAACATGTTTAAGAGAATGAGGCTAGTGTTCAGTCTTGATTGGTTGCTGGTCAAGAAAGTCATTGACCATCTCTCAACTAGAACCCACAACTCACTTTTTAACTCAGAACTTGCAACGTTTAAATTCTAAATTCTGAACTCACAACGTCTAAATTTCGATTCTCTTTTTTTTAGGAAAAAGTTGTAGATTGAGATGGTTTAATCAACTAGATCCAAGGATCAACAGAAAAGCATTCTCAGAGGAAGAAGAGGAAAGACTATTAACAGCACACAAAATGTATGGCAACAAATGGTCAATGATAGCAAGGCTATTCCCAGGAAGGACAGACAATGCAGTGAAGAACCATTGGCATGTCATAATGGCAAGAAAGCATAGAGAACAAAACAGTGTGTATAGAAGAAGAAAGACTTGTTCATCAAATTTGCAACAAATTATTGCTCCTAACAATAGTGCTATGATCATCCAAAGTGATTCAACAATTTCTAGCAACAACAATTGCAACATTGATGATCATCAATCAGCTTCAACTTGTACTGATCTTTCACTTACTCCATCTTCTTCTAAAGCCATGATTCCTCCTTTTCTCATGACAACATTTACTCATCATCATCATGTGGAGCATCAAGGAATTCTTGATTATTCTAACAAAGGTATAAGCTTTTTCTCCCTTCTTTTTTCACATATCTAAAATGAATTTAAGTTATATATACTTATTATATAAAAATAACTTTTTTTATTACCACTATAGTAAACATGTAACTTATGGTATTCGAACTCTTCGAAAATATATGTTTTGGGGTGCATATACGACACTACTAAAAAAATACTATTTTTGTACTGAAATTTTTCATTGAAAAAATATTCAGTGGCTATTCCCATTGATATTTCGATTGAAGTGGTGTAAAAAGAAAGGATTAGTAGAGTTTTTTACACGAAAAAAATTAGGAAGCTTCCCGATATGTTTTAATGGAAATCTGTTTTCCACCATGTATTTTTATTGAGTTGGTTCGGTTGAAAATCATGTTTTATAACACAAAATTTTCACCGATTCGCGGTGGGAAAATCCTCTATCTACTAGTGATATCCTTCAAAAGTAGGCATTTTTTAAAGATTTAACACAGAGAAAGTAAGAATGTGAGATTTCTCCCTCTAACTCAAGAAAAAGAGCTGCAACTATTTCCTCAGTCTGACTTCCGTGGAAGTCTAATTGATTTCATTCGTAGCTTTTGAAAAGACATAGTCATTTCACTCGAACTTAGATACGTAGTGAAGGAGTTGAACGTAGTGAAAAGAGTCGTTTCTTTGACGCAAAACATTTTGTATGCTTTTTCGAAGGATTTGACACAAATACAACAACATTTTTGAAAAGTTAGAGCAATAGTGCACTTGTAACAACAAGTTTTATTATCATTTCTATTATCTTACCATCAATATATGTAAATCTTAATTCTTTTTTTGGTTGTAATATAGGCTTGTCAAGAGATGATGAACAAGAGGTGAAAATGGACCAAAAATTCTTGTATGGAAAGGAGCCAATTGCAAAGAGTAGTGAAGATGAAGGTCATTATCATCAATATTATTATGGAAGTGGAAGTGGTAATAATACTTATAATATGTCAGATACAAATTCAGAAATTTCAGCATCAGAGTCAGTAGCCAACAACATGACCAATATTGTCAAGAATATTAATTATGGTCATCAAAATGAAGAAGAAGAAGAAGATGATGTAAAAACTCTGCACTTCATTGATTTTCTTGGAGTTGGAGCCACTTGAAAAATAAATTAAACAGTGGGGTTTTGGGGAGAATTTTAAGTTTATTTTATTTACATAATATGGGGAAGTAGTAGTAACAATTAGAAGAAGCTAATTAAGAGTTCCTTTTTTTGTTTTGTTTTGCCAACGGAGTAGGATTAATTAGTTTTTTGTGTAAACTGCTTATAATTGTGTCTAATTCTCTCTATTAATAATAGTTATTTTGAAATAGTGCAAGAGAAAAAGTTGGTTCTTTTCTTTTTCTTTTTTCATTTATTTATTATGTAAAAAGTACTTGTTAATGAGGGTTCGATTCTCTTCGCCTAGTAACGTTTTCGATCACATTTTTGTAGTGATGAAAACCCAAAAAGATAGTGTGGTAGGCACAATTACTTGGCTATCTTTCGTCATACTTCAAGGAATTGTTATACCTTATCTCATAAAATAATTGAAGTTCAACCTAATTCACGCATCACCATTATAAGATTTTTTGAAAAAAAAAGAAGAAAACTAGGAGGGAAGTAGGTTTAAAGAGGCCTTTGATCTAAGTTCTTACTATAAGATTCTGATTAATTTGAATTTTTATCTTATAAAATCATTAGGAATTTTAAGTTTTAAAATTTATTTTTTTTCTTCAAAATTTTTAGTTAAAGATAAAGAAATTCGATCCATACTATATGAGTGTTGTGTGGTCTGTCACTATGAAAAAGAAATACATACTATATGGTTGTCAAAATAATTCAAAGGAAGTCTATTTAGTTTGAATATTGACATTGCTTAATGGATGAAGTATTAATTGTAGTTTTGGCCTATCAGGCAAAAAGAAAAGAAAAAATGGCTTTATTTGCCTTCCTTTATGACTTTTTGTTTTGGGTTTGGTATACTTTTGTTGACTGCCTTTGATAGTGATTTGTTGAAAACATTTTCCTTTCTTGCATGTTTTCTTTTACTAATTAGTACTCCTCGTTTTAATTTGATTGTTTTGTTTTGATTTGACATAAAATTTAAAATAATTAAGAAAAAATTTAAATTTTATAGTCTTAAATTAAAAATGTATAGGATACATTAAAATATTATTTAATTTTATAGTCCTAAACATGCTGAAAATTGAAATTAATGAGTTATAAAAAAAAGATGTATTCTTTTTGAAATGCCATTAAAAAGAAAAATAAGACAAATAAATTAAAACGAGAGGAGTATTACTTTTTACACGTGTGCCTCATGGTGACATCTTTCTGGCATGCTTTTCAATTTTGCATGAAATAATTAACTACTTTAATTTCCTATTCTGATTGGATTAAGTGAACCTAATCAATAATAGGGAAAAATAAAAAATGAAACACGTACTCTATAGCAAAACTGAAATGGGATGGGTTTGGTCCCTAAAAATATTAGTAATATACTTTTGTGGTTCGGTAGGTAGGATAAGGTGGAATATGTAATACTTATAATGTTTGGGATTGAATTTATATTATGTTTAATTAACGGTATAAATTTATACCGTCAATCAAATACAATATAAATTTAATCATAAATATTCAATCAAATTTAAAATTATTTTATTCAACATTAGTTCAATAATTCTAATTCTAATATGATCTACGAATAATTTAACCCGCATAACAAACGACCCTAATAGTCATTTGGTACAAAGGTGAAATATCTCATGGGATTAGCTAATGGGATAGCTAATTTCATCATTTCAGTATAAAAGTTATCTCGAAATTAGCTTAATATCCATGGATGAGAGAGTTAATTCTGAATTAAATTCCGAAATTATTATCTTTATTCTACGTTCATCTTTAAATTGAAAAAAAGACCGCAAGTCAAAGGGTTGCAATATAGACAACATATCAATGGCTGGAATTAGAGGGTGTTTGGATTGACTTATTTTAAGTGTTTTTGGCTTTTAAGCACTTATTTTACTTTTTGGAGTGTTTGGGGGAAAAAAAAGTGTTTTTAAGCACCCACTTTTAGGCTAAAAAAATACAAAAATAAGCTGAAAGCCAAAAGTTGGGTATTCCCAACTTATGACTTTTAGCTTATAAACTACTTTAAAAAAGCTAATCTAAACACCTTCATAATATCCCAAATGGTCACTCAACTAAGGAGTCTTTACTCAGAAAGTCACTCAACTTTGATTCTTACTTCAAAAGTCACTCAACTATGAACTCTTCTCTCAGAATATCACTCAACTTTGATTTTTACTCCAAAAGTCACTCAACTATAGATGTTTTATTTACAAAGTCACTCAACCTATTTAATTAATTTTTTCATTAAAATATGCTAATATGAAATTTTTATTTAAAAATAAAATTCTAAAATATAAAAAGAATATTTCTTTTTATTCTTTTTATAGAGATGAATTTTAGTTTAAAGAAAAAGAAAAAGAGATAATTAAATAATAAATAGTAGTATATATATATATATATATATATATATACTATGTCTTGACCGACCTTTCGTTGAATCCTTCTATTTGTTTCATTGGAGTATTAATATTATATTACTTTAAGAGCCAACTTCTTTCTTCCTATCTTTTAAAAAAATTAAATTAAATATATCCTAATATTTATTGATATAATATTTTTGAATAGTGTAATCAATGATATTCATAATTTTTACTAAAAAAGAATAAGCAAATGAAAATTTAAGGAGGTTTAATATATTTGTTGTTAGAAAAAAAAAATTTATCGTGACATTTATTTTATATATTTATTATTTTATTATCTCTTTTACTTTTTATTTAAACCAAAATTCAACTCTATAAAAAGAATATTTCTTTTATTTTTTTTTCAAAATTTAAATGGATATTTTTTTATTTCTTAGAATTTTAGTTTTAATAAAATTTCATATTATCATATTTTTTAAAGAAAAAATTAATTAAATAGGTTGAGTAACTTTGTAAGTAAAACATCTATAGTTGAATGACTTTTGGAGTAAAAATCAAAGTTGAGTGACTTTCTGAGAAAATAGTTCGTAGTTGAGTGACCTTTAGAGTAAGAATCAAAGTTGAATGACTTTCTAAATAAAGACTTCTTAGTTGAGTGACCATTTGTGACATTAACTCTCAATGGCTGATTCTACTCGAAATTGCGACATACACATCACACAAAAATAATTTTACCGTTCGCTTCGAGTTCACGAGAGAAAAAATATATCTGCTCCTTTTCGACCAAAAAAAAAGTCTTCAGTCTTCACACAAAGAAACAAGAATTCCTTCGAATACCAAAAAAATGTGTTTAGATCTCATTTATTCGCACTTAATCTTAATTATTCGAATATCAATCATTAAGTAGATGTTTAACCATAAAGATAAAGTATTTTTCACTTTATTTGAAATTTCGTAGTTGAAGGTGAAAATACATTTGATTATAATATTTGACTGTTTGAAAGTGAAAAAACAGGATTTTGAGTTTTTTTCAATTCCAATTATAGCTTCAAGTAGTATTTGAATTTTCATAATCGAACACTGATTTTTAAATAAAGTGAAAAAATTCCAATTTTTTTTTGAATGATTCTCATAACCAAGCAGGTCTTAAAACTGATTGTTTTTTAAATCTAAATTATAAAATTCATTTATTTGTGTAAAATTACGACCACTGTCTGGATAGATTGAGTGATCAAGATCTACGGTGAAGTCTTAGTATCATTAACATGTCTATTTAAAGATTTCTATAAGTATAGTTCATCTTTTTTTTTATGATCGTGGTGTCGGGACCAGCTTTCGTGCACCTCCACTAAATCCACGGGATACCTGCCACCTCCCACCAGCAACATGTACCAGGTAACTCTGTCCACCAAGGCTAGAACATATGGGAAGAATCACTACTCCATCCATTTTCACCACTAATTCCGCCCCCACCATTATCAACTACCTACAACCACCGTCATTGGCCACAACCAAATGTGGGAAAAAAGGGCCGGACAACAAATGTTTACACAGGCTACAATTGATTTGGAATTGAACCCTTTAAATGGACATCCAAATTATTAGTGTACAATGTGGGAAAAAGGGGTGAAATTCACGAATAGCCACTTTTTAGCCCCATGTAATTGAAATTACGTAACATAAGCTATTTTTCAAAGACAGGAACAAAAAATGACCAGTGGATGCTATTTCTACGAAAAAAATAAAGAACAAGTTTATCATCAGTAGATAGCTAGAGCAATAAAAGGAAGATATCAACAGCAACGAAACACAGAAGAAAGATAGCCTAAACAAAAGATCTATACTGCAATGACAAAAGTATGTTACAATTCAGTGAGCTAAAATGTATCTCATCATATTTAGTTCAATTGTGAAAAACATAAACCAAATGGGGCTACATATGAGCATTTTAGGTAGGATACGCAGCATTGGTGATGCAAGAAGAAAATGTAGACACTGCATTGTACCTCTGGGTTTTGATCTTTCTCGGAAGTTTTTACACACATTGGCTAATTCCAGTCGTTTTCTCAATGTGGCAACAGTGTGGAACGATGCACATCCCCCAGCCGCAGCCACTCTGTCATCTATTGCAGGAGAAGAGATTCACAAATGATAAGTTGAACATGAGGATTACTAATAAGAAACAGAGGCAGTAAAGCCTGAAATGATAACTGAGGTGAATGATACGAAATTGAAGATTCTGATTCAGCAATGAATTCCCAAGCCATGGGCTGACAATTACTTAAGGTTCTATGCTGAGAGATGGGCTATTTAGGATCTGGATCCTAGGATCACAACACCTTCAGATCGCCTTACTTCAGAAATCAGGATGCCAGGACATTTTAATAAGTTGGGAGGACAGAATTTGCATCACGACCCAAAAAATCCTACAACAGACACCAACTTTGCTCCAATAACAACATACCCAGTGTAATCCCCACAAGTGTGTCTGGGGAGGGTAGGAGGTAGATCTTAACCCTACCTTTGTGAGGTAGAGGTTGTTTCCAATAGATCCTCGGCTCAAAAGAAAGGTATCCTCTGTAGGATTGCAAGAAAATATACAGCAAAATAGCAAGATACAAAACAAAGGCAGCAACAAATAATAATACACATCGAAGAATAAGTGACTACGCGATAACTGAATGCTACTACTAAAAGGAAAAGAGGAGAAGAGGAGGTTGAACGCATGTTCACCCCCCACCCCAAAGCTACCTACTAACCTTCTACCCTAATTCTCGACATCCATACCTTCCTATGTAAGGTCATGTCCTGTATAACCACCTTCCCCCGCTCTTCTTCGGTCTACCTCTACCTCTCCTAACTCCTGCTATAGCCAACCTCTCGCACCTCTTTATTGGCGCATCCTCCCACCTCCTCTTCACATCCCAAACCATCTCAATCTCGCTTCCCTCATCTTGTCCACCACTTTGAAGTTATTAGTTATTAAAAAAGGTTTTTACATTTGATTTGAAGCCCTATAGCACAAAGCCTAATATAATCATAATAGCATGAACTACTAGGGTGCCAAGACAAATGCACTTGTGTTTCTTTGAAGAAGTAATGAAATTTCATTCAAAAGCATCAAGAAGATGTAGAGCAGAAAAGACAAGTGCACTTGTGTTAGCATGACCATCGCAAAACTCCGGTTCCAGCTTTCAACTATCCAGGACCAGCCAACTACCAAAAGTATGAATAATAATAACCAAACTGAAACTGATATACAAAACTCGTTCATCATGTTTCCTTACTGATCTATAACATAATTATTCAGTTTTTTTTTAAAAAAAGGAGTAGATTTCTCCATACTTGGACTTGGTGGTGCAAAAATAGTCAATGTTTTGTCAAGTCCAAGTTAATACTTGTTGGGGATAGAATTTTCAAGTTCAAATTAATAAACGATGCAAACCTATATTTTTCCCTAACAATTATACAAATTGCACATATTAATCCGTCAAACATTCTTCTCGCTAGCTAGTAGAATATCACAGACTATTAGCTCAGAACTTGCAAGATCAATTGGTCGAGATGGAACATTTTATAGGGGATCGGATGGAAATTACAGAACAGGAAAGGAGAATCCATTAATAATATTCAACATAGAAAAGTCGATGTAACCAGTGGACACATTCTGTTGCAGTTACACTTTGAAGATCATAAATGAATTCCGAATAGAATATGCAAACGAAATTCAGTTAACCAAATACGCTAACTAAGCTCTACCATTGTCAGGTTTGACAAATAATTTGAAGCACGGCTAAAGTCAATATTTAAGGTATCTCAATCATCTAACATATAGAATTTAACAACCGTGAAATACACCTGAGTAATAAAGAAGGCGGTGCCAAATATACATTCAGATACTGATATCAAAATGCATTACTTTTACGACAACAGGAAATGAATTAACAGTACGAATCATATTACAGGGGATCAAGTCCAAGTAAGCTCAAAAGGCATTACCTAACGGCCCAGAGACGAGGAATAGTTCACCCCTCCTGATCCAACACCAGATGAATCTTTTGCAGGTGTAGTTATTGTTGCCATTGCTGCTGACCCTCCAAAAGAAGGCTGCCACATTTGTGCACCCTGGTAAGTCCCTAATCCCTGCAAAGCTGGGTCCGAACCATAACCTCCTAGAACAACCGGACTAATGCCATTTATACCATAACCAGCACCAATCCCTCCAAACGAAGGATTAAATCCCGATGCAAGCAACGGGTTCATTCCAAATCCCATGCCTTGCCCCATCAAAATAGGCATCCCATTCATACTCGCGCCAGCCAATACCCCGGGAGTCACTCCATAACCATAACTCATCTCATTTTGCTGCACACCTTGACTTGCATTACTATTACTAGCATTGTTCGAATTCTCCACAAACTTCTTGCAAAACAATTGACACCCATCAAACGATTTCTGCGGTTCCTCCAACGCCTTATTAGCCCCTTCAACAGTCTTATACACAAATATAGCAAACCCTTTAAATTTCCTACTAACACTATCAATCCCTGATGGCCCTTCCTCGATTTCACCAAATTTCGCGAAAAAAGCCCGTAACTTTTCGCTATCTACATCAGCCCCAACATTCCCAACATAAATTTTCCGACCACCGGAATCTTGAGCACTCCCAGCTGATCCTCCCACAGCTGCCAGCTGGCACGAGGTGGTCCGATTCCCAATTTTCTTCTGGGGTTCCTTCAAAGCCTTTTTAGACCCGACCCGGGTCTTGAATAGCACAAAACCGTACCCTTTAGCTCTTCCGGTAACCTTATCAGTAATCAACTTACACTCTTCGATTTCTCCGTAGGGTTTAAAGGCGTCGAGGAGTTGCTCGGAAGTTGCATCGTACCCGAGTCCATGAACGAAGATTTTCCGGTGGGTCGGGTCGGTATCGGCGAGGGATTTGACCCCAGAAAGAATTGATGGGTCGCTCGAAGCAGAGGTTTTGAATAGCTGGATTATTTGGTCTTTACTGAATGGTTCAAGAAGTTTACGGATACTCTCTCGCTTTGTCGATTCGTCTTCGTCTTCGTCGTCGGATTCAGATTCTTGTTCGGATTCGGGTTCGGGTTCGGGTTCGGATTCTTCGTATTCTACTTCTTCTTCTTCTTCTTCTTCTTCAGAGGATGAAGATTGAGGTTTTTGTGGTTGAGGTTGGAGCTTTGGGGTTGAAGAAGAAGATGAAGATTTTCGCTTAGTGCCCATTGAAGCAAAGTGGAAGCTTTGTTCAGCTCAGTACAGAGAAGTTCTAAAGCCCTGGTCACTCTTCTTCTAGGGTTTTTGTTTTTGTGAGCTCTGATTTTATATTTTATACCTTATGATTTTGGGCTTATTTGAATCTCATGTTTTAAACCGTCACAATACAACTACGACAACAATATATTCAGAGGATATAATGTAGATGCTAGAATATATGCAGATATTACCTTTGCCTCATAAGTGAAATAAAAAAGTTATTTTCGATAAATCGTCATAATACATACATAAATAATAGACATTTAATTTGGTTTTAACTGACAAATAAATGCTTTAACTTTGAGTATGCACGTCTGAATATCTTAATTGTTTCATATGAACTTTTCAACTTATAAAATGATCATCTAAATACCTCCAAAATTTATGTGTCAAGTTCGCATTGGAGATGTCCACGAGACACGCTACATACGGGTTGGAGTATTTAGTTTTCCATTAAGACCAAGTTAATGTGTCTAGATATACATTCTCAAAATTGTAGAGTATCTACTTGTGTATGGAGTATGTCTTTTAAGGGAGCGGCTCCGCTCCGTTAATTTTTGCTCAAGTAATCATCAATATAGTCTTAGATGGTTGACATGTGGCCTTAAATATTTTAATGGTTTGGATCTATTCTGAATTTATTCTCTACAATAATTACTTTAAATAATACATAAAAACACATAATGTTTTACCTTTTTATTTTATTCAATTTATAATATTTTTTCATTCCCCTAAAACTTAATCTCAAATTAATAATTATTTACATGTCAAATTACGTTATGACATGAATAAATAATCACATGATAAAAATCAAACACAAAAGAAGAATGAAAATCAACCTCAAAATTTTAAATAATAATAATAATAATTTTTCTTGGTCTAGAAAATAAAAATAATTAAGTAAAATAATATGCAGTAGAAAAATATATTAAAATTAATATGATCTTTGTTTAGTTGAAGATTTAAATTATAAAATATTGTATTCATTTTTAATGCGATCTAAGAAAATAAAATATTATGTCTAATAAAAAAAGTAAGTGACAAAAATATACCAAAAGAAAAAAAGTATTGTTCAGATATTTTTAACTTTTTTTTTCTTTTAAGTTTTATCAATAATAGAGATTTAATTAATTTAATTAATATTAATAATATAGAGAAAATATTCAAAACAAATCTAACCTTTAAAGTATATAAGGACACATGGCAGCCATCAAAAAGTGTATTGATGATTACTTGAGCAAAAAATAATAGAGCCAAGCCACTCACGTCTTGTAAATATTTCTACATCCTAAATTTTTTCGTCCTATGAGTGATAAATACAGCCTAACTATGGTTAGTATTGAATTAATTTTGTGATTTAGGATGAAAGGAAATCACTTAAGGAAAAATAATTGGACCTAAAAAGAAAAATTTGGGTTTTCCTTAACGTTGTAGTCTCTTGAATACTATCCGGATAATTAATCCCATCATAACTTGTCTTCAAACCAAATGACCCCTTAGAGAGTCGTTTTCGGGACTTTGAGTGAAAAATGTTGAGTTCGAAATCGAGAGGGCGTCATGCGGAAGCTATTAATTGCAAACCTTGAAGGCGATAAATCATATGACAAAGAAAAGTATAATAAAAAGCATATTATTCGATATGATTTGGCCAATTGGCCTACATATGAAAAACCTAATATTAAAAAGTATAAAAACTACTGAGAGAAAATCTCATCCTAAACAAGACTCTTTTGATGACTACATTGTAGATGCTATTGTGTTTTGTTTGAGAAGAAAGATCTTCTATTTATAGAAGTCTAAAACTTCTCCTCCAAGAAAACGATAAATATGGTAGAGTCCTTTTCTACTAAGAAAACGTTTTCTACCAAGAAATTCTTTTTTGAGTGAAACACAATTATGTTAGAATTCAGGTAAAGTAGAAAATTCAAGGTAAATCCTAACAAATCTCCCCTTGACCTGAATTTTCAGGCAAAATAATCTTCATCTTCTTCTTCGCATCATCTTCATCACTGCTGCTTGCCATGGTTAAAAATAAGATTTAAAATATTGTGGTTAAAAATAATTTAAAAATATTTTATTTTTAGTTTTAAAGATGCATCAACAGGTATGTTGAAAATATGGTTGAAATTTGAAATTCCATCTCCACATGTAATATCTGAACAAAAATCTTCATTATCATCAAATTGGTTGCAACTTGATTTGAAACCGCCTTAAACCTGTTTTCAACCTCGTTCAATTGTTGGACCGTCGGATCATTGGACCCTTGGATCGTTGGCTCTAATACCACTTGTTGGGTTCGAAATCGAGAGGGCGTCATGCAGAAGCTATTAATTGCAAACCTTGAAGGCGATAAATCTTATGACAAAGAAAAGTATAATAAAAAGCATATTATTCGATATGATTTTGCCAATTGGCCTACATATGAAAACCTAATATTAAAAAGCATAAAAACTACTGAGAGAAAATCGGGATGGATTTCTCCTCCAAGAAAACGATAAATATGGTAGAGTTCTTTTCTACAAAGAAAACGTTTTCTACCAAGAAATCTTTTTTTGAGTGAAATACAATTATGTTAGAATCTAGGTAAAGTAGGAAATTCAGGGCAAATCTTAACAATAAATACAGCCTACCTTATGACTTTTTAAGGTAGTGTTTTTCTATGACTAGGTGTAATGCTACACTTAAGTCCAAATATACCTCTAAATTGTTTTAAAGGAGCAATTTTTATGAACTCTCATAATCATGTTGTTCGAACTTTTCAAAAAAAAAATTACACCCGTATCGAATCCTCTAAAAATACACTATTTTTGCATAAAAAAGGATCTGCTTCATCTGTGCTTTAAATTTCTTCTACAAATTGAACATGGCTATCACATCTAGTACACTTGTCCTCCATCAAGAATCTTTAAGGCCTCAATTGTTGATTCTCACAATTTGACACCAAAGCTGATATTGCCACAAGCTATTAAAAGTATTAATGAATTTGTCCAGGGAAATTGAAGCATTAATCAGATCAACTTTCTTGAAGATTAAATCATCCTAGTTAATTGTTTTCTTTTTCTAAACCGATATACATAAACTATACACTGATTATACGCATATTATACATGAATTTTCTGCCTGTGCCTTCTTTCCTGCTGGTGGAAAATTCAAGTCCATCAAGTGTAGGATTGATGAGCTTATAAATGAAGAGAAATTTGTTTACAAATACACATCATTGAAGGCGATGCCTTGGTAGAAACACTCGAAAAAATAACTTATGAGGTGAAGTTCGAGGCTTTGAGCAGTCACCGGATGGTGGTTCAATCTCTAAGGTGACGAACACATACTACACGGAGGGCGATTTCAATCTGAAGGAAGATGAAATAAAATCAGGCAATGGAAAAGTATTGATGCATGTATATGCTTAGTGTTCTGAGAAATGCTATCTGTTTTTTTATTTTGTTGTACTCAAGTTTGTTATCTGTGTTTGTGTGGACTTAATTTCCTTTGGTTTGTCAATAAATGTTTTGTACAAATCTCTGGTCTTATAGAAGTAGCTAGCAAGTCTAGGCAACTAATGCATGTGAGGGTAATTAAGCGAAGGAAGTTTCTTTGGCATGTATGAGTAGTTGTCAGGAATCGAAGTTTCAAAAGCCAAAAGAAAGATTTGGAGACAGGTAAAAAGTTGGTTGAGACACGGAATGATAGGGCGGACTACAGACTTTCTACCAACTCGATTTCATGTTGGACTCTTAATGTTGTATACTTGAATAAAACTTATATGCTGAATTCTGAGAACTTGTGAAGTTCAAAATTGAACATGTGGACTCTCTTTATACATTGGGATCAACCCTAGAAAGAAAGGACAACTCTAAGTTGGACTAAAGGAGGGGAGCTAGCGCAAGGGATTCATCCAAATCTCATGATTCGTCGAAAAATTACACTGGATATACAAAGTTAATTTTTTCTTCTATGTACATATAATGAATGTTGAATCCTCTTGATTTCTTAGTGTGTTTATCTTTTAAATCCCCGAAAATCCTAGCTCCACCATATTTTTGAGCATGCATTCTTAAATAACTTTGACATTAGAAAAGGATGGTACGATTGACATTCAAGGTCTCAATCGATATGAGACAATGACATTCACTTGAAATTTCTTCATTATTCATACTAATTTTGAAAGACATAGCAGAAGAAAAGACCAAACAAAACAAAATACTCCAAATCACATGACAACTCCAATTTCATACGTGGGATCGGTTCGTATCCTGTGTTCAAAATAGTAAATCAGAAAAGATAGAAGAAGTAGAATATTATTCTGAGCTCACAAAATGCACTATATGTCCTTAAGGAATTATAACCCCCTTACAGTTGCCAAGGTTATGGGTTACTTCCTCCCAGGATAGAACGAAAAAACGTTTCTGTAATAGCGGCAATGTAAATTACAGAACTCCGGCGAACTCAACAAACGGCAACAAATCACACATGACTCTATATTTATTTGTCAGAAAATATGCAAAGGAAGTTCAGAAATTTTATGCACAAAAAACTGAGGCTAGTCCTCTGAATTTATAGTCAATGAAAAGGTAGTAGGAAGAGGTGCTTATTGTGACTTATCCTAAAAATAACAACTTATACGAAAAGTCACGACCAATGGGAAAGGTCACAACCATCTGAAAGGTCACAAACCATTCAATATGAAAATGTGTCTATTCAAAATACATTCATTCGGAAAACTACCTATTCATTTTCCATTCACAACTCTTAAAAACCCAACAGGATCTGAGAGGAGTGATCAGTGATGCGTACGCAACCTTACTCCTACCGAAAATCACATAGAAATTATAACAGAATTGGTTTTGATCTGCATGCTATCCTAATATGTCCTACAAACCATTTGAGGCCATGAATAAGCAGCAATACAAGGCCTGCAAATCCAGCCATCATTGCAATCAATGACTATAGTTTATAATAAAAGTAAATTAGAAACTAAGTGTTAAATTATGTCTTGATTTTTTAAACTCAACAAGTGAAAATGAACATCTATTTTTAGTATAATGGACAAGTAAAAATAAACGAAAGAAATAGTTGAGTTGTAATCTCAAAACCATTATATTGAATACAAAAAATTCCCATAATTTTCTTTCTCGAATAACCATTCATTACACATGCATGTCTATGCTTTTGGGCTTGATAATAACATAATTCAAGTGACAAACCTATAAGATGTGGTGGACAAAAAGCGAACAATACGTGTCATGAATTTGGATTGTGGTACATTTTTCTCTCGGCAAAGTAACCATATTCTTCCCCTCCTCAAAGCAACAATCCACCATATATAGCAAAATCAACATAGATTGATATCAAAGAAAGCCAATACTTTCATTAATTGCCATTTTTGAACAACTCCAAATCATTCAATTTTTGGATAGCAGATTATAAGTTACTACTATAATTTTTCCGTCTACTGTATATAATTCAATTTTTGCTAAACTTGAGCTAACAGTCTTTCAAAAATATTTTTTTTACCTTCACGAGATACGTAAGGGTAAGATCTGCTTACACTGTATCCTTTTCAAATCTCGCTTATGCGATTATACACTGAATATTGTCATTATTATTGCATATAATTCAATTGTTGCTACATTTGAGCCGATAATCTCTTGGAAATAACCTCTCTACCTTCACGAGATACGTAACGGTAAGATCTACATGCACTTTACGGCCACTCCAAATCTCACTTGTGCGATTACACTAGATATATAATTCAACTGCAAATAACTTAAACTGAAACATTACATAAACGTTTAATAACTCGTTTTAAATCTCAAGTTTCAAGAAAATTTCTTTTTTTCTTAGATTTCATCATGTTTAGTCAAACACTATCACATAAATTGAAACGAAAGGAACAATATTTTCTATTTTTTCTTTCTCCATGCCTCTTTTGTACTTATTTACAACTTTTATTAATTAATTTCAAGAAATAATGTGCTGAAGCTAATTGGTTATTATAAAATCGCCTGAATCTAGCATGACAGACTTTCTCTCTTATCTCATTTGTCTCCATAAATTAAACAAATATTTTTTGTCCTTTGGATAGTATATATTAAGAATATTAATTCATTATTTAATCATATGTACACAAATTGGCCACGTCTGCATGGGCACGGATTTAGTAACTATCAATATGAATTGTGATAGGAATGGTTCGCGATCCCTTCGCCTTTAATATATAAGAGGTTTCAGGATTTGAGCCTTCAGGAATGAAAAAAATCATGTTAGGAGCATTGTTATATGGGAGGATGCGAATTAAGGTAGAAGGTTAATAGGTATGAGTGTGTCCATTCTAGTAGGTAGGAATGCTTGGTATGTCCGTACTATAGTCAGTGGCGGAGCCACCCTTTGGCTAGGGGGTTCATCCGAATTCCCTTCGGCAAAAAATTATACTACTTATACATGGTTAAAATTATTTTTTATGTATATATAGTAGATGTGGAACCCCCTCCGGCTAGTTCGTGTGTTTGTATTTTCAGATTTTGAACTCCCTCAGTGAAAATCCTGGCTCCGCCTCTAACTATAGTAATTGTAGTGCTACGGTCGTATTGGCTTGTTCTTGGAGTTTTATTCATGTCCGTTGTTGCAGGTAGATCGATTGTAATATTGTTTTGTGCTACTCTTGCTTTAATTTGTTACTATTTGTTGTTTTATTACTATCGATTGTTGCTAGTACTTCTATTACGTCTTTTTCTAGACTGCTTGTGTCTTGAGCCGGGGGTCTATCGAAAACACAGCCTCTCTGCCTCACCTCTGAAGTAGTGATATGAACTGCTTATACTCTACCCTCCTCAGATCCTACTTTGTGGGAATATACTGGATATATTTTTGTTGTCGTTGTTGAGCACCGTAACATGTTATGGGGATTTTTTTTGTATTAGTTTCAATTAAGGTATCTAAAAGAAAAAAAAAATTCTAAATAAAAACGTTCATTGTTTATATAATTAAGTTTAAGGAGCTACATATGTATTCCGCCTAGCTAGTAAATCTCTAGTAACTCTTAGTTTCACATCGCTACTCCAATTAACACCTAAACGTTATTATCGATCTCCACGGCTTTAGCCATAAGTTCGATTGAGCTAGCGAGATCACTAATCAGTCTCAGTGCGACCTTGCTTGATCAACAAGGAGATCAAAACGAGCGAGTTTTCATCGCGATTAATTTGAAAGCAAACTTGTTATAAAACACTATTCGATTTGTTAACATTATTTTCATTTTCCCCTAAAAAATTTGTAAATATTATGTAGTGTCTCCAATCAAAAATGGAAAAACAATTATCAAAGTAAGAGAATGTTTTTTTTCCCTTATAATTACCAAACCCACTAGTACTGTTTTCTTGCATGCTCAAGTCACTGCAAATCTAACAACATGAATATTTGGTTGGTGTAGATATATATAGATCCACCATTTTTATATAGCTAGAGCATTGTATTTAACAAATTAATGAAAACTAACAGATACATTGAATTTTTTCCTTGAGATCATAACCATATCCATCCCATGATAGAGCTTCTCTCTTTAGTACTGTTTGGATCAACTTACGTACATCTTGACTAATTTTATATGACACCTATAATCTCTTATTAGCATAATTATGTCCATCAAAGCTTTATTCGAACATCTATAATCTCCCATCAGTATAAATCTAGGGCTACTAAGCCTTGTCCACAAAAACATGAACAAATGAGATCGAGGATATTATCAAATAATTTTTACCTCCATTATATTATTGAAAAAATAAGTGTTTTTAAAGATGAGAAAAATGACTCTCTTTAACGAAAGTAGCTGGAAAACAAGTTCTATAACATTCCAAGTTAATTCATTGTCTCGTCTCATCGCCCTCAACCCCGACCTTTACACCATTCCACCCCTGAACCCCCTCCCACAATATTTTGCTAGATTACATATTTATAATACTCTAGGGATAATATCTTCATGCTTATTTAGCAAACGCTAGAAATTAATTGAGAAATTCACCTTTTTAAAAAAAAAACATTTTCCCTCCTACACAAACACACCCTATATATGCATGGTGTGATAGAAGAAAATACTATTATATTAGTTTTCTAGGAAATTGTTACAATTTGCAAAGATGTTTGGAACCAGGTTGTATCGTTTGTTCTGGATCCTTCTTTTGATTTGGTCAGTAGGAAAATAAATAAATATAATTGTTTCATTTATTCTTTCTTATTGTGTTTTCATAGGTCGAATTGAATATATATATATATATACTTACTATTCCTTTTGCTATGACACGACATGAAATGTTAATTGTTGCATATAATTTACCTAACAATCAATCTTAAACCAGCTAAAAAAAATACTTTAACTAAAATATCATTTATCGACAGAGACGGAGTCATGAATTATAGTTGATAGGTTTTGGTTATCTAAATTAATTTATTTTTATTCATTCAATGAATTTTTTTAAGGAAAAATACAAAATTTGAATCAAAGATATAAAATTCCGCCAAACTACTATACTCTAGCTTTGCCTTGTGTTTAAAACAAACCACTTTCCCATATCAAACCACTTAAAAGTATCAAAAAGATTATTTGAGAAGTATTTCAAGTGAATATTAGTTTCACTCAAATTTTTTTTTAATTGTTTTACCTTTTTTCCAAGTAATTAAAATTCATGGCAATTCCAAAATACCCATTTAATCAATTTCAATCAAATATTATCTAAATGCCTAACTTACTTGTATATTTCCTTCATCTTTATGTCTAATAATAGTAAAAGATTACAATGTGGGATCCAAAAATGGTTTTCCATTGCAACTCTTACTAATTCAGATTTGTGGCGCGTAAGGTATATTAAACAAAAATCACTTTATATTATTTTTTATTTTATTTTCAAGATTCAAACTCGAGACATTTAATTAAGTATAAAAAATCATATTCATCACATCATAATTCTCAGTACATTAGTTTTCTTACAAGAGCTGCATATAATAAATCCTTGTGATTCAATTTTTCTTTGAACCTTGCATATAGCAAGAGCTTTAACACACCAAATTATCCTTTCAATTTATTTTCATGATTTAAGCTCAAAAAATCTAATTAATTATAGAAAATCTTATTCATCACGCCATAATTCTCGATACATCAATTTCCTTACAAGACAAAACTCATCCAGCCCATCAAATTAGAATAGCCTTCCTCCTTCACATATCCCAAAGCACAAGGCATACACTTCATGTTAGCTTTGAGATAATTCTTACCCTACAAAGCACAATTCCCAAAATTTTAATCAAACAACAATTCTTCTTCGTTCTTTTTTTCTTTGGGGTCCAAATTGTTTTGTTCTCTTTCCTCTTTGAATTAAATGCCCACAACAAGTCTTCTCTATTTTTCAAAGTAAAGGGACCCTCTCACAGTTCACATCCACATATATATGCTTAGGTTATTAAGCTAAAAAGTAGATCTGTTTCATAACCAAGAGACATTGAGACATGCAATAATTTAATCAATGTGACCAAAAAAAGAAATTGGTTAGTATAAAAAAGTAGTGGCTAAGAGTACAACAAGAAGATAACAATGATAAATCTAATCATAGAGAATAGATGATATTTATTGTCTTTTAAATAGCTTGCCTTTTGTTCTCATGTCAATGAATTGATGAGACAGAAAGTGTGCAAAATTATATGTACTATTCACTTTGGGACCCTTGTTTAATTTGGAAATCATGTTGATTGGATCTTCAATGTATATATTATCAAGCATGTGGAGTTGTAAACTCAAACACGCTGATTCAAGATTTAAAGCGTATGAATTTAAAATATGACTAAATTTAGTTACTGTATTCAAAATTTAATATGTATTTGTATAAGATATAAATAGAAAGATTAGGCGTTAGTAGACTTACTTGACAAGACCCTCCTTTGTTTTATTTAACTTGGTTTGCACACCTTCCGACCCTGTGAAAACATATACAAACACGCACACTTATATAACAGTCCAAGGTCCAACTGTCAAGTTATTGAGCGTCCGCTTTGGTCCGATCCTCTTCTAGGCCACCTCAAGGCTTATGGAACTCATAGATTTGTCTCCTTGGGATTTAATCGAAAACGACGTCTTAACAGTTAAATTTTGAATTCATTCTTAAATAAGCCCTAACTTTCTCCTCTAATTCTCATGTGGAATTTTGTGATAACTTTCGAGTTCAAGTGAAAGCACCCCATAAACTGTGAGACTTAGGGTGTGTTTGGTATAGAAGAAAATATTTTTTCATATTTGATTGGTCAATATTTTTGAAAAATATTTTTTTAGGAAAATGATTTTCCTGATGAAATTAGAGAAAACAAATTGAACAAGTACATTCCACATTGATTGTGTCCTCCCCACCCTCCAACACAACTCATCTTCACCCTCACTCGATACCCCCATTCCTACCACCCCACCACCACCTATTCCCAACCCCACCAGTACCCCTATCCCCAATCCCACCTCTATTTGTCGAGATTACATGCAAATACTTTTAAGATAATATGTTTTTGCTTACGTACCAAACACAAGAAAATAAGTAAGAAATCACTTATTTTCCTAGAAAATATTTTTTCAAAAACAAGTTTGTTTCTTACTTGTTTTTTTAGTGTTTATCCCAAAAATATTTATATGTAATCTAACAAAATAATATAGAACTGGGATAGGGTGTGGGAGATGGGGTTAATTCCGGGGTGACGAGGGGTGGAATGATCAAGGAGGGGGAGTTGGAGGCATTGGTTGGATGAAAAGTTCCCAACTTTCCATTAGAAAAGTCATGATTTTCTTCATTTTCAAGAAACTCAATTTTTAGCGAAAATATTTTCCAAAAGACATATGTTACTTTATTTCAACTTATGTGCCTCTAATTTATTTGTTAAAAAAAATTATTCTCTCTGAATGATTTGAACTCAATGATTGTTAGAGAGGAAATTAATAATACATAAATAAAGAAGACAATTGGAGAAAGAAATTCGATTCCAGAGAAAAGAATACCAGAAATTTCAATTTGTATACATGTATCTTGAATTATAAAGTTTATTAAATTAAGAATTAAATGTAGGTTATTTAAACAAAAGAATCAAATTATCGTCTTTTCTAGTTTGGATTTGAATTTTCTCATGAACAAAAGTATCAAAATCAAATCCACTAAAATTTTGAAGGGATTTCTTTGATTAATTAAATATATCATATTCTTTGCTTCTTTCGTTTTTTTCCCCCTCCTTTTAATGAGTTAGTAATTATTGTATGGGAGTCATTTTTTATTGTTTTCCCCATTACCATTTTAGAGGGGTTGATGTGGGAGAAAAAGATTTGAGGTTGGTGGGGTACTTTGGGGTATTTTAGAGAGTGGGATAGATTTGATCATGACTAAAAAATTATACTCCTGACACATTTTGACTTGACACGATATTTAAGAAAAAAAGAAAGACCTTTGTAACTTGTGATCCAAAATAATCTTTGAACATTTGTATGGTTATAAATCATTTCATTAAGGATAAAAGAGAAATTTTAAAGTTAATTTTTTTCTAATTATAAAAATGTAACATTCTTTTTGAGATGGACTAAAAAAAGAAAATTGTGCCACATAAAATGGGATGGAGGGAGTACTATTTTTTCCCGAAAAAATGGTAGATAGCTATTTTCACATGTATTTTGATTGAATCAGTGATAAAAGAAAAAATAGTAATGGTCTCGTATGGAAAAATTAGGAAGTTTTCTACTATTTCAGTGAGAATCTGTTTTCCACGATGCATTTTCTCAGTGAGCTGGTTTAATGCGATATGAATGAGAAAATTATGTTCTATAGCACAAATTTTTACTGATTCACAGTGAAAAAAATCGTTGCTTTTAGTAGTGGATCCTTCTATCCTTAATCAGAAATTTTAATTTCGAAGAAATTCGTGATAGTGTGCTCCTTCTTTAATGGTTTCTGTACGACACAAATTTGAATTATTCGAATATTGAGTCTGAATACCACATGCATAGTTATACCAACAAAAAAATCTTTCTTCTTTTAGCATTTAAGGGTGTGATGTAATAATCGATGAAATGAATTGAGAACTATAAGGTTTCACGTTCAAATTTTAGAACGTAAAAATACTAAATAATATCTTTCTTTTTGTTCAAACCTTGATGAATAGAATTAAGGGAAAAAGACATGGGCTGTCCATTTTGGCAAACAAATACCACCCAAATTAGCCCTTTTTAACTTGACCCATAAAATGACCACTCCGCCATTTTAATTCCTACATATAGCCATTTCCAAATTTGAGACATGTGGGTCATTTCAGCCCACTTTTTGAATATTCTATGATTTCTTTTTTTTCTTTTTTCTTTTTGCTTTATTTTTTGGGCTAAAAAATTAACTTTTTTTTAAACAATTAAATGCAATTATATAAAAATTATATAATTGTCGTACAGAATATGTATATTTTTCAGGATGTGTATAAAAAATTTATCATTATTCATTTTTTTAACAATCAAATACAATTGTATTGAAACTGTATAGTTGTTATATAGAATATATATATATGTATCAGATTTATATAAAAATTGTATAGGATGTATATAAAAACTGTATAATTATTGTATAAAATATGTATATAAACTGTATAATTATTGTATATAATGTGTATAGATATTGTATCATTGTTGTATATAATATGTATCTATATAGAATGTATATAGAAAATGTATCATTGTTGTAATAAATTGTATCATTGACTATATCCACCCTATTGAGTAAAAAAATTAAATTACAAAATCATATTTAATGTTTAAAAAATAAAAGAGCAATTTTTTTTAAAAAATAATAGAGCAGTTTTTTTAAAAAAATAATAGAGCAGTTTTTTTTTTATAAAAAAAGAGCATTTTTTTATAAAAATAAAGAGCAGTTTTTTTTTTATAAAAAATAAATAAAAGAGCAGTTTTTTTAATTAGTTGTAACAAAAAAATTTGAAAAAAGAAAAAAGAAAAAGCAACGAATTTAAAGGAGAGAAAGCAACAAAGCAGCCGTCTTAAGCCAAAAGGCTACATATTGGGATTTAAATTTCTTGGTCATTCATTATCAATAATTTCAGCTAAAGTGCTGATTCTGTCCTTATCTCTAGAATTAATCATGACTTACGTTGATCATCAAAGATAACAATAACTTTGTAAAATTAATCGAGATGCAAGCGGACCAAGCGGACCCGAACAACTTAATTATTAGTAATCTTTAGATTGTTGCTTAGTAACGTGCGTGGTGGGACATTAGTCTCAAGATAAATTAAGACTTTTTTAAATCTAGGTGTCACACCTTTTTTGGAACACATTAACATCAAGATAAGATTAGCATAGTACAATCTATTATTGCTAGATCAAAAGCATGATTTAGAGTTTTTGATGTCATCACTACTGAAAATACTAGGTTAATTAAAATATCTAAGTGTCCTTTTTAATTAATATCTCATCTAATCTTCTTGGCCAAATGTAAACAATATATTATAATTAGGACATTGCTCTGGATTATATATATTTTTGGCGGAATACATTAACACCCCTTTAAATTTTTCAGTAAAATTTCATTTAGATACTTTATTTTGATTGTTGTTTGTTCAAATTGAACAAATGAATATACGATAATGGGGGTTTGAGAACACACGTATAAACTTTTTCAAAATTGAGTCAAAAATATTTAGTAGGAACACTTTATCATGTCATTCAGGTGCTCAATCAGAACATGTTATTGTTCGAGTGTTTAAATAAAATTTACTTACAAATTTAAAGCAGTGGCAGAGCCAAAATTTTCAGTAAGAAAATTCAAAATATATATTAAAGAAAAGCATATAAGGAAGCCAATGAATGCAACATCTATTATGTATACATAAAAAGACCATATATAATTATTCGTATTAACTGCTACTCTAGGGGGAATGTTTTTATGCGGTGCTAACGATTTAATAACTATCTTTGTAGCCCCAGAATGCTTCAGTTTATGCTCCTACCTATTAACTGAACCCCCTTGATCCACTCACTTGGTTCCGCCCTTGATTTAAAGGATTGTGTATCATCCCACATATATGCTTAGTTAAAATTAGAGATGGCAATAGGTCAGGGATTAAGCCTTAACCCACAAAACTTTCAATACGCTCCTCCCACCCTGCTCATATTAATTGTATAGTACTACATCCACTTACACAATTTAACTTGGCATATAATACATAGATATATATCTTAATTTTGCTTTAACTGACAAATTAAACACTTCGATTTTAAAGATGTATATCTAAACAACTCAACTCATCTATATTATGTCAGATGAACACTTCAACTTACAAAATATTTATCTAGTCACCTTCAAAATTTATCTATCATCTCAACATCAGCATCGATATCAACGAAACACAATGAAAATAAATTGAGATTTTTAAATGTAGATTTTCAAAGTTAGAAATATTTAGCTTCCAATTATTGCCTCTATCTATGTATTATGTGATTTAACTCTGATCTTACAAGTACAACAACCAGTGGGCAATGCACGTTAATTAAGGTCATCTTCAAAATTATTGCTACATCTCATCAATATATTTCAGGTCTATATCAACAGGACCAAATTTCCACTAAATAATTAAGTCTTGTGTAAATTGTAATCCAGTGACAATAAATAATATAATCCCATTATCCAACCACGGTTGTTGGCTAAAATTAATGAGAACATGGGACTTGAAATGACATCTACAATACTCTACTAGTTTGCATGGACATAGATTGAACATTTTACCTAATTCATATAACATATAAAATACTTACTTGTCACTTATTTTTTAATTGAATTTCCACTTTTACTTGTCATTTTTGACATATCAAGGAAAGACAACCTTTTTATTCCTATTTTACCTTTAGCATTAATTATTTATTCTCCAAACTAATTTCAAGACACAATAGTAACCATCAATTAATAAGGGTACTATGATTAAATAATCATGTTAATAATTATTTTCTTAATGGATGTGTCAAGTCAAAAAGTGACAAGTAAAAGTGAGCGAAGAGAGTACTTTCTCTGTTTCAAAATAAGTATAGTTTTAATTCTCTTCACACTCATTAAAAATAATAAAAATACAAGGTATCATTTATTAAGTTTTTCGTATTTATTAAATATTTTTTGAGAATTAAACACTATTAAAAAGAACTAGTTCTTTAATATAAGGATATAATTAAAAATAATTATACTAATTATTGTCTTGAATTCTCAATTATTTTGGGATAATTTTTTTTATTTGCTAAAACGGCACTTATTTGGCACAGAGGGAATAATTCAAAGTAAATATAAAGGGTGTGTTTGATAAAAAGAAAAATATTTTTTATGTAATTTTGAAAATAAGTGATTTTCTTACTTGTTTTCAAGTTTTTAATAAGTACATAAAAAATAATATACATTTATATATAATTTAGGTACTATGGGTCATTTCGTATGTGGACTAAATTATTCTGAGATAGTCGTGAGATTATAATCCCTTGGACTAATTTATCCCATCTGAGAAATGGAATAAAATAATCCCAAGTTAGATGAGATATTCTAGGATTAAGTTTGTGATAAAATTTATACTGCATTTAGTAAATGGTATAAATTTATCCTATAAGATTTACACTGCAATATAAATCTTATCCCAGACGTAATCCTGAGATATCTTACCTTATTTCGCGTATCAAATGACCACTGAGAGTAAAAGTAGAGTGGTACTGTGGAGGGCATGAGAGGTGGGTGTGGATGGAGTATTGGATGAGGCGACAATCATGAAATGTCACTTATAAAACGCGTTTTTCATGTCAAAAAGAGTTGGTAGATTGCACTGTCAATACTGTGATTTTCTCATAGTTTTTTCATCATTCTATATTTCCAATCATTGACATCTAAAAACTCAAAAATATTTTTTTTAAAAAAAAAAAACAGGAAGGAAGGTTCTTTTATAACTCCAAAAAACTGCCAGATGGTCAAGAAAATTCTCAAAAATTGGTACTATAAATAATAGTACTATCTAGCTCTTTTTGTACAACACAAAAAAAACCAGAAAAAGGAAAAACATGAGTTCCCAAACAACAGTTAAAACCTTAATAGAACATCCTCTTCAGTACAGAGCTTTTGTCCAAAACCATATACTAAAAGATGCATCTTTTTCCTCTTATCTCAAAACAGAAGAACATACTGATGATTCTGAAATCAACGTTTTCGATGCGAAAAAATACTTCAGTGAAAGCAATGAATCGGCCTCTCCAGACGTCCAAACTAAATTAGTTGAACAATGCGAATTAGCTTCATCAGGTCATAGACATTCATCAGTTTCTTCCGTAGATAATAATGCCTACGGAAGAAACTTTCGTGCTAATTCCTTTCGTGCTACTCCAACTGCTTCGTCTGAAGCTAGTTGGAATAGCCAGACTGGACTATTAGCAAATCCTCCTGGTGCTATTGCAGTTTCATTGAGGGGTGATAATACGAACGAGAAAAAACGTGGTTCGTTTAGTACACGTAAATGGTTTTTCTGCCGAAAATGCCCTTGCTCGGGCAAGAAATCGGTGCAAGTCGAGGAAACTAGCTCGGAGCCAAGAACAGAAACTGGCTCCGAGCATTTCCCCGTCAAACAAAATCATCATAAGGTAGTACTTGAAAAATCTACCAACATGTCTCAGAAAAATTCGATCGAAATACAACAGAGAGCGGTGATTCCTCAGAGGCCGCAGTCATTAGACATTCATGGAGTACCTCATAAAATTGGAACGATACAGAGAAGATTATCAGAGTCAGAGAGTACTACTCGCGTGTTGGCACCGGTTAGACCGTTTACCGAAACACCAGGTGGAGGATTCTCATTCCCAATACTAAACAATTCAGCACAAGGGAAACTGGGAATCAAACCTCCACCAACAAGGTCATCGATCTCTCCAATACTGGAAGATCCAGCTCGAGATTCGATCGAGGTTTTTCAACCATCGTCTCGAAAATCAACAGAAAAAGATCATCTCAGATGCAATTTCCCCTTCCCGGGGAGCCCGATTTCTCGAGTTACAGCGACGGACGACGACGTCGCGAGCGATGCAAGCTCCGATTTATTCGAAATCGAGAGCTTCTCGACATCGATCGCGACGTCTACGTGTCCGTTGTATCGTCAACGGAATTCACTAGAGGAGCCAGGTACACCTAGCATTGCAGCTACAGAGTGTTATGCACCAAGTGAAGTGAGTATTGATTGGAGTGTTACTACAGCTGAAGGATTCGGATTCGATCGTGCTAGTGTTACGAATTATTCGACAATATCCGAAATCGAGTCCAACACGAGGCTTTTTGGCGTTGTTGGTAGTAGTAATAATAATGGTGGTGGTGCTAGTTGTGACGGAGCTGGGAAGTGGAAAGGGAGTGGGTTGTTGAGCTGTCGTCATGAAAAGGCGGTAAATGTGGGGCCGCAGCCAGTTAAATATGGGTCGCCCGAGGGGCCACCACAATTACCGTTGATATCAACGGGAACAGGACATGTGGGAAGTAGTAGGGCATTAATGGGGAGAGCTAATAAGCCACCCATTGCTAGCTCTCATTCAGCACGCTTGTCTCTTGCATTTGCAGCATGACAAACAAGTACCTTCACACTACCATGTTTCATGTTTATATGTTTTTTTGTTTTTTTTTGGGTTTTCCACTCAGTGTTCGGCGCCGGTATTGGATTGGAGGCCCCGACTAGTACGGATCACGCACTGTCATTCTGGGGGTGATGCTCCCAACAGGATTTCCTCTATTTTCAAGGTTCGAACCCGAAACCTCTGGCTAAGGGTACTGGAGCAGTCCCACCCTAGAAATTTTCTTTTGATCCTGATTTTTTAAAATATTTTAAATTATTTATTATTGTGACTTGGAGCAATTTTTATGTAATTTCTTAATACTCCCTTCGTCTGAGTTTATGTAGCAATATTTTCTTTTTTAGTCCGTTTCGGAAAGAAAAATATTCTCACTTTTCTTTTGGTTTCCATCTAGTATTCACTATTTGATATCTGCATTGGATCTCCGACTAATTTGGATTCTCACAAAAGTTACAATGTAAGGTCTATTAAAGGGTGAAACGCTCCTTGTCGTGATTATTTTTCAATCTCAAGCTCGAACCTGAAATTTCTAGTCAAGAGTGAACATATATTCTATACATCCACGTCAAGTACTTTTGGTGATTGAAATTCTCATTTTACTCTTAATGATAAACTTTTATAACTATACAAATACTATACAATGTTTACGGTCATAAGCTTCAAAAGTTTTATAGCCACACAAATTTTTCAAAAGTTTTATAGCCACACAAATTTACGACTAAAAGCTTTGATTTTGCCAGCAAAAATGAGTAAATTCCTAGTTGGGGTCACCTAAACGGTAGGTAGGCCAAAATGTCTGACGTTTTTAGATGTTGTTCATGCACCTTGCTATTGCCAATTGGAAAACCAGTAATCTTAATTTCCTTGATTTGTTCATAAACTTCTCACCAAATTTCTATGTGATTGTCCAAAGAATATTAGTCCATTCATTAGTTTTAGAGCCTCTTCTTGTTCAAATAGGGGCGGATCTAGAGACTCGATTATGAATTCACGTGAATTTAGTACGTAGTTTTTGCTCAGATCTTATTTGAATGTGAATTCAATTAAGTATTATGTAATATTAATTTGAGATTGTTCGTGAAACTCATAAACTTCAAATTCTGAATTCGTCTCTGTTTTCGACTATATATCTCATCAATTTATCGTGGTTACTGGTTATTTACCAAATCCTTAACTCACTATACTACATCCTCTTCTTTTGGTGGGTCCTTAAATTATTGTCCCTTAATTTTTACTTAGTTATCAGTGTCCGAAATTCATTGGCCCGATTTATAATCTAGATACACAACTTAGAAAGTCTATTATGGTTGGTGCTCGTGCTCCTTATCAAAGGAGAGTTCAAATTCGAGACCTTCTATTATGAATGGAGGAAATTTTTTTCATATATTTCTCCACGGCTCCACATTCTTTGATGATAGGTATAGTTCAATTTACTCATTCTATTAATTGAATTTTCAATACCAGTACATATATGTCTATCCTATGGTTTAATTTTATTGCTTGCTTCCACTTGATTATAATTTCTATCTACAAATAAGAGTTCACCTAATAACACCATGTTTAGTGTGTTAACTTAAGACACATTTTAGAATTTGTCCCCTATAATGTTTTTGGCACTGAAAATTACTACACTATATTATATTGTGGGCTTATGTTTTTGAATACTTTTGAAAAAGTTTTTAGCAAAAATAATTCTCGAGATAGTGATGAGTTAAACTACTCGAGTTTCTATGGGATGCAGGACAAGCCTACATACCCAACATGTTTTATTTTTTTGGCACTGAAAACTGCTGCACTATATTTTGTGGGCTATATTTGTTTTTGACAAGAGAATTTGCAATCTGAACGTGTGAAAGAAGCTACCCTAAAGAATATTCTTCTTTAGTTTATGCCCTACTTTTAGAAAAATAATTAAAAGTAGTCAACGAATGTATAATAATATATGTATAATGTATGTATAATCAATGCAAATTAATTAAAAAAGTAAATAGTAAATTCGATCAGCTATTTGTATAAAAATATAATATATAATAGTAAATTTTGTATAAAACTAGGGTGCCAAATCAGAGGGTTGAGCTGAACTTAAGCATATCAAAATGAAATGAATTAATAAATGGGATGGATCGTATTTTCATGGGCTAGTTTATCACTTATATAAAATGGAAAAAATACTGCACAAAAACTGATTTTTGGGATCATCATTTAAATTATAATTGTGGTGTATAAAAATTTGTAACTTTTGCAGTTTTAGAACCAACTTCAAGCATAAGCGACTAGAAGTAGCAAAATTTTGCGTTTGAAGTTTCTTGACATATTTGCCTGATGTTTGTGCATGCGGCAAGCCAAACTTCAATATGTATATCTGAAGTTTCAAACATATATATGTTAGAAACTGAAAGTAGTTTTTCTGAAGTTTGAACTATCAATTTCATCCCTATCGATATTTGAAATAAAACAAGTAGATTGATAACTTGCCCTCATGAACAATGTGAGGCATCGTTAGCTCGCGCTGATAAATCAATATAATCAACGTTACTCCTTAACGTACATTATTTGTCGTATCACATGTTTTTTGCATTTTATACCTCTTCTTTCTTCTTAAAGTAAAAAAAACAGTCATGTCAATATGAGTATCAGTCGGCAATCTTTTATATTTGAAAATCCACATTTAATACCAACATATATAAAAATAAATCTTTGTGCTAATTTGTAGAAATGTCCAAATATAAACTATACTAAAATGAGATAATGCATAAGTACCACTTTGAACTATGGACGAAATCCCAGAGACACACTTAAAGTTTACATAAGTCCTATTATCCCCTGAACTCTTTTGAAATGTAATTATTTACACCTTGAAACTAGATAACCAAATTTCTTGCACAGGGTGTCGTGCACGCGCGGCCAGCTGGAAATTATTTTTTTCTTCTTCCTTCCTTCCTTTATATCCCACTTAAATCTCTTCTTTTCTTTTACATTTTTCTTACTTAAGGTGTGTTTGGTATGAAGGAAAATATTTTCCATGAATATATTTTTATGAAAAATAAGTTGATTTCTTACTTATTTTCTCTTGTTTGGTTGGTTAATTAATGAGTAAAAAAATATTTTTCAAAAAATATTTTTAGTATTTAACTAGAGAATAGAAAATATTTTTAGGGGGTAGATTGGGGTGGGTGGGGGTGCGGTGGAGGGGTGAGTTGTGGGTTAGGTGGGTGGGGTGGGGGTGGAGTACCAAAAAAATTATTTTTTTAAAAAAATATATTATTATTTTTAAAAAATAAATTGAGTGGGCTGGAGAGGAAGTGGGTTAAGGTAAGTGGGGTGGAGTACGAAATAAATTTAATATTTTAAAAAAAAAAGTTACTTTTTTTAAAAATATAGTATTTTTCTTTAAAAAAAATTAGGGTGGGTGGGGGTTGGGGAGTTGGAGGTTGAGGGGTTGGGAAAAGGTAGGGGTGGGGGTATAAAAAAAATTAAAAATTAAAAATATTATCTAAAAAAACATAATTTCTTTTTCAAAAAAAAATTAAAATTAGGGGGTGGGTGGGGGTGGGGAACAAAAAAAATGAAAAAATGGTAAGTGGGGTGGAGGTTGGGGTTAGGAGGGGGGTGGAGGGGGTTGGGGGAGAGGTGATGATAAGGAGAGAGAAAGAAAAAGAGAAAAAGAGTAATTCTTTGGCTAAAGAGAGTGAGATACACTCTCTCTGCCACGTCAGCACAAAAAGAACACAAAAATACATAAAAAATGAGTTCAGGAGAGTAATAGGACCTATGTAAAGTTTAGATGTGTCTCTAAAATTTCGCCCATAGTTTAGGGTGGTACTTATTCATTATCACTACTAAAATCACAAGTTTCCATAATATATATACATTCATGGTGGATTGTACTATTATAGTATATTGTCAAAACTCAAAAGTCATAAATCATGCGTGAACAAGTTGAAATTCTTTCCATATTAGGTCATGATAAAAGAATCAATTAACTTTTTTACCCAAACAATTTGTAGTGGACCACCAAAATGATATCCAAACTATATACTATGAAGTAATAAAAGTGCCTAATAGCAAGCAGAAAAGTGAAACTGCAAAAGGATCCATTTGAAAATAATCAATTTTCATTATGCCTTTGTGAGAAATACATATCTCAACATTATTGCGATTCGATTTGATGAGATCAATGAGATTCCTTCATGTTTATTTCCACTTTGTTATCGTTATTTTCTTTTCTAGTCTGTCGTGATATTCTCGTTTTAGTTACTTTGTCTCTTGCTAATGTGTTGCCATATTCTTTTCTTATAAATATGTTTCGATTATTTTACTTTTGAACCGAGGGTCTATCGAAAATTATTTTTCTACCTCACAAAGTTAGAGGTAAGGTTTGTGTACATTCTCCCTCCCCCTACCTCACTTGTGAAATTACACTAGGTATGTTGTTGTAGATTTAAGGTTTGGAGCAGAAAAACTCATGGTAGGGACTAGGGATCGAGCAAGGGCGAAGCTACAATATTGCTTATGGATTTGATAGGACTCAATAACTTTGTTCCATTTTGTATTTACAACAACATACTCAGTATAATCTCATAAAGTGAGGTCTACAGAGGGTAAAGTGTACGCAGGCCTTACTCCTACCTCAGAGATAAAGAGACTGTTTTCGATAGACCCTCGACTCATGAAAAAATAGTAAAAAACAGCCAAAAAAGAAGTCATAGACGTACAAGAAATAGCAGATAGATCCATATTTTGTATAGTTGTGCTTTTGCTAAGGAGCACTTTCTCTTTTATGAGGTGCTACAAAACGTGAATCTGAATGAATCAAATTAATAAAATATCGAATACCATATGGTTATTTTTTTATTTTTTTTAACATCTCAACCAGACAACCACCTATGGTCACTGCCAAGTCACATTAACATGTTACATTTTTCTCACACAAATAAAATAAGACACTTTGCCTAAAAAGATGAGTAAAGCACCACAGAGCAGGTCTATGGGGCCTAGGTTTTGTAAAGTTTTTTAATAAAATGAAAGTAGAGAATCAAGTGCCAAATGTGGGAATGCTATGGGGCCCTTTTACTAATAAAAAATGCTAGTGGTTTATTTTTTAAAACTTTTTTATTTGTCCTAGGTTGGATACTCAAGTACAAATAAATCTTATTGATTTACTTCTGTCTTTTTAATTAAATTAATAATTTGATCACTACCTATCTTTTAACTTTTTGAGTTACTTTTTTTTTAGTTATACTTAAATTGATCCAGACTTTTTGTGAAATCTTAAAAGGAAAAAAAAGAACAGTACTTTCATCACTTACCTATACACTACTTATTAGAAAATAATTTAGAATTTTAAGTAACTAAATACAGTGTATCAAAACAGTCAATAAAAATATACATTAATTATGTGTGAAATATGTATATTATAGAGATAAGGGTACAAAAAACATTGACTTATTAATATTTTGCGAGTTTCATATCTAATTATATTTGTTGTTCATTTGTTTTATACTTCAAATATTACTAGTTATTCTACTTTTCTACTTGAACGATCACCATTTATATATTGAAACACACCTAGTTGAGTAGATGGTGATAATTTAGATAGAAAAAGAAAATAATTAGTTGGCCTAATCAGCTTTGACGTGTGTTTTAATGCATAGATGGTGATTATTTAGCTAGAAAAAGTAAACAAATGATAATTAAAGTGTGAAATTCGCAGAAATTTTTTGATACTTAAGAAGTGTTCTTGACCATTAATTCTGGTTATTATTTTGGATTACAGCTATTTAAGTTTCATGTATAAAATGAATTAGGCAATATTCAGGTCAAATTCTTGTACAGAAAATGAAGCAAGAGACATATAGTAAATAATTAAATAGTACTTTGACATATACTTAGCATATAAAACTAAGGGCTAAGATTTATTTAATTAATTATTAAGTATTTAATTTTCTATTTGAAAGTTGTCTTGGATTTCTCCAATTTTTATATAGGGAGTGCACATTTTTTTTTCTAGAGAGAATAGAATGTGGGTCTTGCTTCTATTCTCTCCTTGAAGTTGGATTGAGCCTCAGGTTTTTTCAGCAGAAGCATATATATGGTTTCTGGGTTTTTTGTTCTCTCATGGATGGTTAATGTTGGGACATATTTTGCTGCATGCAAGCTAATTGGACTCTTTCCCTTTTCTTGGGTATCTCCTCATTTTCCTTGGTAACACTGTTTTCTTGATTTTACCTCAATCCCTAGCATTTTCTTGAATTTGATCTGGGTATTGTGTTTCTTGATTATTATTTTTGGAATCTGTTGATGGGGTTTTTTGTGATTGTTAGTAGAAGTGGGTAAATGGGGTTTGATATTTGTGTAACAAATGTCTTGTTTGATGTGAATCATTGGGATATAGACATTGAAAGATTAGGACTTTAGTTTCTTCTTGGTATTCTGTTTCTTGATTTTTGTTTTTCTGTTGATTATCACTGGAAGTTTGATTTTTGTGTAACAAATGTGTTTTGATGTGAATCATTGGGATATAGGCATTAAAGATTAGAACTTTAGTATCTTTTTGTGTGTTTGGATAAAATTGATTTGAGGGTTTGCTTAGTTGGGATGGGATCTCAGGGGGGTGGTGGGGGTGGGGGTGGTAATAGTATTGGTGCAGCTCAAGCTCAAGCACAAGACCCAAAGCCAAATGCTTTGGCTAGGCAAGGATCATTATATAGTCTCACTCTTGATGAGGTTCAGAATCAATTGGGGGATTTAGGGAAACCACTGAGTAGTATGAATCTTGATGAGCTTCTTAAGACTGTATGGACTGTTGAGGCTAGTCAAGGAATGGGGGGAACGGATTACGGGGCGTTGCAGCATGGTCAGGTTGCTTCAGGTAGTTCTCTGCATCGACAATCGAGCATTACATTGTCTAGGGATTTGAGTAAGAAGACTGTTGATCAGGTGTGGCAGGATATTCAGCAGGGGCATAAAAGGGATAATACCGATAGGAAAGCTCAGGAGAGGCAACCTACTCTTGGTGAGATGACCCTGGAGGATTTTTTGGTTAAGGCTGGAGTGGTTGCTGAGTCGACTCCGGGGAAGAAAAGTTCAGGCTCGGGTTTAGAGGTTGATTCAATGGCATTGCCACAACAGAGTGTTCAACAGCAAGCTCAATGGTCACAATATCAGATGCAGGCAATGCATCAGCTACCACCACAGCAACATCAACAACAACAACCACAACAGCAGAACATGCTACCAGTTTTTATGTCCGGCCATCCGGTTCAACAACCTTTGACTATTGTTGCCAACCCAACAATAGATGCAGCTTATCCTGAATCTCAGATGACAATGTCCCCAACCGCTCTGTTGGGCACATTATCGGACACACAAACACTTGGAAGAAAAAGAGTTGCACCAGATGATGTGGTTGAGAAGACTGTTGAAAGGAGGCAGAAGAGGATGATTAAGAATAGGGAATCTGCAGCGAGGTCACGAGCAAGGAAGCAGGTGACTTTGAAATATGTTGCAGAGTTTTGAATATAGTATATCATCGCCATGGCTATTGAATATTATCTTTTGATCAACAGGCTTACACCCATGAACTGGAGAACAAGGTTTCACGTCTCGAAGAGGAGAACGAAAGGCTCAAGAGACAGAAGGTATGTTTTGCAATAGCTACTTTCTCGTCTGTGAATATGGTAGTCATTTGCATATTCTTCTAGTGGTTCTTCAAGAGTGTGTGGTTATCAGGTACTTTGAGTCATTTACATTCTTAATGGAGTTACTTGCACTGATGTGGGCATCATTAAAAAGCGTAAACGCGTTCCAATTCTAGAACACATGAGAAGCAAATTTGAAAGAAATGTAGAACAATTTCAACGTAACGATTTTTCGATATCATTTCCGACATATTATGTTAAACTGTTTACGTGTTGAAACCTATATTGTTCGAGTCATATAGGCTCTTTACTTCTCCGCAGAACAACCTCTCATCTAACGATCTTCGTAATGCTGCATTGTGAAGCTCTAACTCCTGAAAGAATGTTTTTTTCAATAAAATAAAAGAAAAAAATTATACATCATGTTTAAAGTGAAATATCTTTTTGTAAGGTTAGAAACAAAATGAGTTTCATCATTTATGCAATGAGAAGAAGCAGTCAACTGAGTACATATTTTACGTGAGAGAAATGATTGCTTTATTCTCATTGCAATTTTTTTTTTTAGAAAAGTCGGAAATAAAATGATTTTGATCATTTATGCGAATGAGAAGAAACTGCCTGTCTTTCTAATTTTGGGTCTTGTTTTATCTCCCCTACTCCATACTAAAAGAAAATGAATTTTAAGGGTCTAGGGCTGAATTACTTTTAGTTTCATAACTTTATTCCTTGTATCATTGCATTTCATTTTGTAAAACTTTTAAACTCTTATGTTGCCATTTTTACTGGTTGAGTTGCATAAAGGTGTAGTGGCCATCTAATGGTTAAAGTTCACTGCATTTCCTGTCTTGTCCTTCACCATTACTTTTATCCACTTCACAGAAATTCTCATAGTTGTAATACCCTTGAGGAAAATACCACCTTCCGTCAGTTTGATTGCAGAAGGTATTTTTTCTAGATTCAAATTGGAGAAGGAAATAGCATAATAGTCTAAAACTATTAGGAGGTCTCTAGAATTTTACATTAGTTCTTGTGTCCCTTTGTTCATCGAAGTAGGAGAAGGTGGGGGTAAGGAAGAAATCGACGGCAATGCTTGTATGTAAAAACAAACCGCATTTAAGTTTGTTCACGTGAGAAATAAGAGAGAGAGAAGATATATTGATGACTTAATCTGAGGGTCTATCGGAAACATCCTCTACCTCCAAGGTAGGGGTAAGGTTTGGGTACACTCTACCCTCCCCAGACCACACTCTGTGAGATTACACTGAGTTTGTTGTTGTTGTTAATCATCTAATCAGTAGAAGATACACCTATTAGGTGTCAAACACAGTACAAATGATATTTGTCCCAATGTGGGATAGTATTTAAGTTAAGAACTTAACTCTTATAATATTTTAAAATCTACCTACTTTGTCAAAAAAATATTCTGAACTCTAGCTTTAGTGTATGTTCTCTACTTTTTGGTACACTACTTTCATATGAGGGTTTTTTCTCAACACTAATAAAATTATTTACCTCATCAAGCCGATATTCTGAACTCTAACATTCTAACACTATTTCTTATCGGTCTAACAGTTTATGGATTACCTAAGGGGTTAGGAACAAAGAGGAATGAATGTTATGAGAGATTTAACTTTGTATAAAAAAAGAAGATGGCCATCTGCATGAAATAATGGACGATTGTGTCGGTCTCCATCCATCTGAATCAGAATCAAAGTAGTATGCATCTTCTTTCTTTGTAGGTATCTTAAAATCTTGACCAAGTTATTCCAGATAAGGAGTTGAAAACAAGGGAGTGATCCTGATCTTGTACCATGAAAAAACGACTGATCACGTACCATGCTATATGCTTGACCTAGAATTCTGTTGCTCGCTCTGGGTTCCAAATTGAAAATAAAATAAAGCTTTCATGGATCTAGATTTAAGATATAACACTTATCAACAGGCCAAATATTGTTTTTACTGGTAAGCCAAATATTATTCCAATTTTTGTTGGCGAGCGTTCTCCTTTCAGATTGGCTCATGGCAACAAGCTTTGGAGCTAGACTCAAAGATTAGTTGAATGTTTCATTCTCGATTCAACGAATTTTTTTATTATGGAGTCCTCTCTTGAAGGATAGAGATGAAGATGAGAGAGTTCACGAATGAGTTCGGAGAAGTAGAGAATTTAAAGAGGTAAGGGGCTTGAGGAAATGGAATGCAAGGAGGAGGTCAAGTGAGAGATAGCTATGTTGGCAATTGCGCAAGAGACTGGTTGGAAGCAGTATTTGAACGAATTCTGGTTAAATGAGGGGAATGGTAATACTAAGTTTTTTCACATGGTAGTGGTAATGAATAGGAAGAGGAATTTCATAGAGTATGGAGGGAGGGCCTAAAACCAAAAAATCCTGGTTGAACTGATTTTTTCCATTTTTCGATTTTTTGGTTTATTCAGTTGGTTCACGGTTAATTTTCTTATAGCTTATGTTCTTCAATTTGGTGATCGTCTTCAAGGGTTCGGCTTTTCTGTTAAGCTCTTAAAAAGCTTCTGACCCCTTAGCTTAGCCTTGGCCCAAAACCAAGTTCTCATTCGCAAGATTGAAGAAGCTCAAACTCCTTCCCTTTTCTGTCTGTCTCCCAAATACCTTCCCATGTTTTTTCACTGTCTTTAGTTTTTCGCTACGGTTCATTCTATTGTTGCTACTGCCTTACGCCTCTGCCACTGGCCCACCTGTCGCCCTTTCCATTCGCCTACTGCCTTCTTCCTCTCTACCATTCAATGCTTGTTACACTGAGAGCATAAGAGCTCTGGATCTATTTCCTTTTTGATATATCAATGAGCCCTGAAGCAACTTCTACACTGCACAACTGAACATGAGAGAGCTAGCTTCGATAAAGAAGTAAGACTAAGTCGTTGAGTCAATTTTTACTTTTGCTTTTCTTTTCTTTTCTTTTTTCTTTTGTCTATTTGGTTTCGAAAATAGTGAACTTAGCTTAAGTTTTATTAAACTCCTTGTAACTGATCCGACAATGTCTAAGTAAATTTATTTTTATGTGAACCTGAACCTAACCGAATTTCTCACGGGTTCTGATTTACATTAGCAAAATCAATAAACTGAGAATTGAAAACCGAAAACCGAATGGAACTTCCACAAAACCAAGTCAAACTGACTGACACCCGCCCCTAAAGTATAGAAGTCAATGAAGCGGTGATGAAGGGTAAGGAGGAAGTGAGAGGGGCAGTTGTGAGATTTTACGAACATTTGTACATGGAGGAGAAATTGAGGGGGAAGGGATTATTCAAATAGGATGGGAAATAAGGGAGTTGGTTGGAGAGGCCTATAGGAGAAGAGGAGAAGAGGGAGGCAGTGCGGAGGCAAAGCCCCTGTATCGGATGAATTCACATTACTTTTATCTAGCATTGTTGAAAAGATTGGAGATCATTGCGGAATTTCAAGAAATTGTAGAGTTTGAAGCAAGCCTAAACGCTCCTTCATACTTAAAGAAGGAGTAACGAGCATCAAAGATTATAGGTCTGTAAGTATGATAAGAAGCATTATGAGATATGTGCTAGACGATATCGTCTCTACTTCTCAATATCCATTCGTGGAAGAAAGACGAACATTGGATGTGGTTTGGTGGCTAATGAAGTGGTTGACGCTAGAAGGAAGATGGATATTGGATGCAGTTTTGGTGGCAAATGAAGTGGTTACTCTAGAAGAAAGAAGGAAAAGTCGAGGATCTTATGCCAGTTGGACCTTAAGAATGCTTGTAATCACGCGAATTAAGAACTTTTGGACTTCATGACGAGGATGGAATTTTGTGACAAGTGGAGGAGGTCTCTCTCCTTTTTTTTTTTGTCAAAACTCTGAACCACAACTAAGCTTTCCGCACACTTAGGTGTATAATAAATTAATAATCATAAAAATTGCCTTTTTCGCACACTTAAGTGTATAATAATCATAAAAGTTGCCTCTTTAAACAATAGCAAAGGAAAATTCAGGGATGTCAGGTTTGGATAGTCTTTTCTAAAAATAAAAAGTGGACTGCCCCTAGAGTTCTGGTCTATGGTAAGAACGCCACGTGATGTGTTAGTTAGGTGCTCGTCATGGATTCGAACTCTGTTTAAGTGGGGAAGGGAGAGGGGCGGGTCCATTACCCATCAAGTTTCAAACCGTGCTCCACTGAACATCAGGATATTTCTCGGTTGTCAAAAAAAAAATCAAAGATGGGTTTTAGGGTGTACTTATTCCCCCCATCCCCAACCCCAAAACAAAAGATAAACTATTTGGTTTAAAAATCAGGTTCTGGTGTCCAACAATATATTTTTATAAAATAAAAACACAAAAATAGTAGCTTTATGGTTTTCTAGAGACTTGCTGTCAAACTAGTTAAACACAATTGTCCCCAAGGTTATTTTCCAAAATTTTTTAATATATACTAGTTTCCAAGAATTAAACCAAATCAAATCCAGACGGCACCTTAAGTCAAATTGAAGGGGTGGGAAGGTATCAACTCTGTAGGTTTATCCTTTCTTTCTTTCAAGAAAGAGGAGGGAAAGCTTATCAACCCAATTATTTTACATGAAACCGATAGAGATCACAATCCATTTCAACTTTGCCTATTTTCATGTAATCTTGTAACATTTCAAAGCCATCATTATTTGTCGTTGAAAAAAATTCAACACTTTCTATTTTAAGTCATTATTATAATGCGGCCATGATTTGCTCGAGTAACTTCTTCTGTGTAAGCTCATTTATGGCGTGAAACTCTTTTTCTCCTGTAAACCATGTTTTCTGACACCTATTCACCAATGAAAGAAAATAATTATGTGTCTGTTTCCGCATGTGTTTATCCTTTTGGTTTGATCTCAGAATGTAGTTAATAATGTTCACATTTTATTTCAATGTGGCAAAGAAGAGAAGCAACTGAAGTCATCTGTTCTTTGTACACTATGTTAAGGTGACCTTTAGCTGAGAGCCTGAGAATGTTGGCTGGGTGCAGAGGGACGATCCTTGAGACTGATTGAGATCTTAACAAATTGAACCTATCACATTACCTTTGGGTTTCAAATGCTTAGCAACTACTGAAAATATGATGCTTGCTAGTCGCTACGTCCCAGTTATCTAAGGCACTATATAAGAAAGCTGCAAATTTTTGGTACAAAATACGGTGAGTCTCATAGAAGACTCACTGCTTTGGCCACATGATCTTGGCCGTCTAAAATATTTATGGAATTTTTTTTGCAAGTTATCCTTAGAATGCCTTTCCGGAAGTGACTTATATGTCATATTTATTGTTCAAATAGCAAGATAGCTATTGCTTAGTTCTTGATGATATGTTGTCTTCTCAAAATTGGAGAGTATTTGAGAGCACGCTTCGTTGCCTCCATTTCCCGTGTTTATCAGCTGTCAAATAGATCATAATGTTAATATGGTTTTACTTGCAGGAGATAGAGAAGGTGTTACCAAGTGTTCCACCTCCAGAGCCTAAGTATCAGCTACGCAGAACAAGCTCCGCCTCGTTCTAACATCCAGTTTCATCTACGAATGATGAATATGTAGATGCATAGTGTTTGTTATGTCATTGAAATTTAAGGTAGCTAGTCATTATCCGTTCATCTCCTCGTTCTTTGTTAACATCTTTGTTCAGGAGACCACCCTGGAGGCCTCCGCTGGCAGCTCTTGTCGGCTGCCTGTGTGATTGCCTTGGCTGTCTCTACTTCCTCTAGATAAGATTTTTTTTCCCCTTGTATGTACATTTTTATAGTTTTAACCTTGGAATTATGTGGAGGATGTAGTTTTGGTAGTTTCCTTTTCAATTACTGTAAGCATTTCCAGTATGAATGCTTTCTAGACAAGTGAAAACAAAGTTATCTGTATGTTTCCAGTTGTATTAAAACAACCAGGAGAGGGGTAATCTTCTTCATGGTTTCTTCTAGACTTGAAATCCTCAACTGCTTGGGCATATGGCTTCCATACTTTGACACACAAATTCAATTATCTCACTTGTAGAAATTGATTTCACTATTCTCATATATAGTCTAACCTGAAGCTTTGATAAGTTGTTTTCTAAGTTCAATTGTAAGGTGTACATGTTCCATGTTGATCAACATCTTTTGTTTTCCTTTATGTTAGAACAAGAACAACAACATACCCAGTGTAATCCCACTAAGTGGAATCTGGGGAAGGTAAAGTGTACGCAAACTTTATCCCTTCTCAGGAAGTATAGGTTAAATACAAAATAGGTTAGATGCATAAGTTGTGAGCTAGACAGCTGTTGAACACTTGAACCTCATCTTTAGTTTCCAGGCGTTTATACCAAATTATGTAAATTTACTATATTCAAGTGATTTAATGAGGTGAGAATGCATGTTAAATAATGGTGTGATAGAAGTGAGTTTGGGGCTAAAATAGTCCCTTAACTATTAGAGTAGGTTCATTTTGGTCCTTCAAATATAACTCTGAGCATATTTAGTCCCTTAACTTTACTAAAGTGGAGCACTTTTGATCTCCCTAACAAAATCCGTTTAAAAATAATAGTGTTAAACTCATGTGGCAACCCACGTGACTTGTAAAATACAAACTCATAGAGGTTAAGTGTTAGCTATTATGAGTATATATTTAATTTTACACGCTCTTAAACACAATTAAGAAGAAATCCGCACACCCTTCACCAAATTACTAGCTACGCACTGACTTTAAGACCATTTTGTTATTGCAATTAAGAAAATGGTTATTTTTTTCGAGTGGGCAGATTATTGTGTTCTAAAGTATTGTCTTCAAATATAAATAGCTTCTACTATATTAATCCTAAAAAATTAAGAAGACAAGAAAGAAAGAAAATGTATATCAATAAGAAAGAGATAACACTGTCAAATTTACACCGTTAGAAAATTATCCTTTCCGTTAATTTTTAACATTATTATGTTAGGAAGACCAAAAGTGCTTCACTTTAGTAAAGTTAAGGGACTAAATATGCTCAGGATTATATTTGAGGGACCAAAATGAACCTACTCTAATAGATGAGGGATAATTTTAGCCCAAGACTCTGATAGAAGTCAATGTAATAGATGTGTCTATCTATTCATTGATGGCAAGGCAAATATAATAACTCGGTTTAACAACATGGGTACTAATGATCTGAATGTAAAATGAAAGGTAATTTCAGAACATTTCCTATTTTTCGTAGCATGCATTTCCATTTGTGTTATATGTCTGATGCATGGAGAACTGCCTTCGGTCTCCCAAACTATAGTACAGGGCAAAATTTTAACATTTTCCCTAAATTATATTATGTACTAAAATTACTTTGAAGTGATGAAAATAATTCTTGATTAACAATCTCCTTTTCAAAGCCATAATAATCAAACGCATACCCATGAAAGGAAAAGAAAACAAAGAATTAGAAAAGCAAAGTGAACTTTCTTTTTTTCTTTTTCGTTTCAAATCCGGTGTTCGATACCCGCATTGGGCCCAACTAAATTCGGATTCGCACCGAAAAGTCCACATTGGGAGTAAATGTGCTCTCTAACAAAAGCAACTCCGTACCTAACCTGATAAGGTGAAACTAGATCAAACACATGGCTTAAAATCAGTCTTCCGAAAACCTCTATACATCTGAATACTTCAGCAAGAAAGTCATTATATTTTGTTCCCTAAAGGACTAAATTCTAAACATCTCTGATGATCATCAGCCTCTTTCCAAAGTTTTCAGAAGCTGGTTTTAATTTCCTCTAGCCTTTTCCAGGTCTGGAAGATCTGCAATTCAGAGACAGAATTAATGTCACGACTGGGAAAACTCCATCTCCTAATAAACAACATGGATTTTTTATTCGTTTTTACGCAAGTAAATAATCAGAATACACCAGAAGATCAACAGCTACATAAATGTCGTTTTGGTAACTTAGAAGAGAAAAAGAAAACGTCAGGCAGATAGTGGTGGATCAAGGAGAAGGAAAAAAGACACTGGCGGAGAAGAAAAGAGATATTGAGGGCCACTAACTTACACACTGGGAGAGACCAAGATTAAAGTTAATGTGTGTTGTGTGATTTCAATGTATTTATGGGATTTTCATTCTATTCTCGCTTCTAAGGTGTCTTCGAGCATTACAAAAAGTTTCACTAAGTGAGGTTTCCCAGTAGGAATAAACGAAAGTTAAAGTCTTCGTTTAGTAACTTATTTCTCATTTCGTCCTCCGTTTCTCTCCTTAAAATTTATCCAGAACTGCGAACATTATCCTCCTATACTCATTCCTCGCCTTTCTCTCCCTTTCTTCCAATCTCTCTTAAGTTCCTCGTCTCTTCACTGTCATTCGAGTATAAAAAGTTGTTCACATGAGCAAGAAAATGAGAAGCAAGAAGTTGGTGCTGTTCCTCTTTTAAAGGAAATGAGACCTGGATAAGTATTTGAGAGCAGCTGCATACTAATGAATTGTAAGAAGAGTTGACTGAAAAACTTAACATTGCATCTTACGTGTACAACAAATTAAAGCTATATGTAGGCTAGTGCAATCAGATATGAAACAACTCACAGAGCATTCCTCCATCATCGCTGCTCTCATCATCTTCTCCAGCATACTGAAATAAGATATATTCAAGTCAAATAACTATGATCAAAGTAATTGAACATTATGTTGCATATAATATTTAACTAGATCAGAGTAGGCATTACCGCAACACCATTATCATCAGAGTCAGCTGCATGGAAACAGAAAGCTGGATTAGCTCTATGAGTATATTAGGATACAACATATAATGTTATACATGAGGAGTTAGCCAACTGCTGAAAAAATTTGCAATGGTTTCAATGTTCATCACTATTGATGAGCAGCTGTAAAAGATCACTAACTCGACAGAGTTGATTATGGTCGGAGAAAGGAAGAGGGAGGGAAGTGATGAAATGAAATTTAGCGACTGTATCGACTTGAAGGGTGTTTACAAATCAACTTATCTTGGGAAGTACGAAAGGCAAACACCTGCATGCCTAATTTTGGAGCACATCATCATTTCACATTAAGCAACTATGTCAATTGTAAAATTAAAATTTTAGACAAACTAGGCCCCCGGGGTTTTGGTCTAGTGGTAGGAGCACAATGCGCGCGTTAGGCGCGCGTATGTGTTCGAATATTGATGTAGGTAAAATCATGGTATTTAAGTGGAGAAGGGTAGAGGGGCGGGTCCATTATCCATCGAGTTTCAAACCTTCTACTCCTAGTCTCGCATGAAAAGTTTGATTAGAGAAGTTTGCTTACTATTGCCTTTGATCAATCAAATGAAACATTTTGTTAAGAAAGTAGAAAGAAATAGAAAATCAAAAGTATTGTTAATATTTCATCTGTCATTTAGCTCCTACTCCAAAGCATAAAAAAATAAAAGAAGGAAGTACGGAGATGGAGTTGAATTACAAATTAAAGGAAGATTCGACAGAAAATCAATGATAAGATTGGCTGAACAGGAAGGAGGCTTTACCAGCATTAGGATTCACTAAAATACTTAAGTTCTCTAATCTTTTTTTCCCCATCAAATTAATGGAAAGATATCCATAAAATTAATTTAAATTTAAGGAAGCAAGTGATATGCAGCCAACTCACAATATTCTTCATCATCTTCATCACACCATTTGTTCCAATCGACCTTGAGGTATGGAGCGGGTTTCTCTTCAGACTTCAATATTCTTGGCCACCAGCCTTTTTGCTCCTTTTGGATTGAGCAGAGGATGTTTCTCAACCCAATATTAGTTTTACACCGCTGCACCAGAAAGCATTCTATGATATCAACCACGAGAATTTTCTAACCTTGAAAACATATTGTAAAGGAAGAAATGTCGAGTTCAAATTCTAACATTTCTTTAATAGACTATTCATATTTCATCTAAAGGGAGCAAGACACAATATTATTGTTCAAGCAAAAAGTAACAGAAAGATTCTTCAAGTCATGATAGACATAAACAGCCTTAATGACATATCTGAATTAGGAAATACAATATCCAACAATCACAGAGAAAAGCAACTCTAAATAGGACCTCTCCAGTCTCCATCCAGTTTTCAAGAAGTGTAAGGGACTTTGTCATAACCTAAATTAGACTGTAAAAAAGAATTTCTACTAAGAAATCCATTAGGTATCAAATCGCAAATTTAACAAGAGCGTTTTTGGAAGTTAACATGATCATTTATTTAACAAGTTAAACTTTATTAATAACCAACAAAAAGGAAGTGCTTAGAAGGTACAAAAGAAGCCAGCAAATTCCTAGTATATCTGTAATGAATCTAGTAAGACCAGTATATCATCTATACTATTTACAACATTCAGACAGCACAGTAAGTTTAAATTCTGAAGATATCTTAATTTTAAGAAAACTATATGATCATCTATACCATCAAAACACTTAAAATTTCTTTCTATTCACACACGAAGGAGCAGTTCTACAGACTTCTCTCTGTTTTTTCTTTTCTTTCTGAGTCAGCTAACTGGTGACTGCAGCATCCAAGCCTCTTGGCATAACCCAATGTACTCCAAGTATGTTTAAGAACATGCACCAGATTTCCCAGATTTGCCTGCACTTCATGAACAAATGATCTACTGATCCAGTTTCTGACCTGGAAAAGTAGCATCTGCAGCAAATGAGCATGCATTGTGTGAAGTTGTCCATATCATCCACAATATGTACAGATTTAAACTTGTGACAGAATAGGTTAGCTCTATCAATTTCTCGATCAAAGAGTTTGTGTGATTCCAATGTTCCATTCCCCCTTTCTTTATTATACTTAGCAACTGTGAGGTTATTAGTAACTGCAATGCCGAACAAATCAGGGAACGTCTCTTTCAAAAAGGAGCCTTCCATCCATATATCCGACAAAAGCTAATTCTCTTGCCATTCCCTACTTTCAATCTTACCTTGTTTTGACATTCCTCACAATAATTTCTGATCATGTTCCACACAACACCTTAGCCCTCCCACTGCTCTAATATCCTAAGTTCCAACTTTACCATACAAATATCTTGCTTAAGCTTGACTAATCTGATAGTCGGTATTGTTCCCACTTTACCCTTACTTAATAGACACTTGACATTCATGTGCCTGAGCAAACTAGTATTGTGATGTTTTATGCAAAAGTAAAAGGTTAGGTACCAATTTTGGAAAAACAAAGATACTGTTCAAGTTGGCCATAATGTGCATTCACTAGGTCATATCCTTTTCAACTTGATAACCGAGTACCACCAGGTATAAAGGAACAGATTAATAATCATGAGAGGCGTGCTTCCATATGCTACCTTGTGAACTATCATCACGACAGACATACAGTTGAAGACATAAATATAAAATTAGAAGACTCCTCTCGCTATTCAATAGATAAACATGGGTAGAGCATATACCAAGCACTGGTCCATCTTAACTGTATCAACTCACTTCCAAGAGTATATCACATCAAAACACAGCTACCTACATGATACCAAACTCTAGAAGAGCAAGGAATACAAGCAAAGACAACTCAAAGTCACAAACATGGGCCAGTGGGTTCACGGTCTTATACACACAGTCACACACTTGCCAAAAGTTTGACTAATTTTTATCTCCATTTATACAGTCCAAGCCCAAGGCAGTGGGTAGATCTACCTTGGTGTAGATCCACCTCTGGTCATGATTGAGCAAGCCATATGCTAACTTTGTGAAACCCATTAGGTATCACAGCAATAAACTATGCATCCTGATTCAAAACTACTACAACCCTTTTCAGCAAAACAACACCTGAATCCCAAACTAGTTATAGTCAGCTATATGAATCCTTAACATCTGTCCCAATCTATCCAATCTATTTGTACCATCTTATTCCAATACTCAATAACATTCCCATCGACGGGATCTTTCACAGAGACCAACGAAAGAGCTCGTTGAAACCTCGCTACCGGATTGAGGAAGAGGCAAGAAAGTTGAGCTATACCTCCTTCCTTCCCTATGGTGGACTATTTTTCTTCTTTTTCCCATATTTCAGAAGGAAGAGATCACCGATGCAACGGTAAAAGTAGTCATCAGGTTCAAGCTCCAGAAATGCAAGGTAAGGCTGCACATACATAAGACCCAATGTGGTCCAGCCCTTTCTCGAACCCCACCCATAGTGAGAGCTTACTGCACCAGACTGCCCCTTACTCAATAATTTGGGGGTTCTCCAACTATTGAATTTCTCCACATTTTCTAATAGAATTAAATTCCTAGACAAACTTGAAATTATTATTAGAAAATCTAGCAAATACTGGACCTAATGTGAATGTACCAACAACCATGTTCATCATACTCGACATAATTGCTACATTTTTGAACCCTTTCTCATAATACTTTGCCATGCTTCGTCTTTTGCCATGATTACTTCACTTCTATTAAAAAATTTTATATGCTTTTGCTTGAGCCAATGGTCTATCGAAAACAACCTCTTGTATATTGTTGTTGTTGTTTTGTACCCTTTTCAATAATTTAGGGTTTCTCTAATATCTCTACATTTTTCACTTACAACGAAATCCCTAAACAAACTACTCCTTTGCAAACACTGAACTTAACATAAACACCATCAAACCTTTTCATCAAACAATCAAAATTTGCCATAGACCAATAAAATAAAAGGCAAACCCCAGAAAGAAAAAACAAATCTTTACAGAAAAATAGTAAGAAAAACATAGGAGAACCAGCAAACCTTCTCATGAAACTCCACAAATTTGCTATGTCTAACAAAATAAAAGCAAAACCCAGAAAGTAAAAAACAAAACTTTACAGAAGGAGAACCAGCAAACCTTCTCATCAAACTCCACAAATTTGCTATGCCCAACAAAATAAAAGGAAAACCCAGAAAGAAAAAACAATTCTTTGCAAATAAAAAGTAAGAAAAATAGCATCAAACTCCACAAATTAGCTATATCCAATAAAATAAAACAAACCCCATAAAGAAAAAACAAAACTTTACAGAAACAGTAAGAAAAATATAGAGGAAAACCTCAGGTGAAATATTCCCAAAAAGCTGGAGAGTGAAGGAGAAAGAATCGCCATTGACACCAACAGCAGAGAAATTAAAAACACCATCTGGGTCACACTTCAATGATACGTCTTTAGCATCAGGCAATGATATTGTCAAGTAAACCTTCTCTGATCTTTGAGCCCAAAGAACTTCTGGTTGACGACTGCACAAATTTTTCAATTTTCTTAAGCAATACTACTCAGAAAGAGAAAAAAAATTGCAGAGAAATCAAAGTTTCTTCAAATGGGTACCTCATTTTTTGAGAGAAATTGAAGAAATTGTAGCCTTTTTCTCCTGCTTTTCTGAGTTTAGATCCCAAGGTTTCAATTAGCAGTTCATAGTTGTCAGTTACAGTGGCAAAGCCTAAATAATCCCTTGTTATATTTTTGTCCTAATGCTTAATCATTAAATTTTTTTTCATTTAATTCGCGATTTGCTCTTTAAATGAGTTGATCTTTCTCCGAAATTAAATTTGTGCTTAATGAGATATAAAAAATTTAATATGGAGATGAGGATGTTGCGATGAATGTGTGAATTTACTAGGAGGGTAAGACTAGGAATGGGGATATCCGAGATAAGGTGGGTGTGGCGTCGATGAACGAGAAGATGCGGGAACCGAGGTTGAGATGGTTCGGAGTCCCAGTGTAAGGATGAGAGGCACGGATGTCCCAGTGTGGAAGTGTGAAAGGTTGACTATGGATGGTTTCAAGACAGGTAGAGGTAGACCGAAGAAATATTGGGGAGAGGTGATTCGATAGGACATGATGCAGTTGCAACTTACTGAGGACATGACCCTAGTTAGGAAGGTGTGGAGGACGCGGATTAGGGTAGAAGGTTAGTAGGTAGGACTGCGTCTATGCTAATAGGTAGGAGTGTTTTTGCCTTGTTGTTCGGACTAGTAGTCATAGTGCTATGCTTGTAGTTTCTTGTTCTTGGATTTCTCGTATTATCATTTTGTGATAGTGTTGCTCTGTTTCTATATGTTGTTTGTTACTAGATTGTTTTTAGACTGTTTTTGTTTTGAGCTGGAATCTATCGAAAACAACCTCTCTACCTCACTTCTGAGGTAGAGGTATGGACTGCGTACACTCTACCCTCCTCAAATCTCACGTTGTAAAAATACATTGGGTATGTTATTGTTATTGTATTAAAAATGAATATGCATTACATAAATTAAAATGGAGAGAGTAGGTTTCTTTTTTGGAATTTTTCCCTTTTTATGGAATAAAAACATGCATATAAAGAGATACGTGTATTAAATAAAGAAAATTTCAAAGATAATTATCATTTAGAGTAGAAAAAAGGGTTTCGAATTTGTCTTGGTACTTTACAAAAAGTTTAACTTCGTAATGTAACTATGTATGACATTTACCTGCTAGACATTAAAATTTTATAAACTTAGAACGTGACTTAAATGACGACCCAAAATGGGCTATTACGTGAGACGATTGGACCTTACATGGGCCGCCAGTCCAATCTAATTGGAGTTTGGCCCATTAAGGATTGTAAGCCCATTTGCCTCCTTCATAGCACAAACTTTTGGTTCGCCTTTTCTTAGAGAAACCCTAAACCCTCGAAAAGCTTCAATGGCGGTAAGTACTCGATCCCATTCTTCTTCAATGGCTTTTCCTTATTGTGCTGTTGCTTTGTTCTTCTTATGTTTAACCCAAAAAATAAATAAAATTGCTTCGCCTTTCAATTGCGCTGCTCACTTTTGTTTCTTGTTTCTTCAAGCCTTAATAAAATTGTATATTGATCATCATGTTGTTGTGCCATTTGCGAAGTTAAAGTTGAGTTCTTTTTCTGAAAAAGTTTCTAATTTTGTGTCATTGCAGACAGTACCAGTTAATCCGAAGCCTTTTTTGAACAATTTGACTGGAAAGCCTGTGATGGTAAAGCTGAAATGGGGATTAGAATACAAAGGTATTCAGCTTGATTCCTAAAAACTATGTAATTCATTGAAGTTTTTGAGAATAAGACTTGTGCATACATATTTGACTAAGCTCATTTTTTTTGTCTTTTCTTTTTTCAAGGGTATCTGGTCTCCGTGGATTCATACATGAACTTGCAGGTACTTGTGTTAATTTGAGTTTCTGTCCGTATAATCGAATTGTCTGAAAGAACATTATCGTTATCACAGTGTTTTGGACGGCGAAAGGCGACAAGGCTCTGCCTCGCCACGCTCGCCGCTCGCCTTTTTGAAGTGTGGCGCCAATTAGTACCAAAAAATTAAAATATTTAATTGCACATATAAATAATTAAAATCTCAATAGTAATAATATATTAGCAAATATTTCAATTCAAAAACTAAAAATAGATAGTAGATAGTAGATACTAAAAGTCTAAAACTTTAATGATAATTCAACAATCCATAAAGAAGCAATACTAAAACTCTAAAAGTTTATTCTTCTTCGAGATTTTCATAATCTTCAAGTCCAACATGCATTTTATTATATTGCCCCTCATCTTCTTCCTCCTCGGATTCTCTTAAAACAAGCCTAAAAATACCTTTTATCTCTTAAAACCCTAATTTTTTTAAAAAAATTAAAAGCCGTCGCCTTTTATCGCCGTCGCCTCGCCTCGCCTTATCGCCATGGCGTCGCCACATCGCCATGGCGTCGCCTTTTCAATCTACCGTCGCCATGGAGCCTGGAGGCGAGATGCCGTCGCCTCGCCTCGCCACGTCGCCATGGCGATAAGGCTATCGCCTTTAATAACACAATATAATAGATGCCATGATCTACATAGCTATTCATGCCCCTGAAAGATAACAGTGAATGGTTCATAATAAAGAGTTAAGCATATGATAACGGTTATCATATGCTTAACTCTTTATTATGAACCATTCACTGTTATCTTTCAGGGGCATGAATAGCTATGTAGATCATGGCATCTATTATATTGTGTTAAGGATTTCCCTTTGCAAACAGATTGAAAAGAATTTTTCCGATCACCAAACTCTGTCAGGCCAATTCTTGTTAACTTTGCAATAGTTTGGGACGTTGTCCTTTTTTCTTTTTACTGTTTGTGGGTGGGGAGGGACTGTGTTCAGTAAATCAGATATGTCTTCCCTAAAAGGTAACATTATTTTTTTTGTGCAATAATCTAAAAATACAGTACTAACAACGGTATAGGTGTCAAAACTAAGAGATGTAAAGCTCGTGAACTGTTACATGTTTTATGTCCTTCCACTGTATGTTCCTTATACGTGATGTACTTGTCGGAGAGATAGCTTTACATTGAGTAAGGCAGTTGTTTCATCTTGCAAACCTCTGTTTTTCTTTCTTTCCATACAAAACTGAAGATGCATTCAGGATGTAATCCAAGTTTTACATTTGAATTCGCGAGTTTATGGTGCCTTTTCCACATTTTAGGGAAGTATAAACAGCTCAAATCTTTGCAGCAATGCAAAGATCATTTCAAAGATAGTGTGCTACCTTGTAATGTAGTAGGAAACGATTAGCTAATTCATCTGTCTGTAGCGCATAAAACATATACTACCCAATAGCTACGTCCTTGAAGGTTATCTTGGATAAGGATAGCTCCATGAATCTCTGACTACATAAAAAGCTGACTCTGGGAGGAGAGTTTTGCTTATTAATGGCTTTACAACTAAAATCAGAAAAATAACAAGGAGAAAACAATACAATATGCAGTAAAAGACGAAGCATTTTATGTTCATGTTTGAAGAAGTTAACCTGAGCTCCCAGTAACGTGCTTTTTCTAAAGAATTCTGTATCCGTGCATGTTTTTGTGTGTAATTTTCTTGAATCCTGTTATTCTTTTGCAGCTTGCAAATGCAGAAGAATTCACTGATGGAGTAAGCTCTGGCTCTCTCGGAGAGATCCTGATTAGGTACTTTCATGGCTTCGTCTTTTGATCTTGATATTTGGACTCTATTTGAAATTCATGCAACAGGAACATAATAATCATACTGTCGTAGTTACTTGGTATTTTTTAAAAATCCTAGTGATCATATCCTCCTCCACCACCAACCGTCCTTCCTCTTTTCTGCCTGCTTCAAGGAATAGGCATAAAAAGCTGGAGAGACCTGTGTCTAGTTGTAAATGGAGCTCATCATTTATTCTTCCCAGGTTGACATTTTCTGTTAATTTTTCCCCACACTTGGTTCGTTTTCGGAGTGGAAATATGGAGACTTTCTTTGCCTGCATCTTTCTACGTGTTGGATGTCTGGTGGTGGAAGCCATGGATTGTTAATATTCGACCAGCATGACTTAAATATATAATGTACTGTATTTTCTCTGCTGCCCCAGTGATATGGGTGAGTACTCATTCATTGCAGTTCTCAAGAGTCTCTTGTTGCTAACTTATGATCCTTATCCGTGAACTTGATTCCATGCTCCATCTTCCTCTCAATACCATTCTCTAATTGGATCACTTGCATCTTTTCCTTTTAGAGGATGACTGGAATAACTAAGTTAGACCATAGAAAGTTGCATCGCTTTTCATTTTTTGTTTGAGATTTTCAATTTCAATTCTTATCAAGTGAGTACCTTGAATATTTATTGGTTTTTAAGTTGATGTTTCAGAATTATTTATATGGTAGTATTGTATCATTGCATGGACATCACTCCAAGATAGTGATCTTTTTAGCTCTTCTTACTCATTTACTTGTTAATAATCTGTTTTTAATCAATTGTATCATGAAAATCTCCAAGGTTGAAACAACTGCTCCCCAACGAAAAACCATGTAACCTCTGTTTGTTAACCTTGGTGGTTTTGAATTAGCAGATGTAATAATGTCCTCTATCTTCGTGGTGTACCCGAGGATGAAGAACTGGAAGATGCTGACCGCGACTAGAAAGTGTTGTTTTGTTAATAGTGGCATGGTTCTGCCAGTTCAATCAGATTTCTGGTTCATGGATCGTGATTGGAACGATTTGTCTCCTTGAATGTATTATCAATTATGTATTTTCTTAGGTGCTCCTATCTGATATATGCTGTTGGATAGTTTGGGGAAGAAGTTGGTGACTAATGATTTACTGGACAGTTATGACTAGAAAGCTATATGATCTCCAGATTGAGTTTATTTTTGTTAATCACAGACCCCAACCCGTATCATTTCGACAAAAGTTGAATAGACATATACTCCCTTCGTTCAATTTTTACTTGTTTTTTTAAGGGGCGCGCAAAGTCCAAAGTGGACAAGTAAAAGCAACGGAGGTTATGTACATGGCAATCTAACAGTATTAAGCTTGATAAATGTCTAGGCTTGGTAGTGCAGCTAGTGGACAAAATTATGGAGATTGTGATTTTGTATATTATAAAAGCTGTCGAAATAATTTCTTCTTCGACGTTCTCCAAAAAAAAAAAACGAAGATTGTTCAATTGGAACATGACACACCATAGAGGTACTCGTGGATCAATTTAGTCATCTTTTCATGTTCCAATTGAACAATGTCTATTTATTTCTTTTATATTCTATGTATCACTATTCATTTGATTTTGAACTAGAAGAAAATATTTATAAAGTTCAAGCTTTCCGAAAAAACATAGCTAAACCTTTCGAGGTGGCTCAAATAGTTTGGCTTAGGACTTCTATGATGTAGCTCTCAAATTTGAAAGTTCTATTCGCAAGCGTTAAATGGTTTTCATCCGAAAAAAATATAGCTAAACCCTTCGGAGTGGCTCAAATAGTTTGGCTTGTGACTTTCATAATGGAGCTCTTAAATTTGAACACAATTATAGTTTTTGTGCAAAGTTAACTGATAAATATCCGTTGATTTTTGTAAAAGTAAATTAAAAAAATTATTGACTTTTCAATAGTGTCTCTTGATTTTTAACTTCTTGTTAGTAGTTATTTTTAAAAATAGTTTATGCTATTTCTAAAGTCTGATCCTGTTTTTTGAGGTGTAATTTTTTAAAATAATTTTCAAAGTAACAAACAAGCTGTAAGTAAGAAATTCTGAAAAGGGATAGAACCGAAGGAAAAGAAAAGAGCGACTCCAATTTCACTTTTCTTTAAGACGGTTAAATGACACTTTAGCCCTTGATCGAAGTATAAGTATTCCCTTTTTATTCAAAAAGAAAAAGCATCACCCGAAACGAATAAACCCTAGATTCAGAGCGGCGGCGGCAATGGATGAGGAGGAGATTGTGGTGTATGTTCACGGTCGTGATAGGAAGTGTTGTCCTACGTGGTATCGAATCGTTGTTGGGACGAACAGCCCATCACTGTTTAAAGGGAAAAAGAGACAAAAGCCTGATACGGTGGTGAATGATTTCGATATATATGGAGACGACAGGGAAAGGGTAAATACTCATGATCCCGTTGCGGTGCTCCCTGTGCATGATGATGATGATGTCGGATATCATGGAAGCTGGACCGTTATTGGTGACGATATCTACTGGGCTGGGGGAATGGGACTTAAAGAACATACCTTGTCTAAGTATCTGTTTAGGCATAACATTCATCATCAAAACCTCGCCTGTTGGGAAAAAGTAATTTCCTTGAACATTCCCCGTAGATCGCCCTTCATCACTGCCGTTGATGGTGGTAGAAAGATTGCTATTGTGGCCGGATCCCGCAGAATGACGGATGATCATGACGATGATGACCACAATAATCCGTGGAGAAAGTGTGGTGAAATTTACGACCTCGACAAACAGACTTTGGATTATCTGATTTCAGAAATAAAGATTTTTGAGCCCGATTATGTTTATCAAGCTACTACTACTGATGATCAGGAGCCAACACAGATTCTGTTTTATTCCTTGCTTGATGGTTCTATGCTGTTCCTGGATCCATCTACTGGTGATATACTGAAACGACTATGCGAAATAGACCATCGCTTTGCTTTAACATCTCCCGCACAACACCCATATATTGAACCCAATGATCGATGTTTCTGGCCTGCCAGTGATTCGACTTCAGCGTTCCTCAACAATACATTGTATATCCTCACCTCTGAAATGCGGTTATACGGATATGATCTTGGTCTACGCAAATGGTTCTACTCTGGAGACCTTCATCATAAATTAAAACTCCTACCCTTACCATATCTCCGTAGCCACCTTTTGATTCGCCTGCCAAATGGACATCTCTTGGTTCTTGTTTCTCAAGCTCCTGGAAAATTTACAATGGCCTCCCTCTCCATGCGCAAAATTGATGACACTTGTTTAGATGTGACGGTGGAACACATCCAGTTTTTTTACCCTAGTTATTATGGTTTCTATCCCTCTAGTGCCAAGGCAATGTGAGTTGTACTCTTTCCTTTCCTTCAATTTGTTTGAATTGGTCTATTAGATCTCACTTGCTTGAGCCACGAGGCCGAGTTGCACTTTGGTCAAACAAATTCTAGATATGAGTTAAACCGTGGTTCATTCCCTTTTGATATAGATTCGCGTAAACGGTGAAGGTGCTATTTTATATATCTTTGCTCCTAGTAGTAAGTTTTGAAATTTAACATTGTTACATTATATACAAACGAAAAAGTACAAATATAGCATTGTTACACATATGGCCCAGACAAAGCAATTGCAGGGCTTACTGGTTAAGCCTTCAGCTCTGTTTGTCACTCGCCTTGAATCTTAAGTATCAAAATCAAGTAGATTATTTGTGGGTGTGGGGGGGGAATGAAAAGGGGTCATGGTGAGATAATATCATTAACCCTGAAAGCATTATTTACACTTGAGTAGTCGTAGGAAACCTTAAGAAAAGGCGATCTACTAGTTGAAAAAAGGAGGCTCGAGTAGAAGAAGGGGTACTTGAACAGAGGGCCGTCTCAGACCAGTGAAGATCGGAATTGAGCTGCTTAAGATTCCAATTCAAGTAAGGAAGATTGTCATTAGTCTTTTTTTAAGGTTTTCAAACCATCACTATTCACCTTTTTCCAGTTCACCATTTCTTATGTAAGAATCAGTTCGAACTCTCCCAATAGGTGAGAGTAGTGCTCCCATCCCTTCGAAGTTGTTTAAATTATAAGCTAGGGTTGAATGTTCTAGTGTTTCTTTCTTTCTTTCTGTATAGTCCAAACAAATGGTATCTTGGAATAATGTTGTTCCAAGTAGATATAAGAGATTTTGGAACTCCTTTCGTATGCCAGGGAAAACAGGAGTTCCAAAGAGGTTCTAGGCATGAACCTTTCGACACCTAGAGTGTTGAGAACTAACTTCTAGATATGGCGGGAAATGTTGCAGTGAAGAAAGAGATGATGAACACCTTCCACTTCTTCTTTAGAGAGATAACTGCTTTGGGATTCAAGTTCAATTTTAAGTGATCTGGGTTAGAGTTAAAGGGTCGGAGATCGATCACAGAGCAATCATCGCATAACTATCAATTTCCCTATCACTATGCACCTGACTTGATTTTTTTTCCTGAGCTCTGCCATGGTGGTATCAGGGAGAGTGGTGCAACTGTAGAGGGACGGAAAATCAAATTTAAAAGGGGTATGGTCCAACCAAGAGCCTTACCAAAACCTAATCTTTCTTCCATTCCCTACTTGTAAAGTGGCATGTTCCTTAAAAGGGTCCCACTAAGATGATATATTCTTCCATAAACCCAATCGGAGGGTGTGTTTGGTTGACCAATGGCGAGTCAAACCATACTTGACATTGATCAGGTTCCTCTAAAATTGGAGATTTCTCAACGGTCAACCAAGTTAGACATCCCTTCAATAGTTTAAGTTGCAGCTTCATCATTCCAATCCAAATTCCAATTCTGAAAATAATTTCGACAACCTTTTCTAATCAAGTAAGGTGGTATTGATTATGTATAGAAACGTTAAAAAGGAAACTAGTTATGATTGAAGTTCTCTTTCGCCTTTCTTCTTTTCATCGTTTAGTTTGCTTCATTTTTGCTAATGGATTTCTTGACATGCGTGTAGAAGCTTGAAGAGTACTGGGTCAAGTACGACGCAAGGATGAGTCAAATCTGCAACGGAGACCTAATGGTGAGGAGTTACTGGATTTTCATTTTTTTGTTTCGTTCTGTTTGAAGAAATCTCGGTTCAGTGCTACTTGTCAAAAAACTAAAAATTAAAAATAGAATTCTTGGTTCAGTGTCTCCCACCTTTCTTCATGATGACCCATATATGAACAAAATAGGAATTTTAGAAGTGTGTCCATCTTCTTTTTATGTTCTTTTTCTATCCTTAGAAACATAGTGATTTTTTATTATTCTGCTATCTTCTTTTAAACCAGCATTCAAGTAGTTGTCTGGGTTTTCTTTTGGTGATTTTCTATCTGTCGGGAGATTTGGAATTGATTTAACTGAAAAGCTTTGACATTGCAATACTTAGTTGTAGGAGCTCAACTGTCCAAATTTTCAGATAAAAGTAAAACTTGTATTTTTAGTTGTTTGATGACTATCATTGTGATACTTGTGCACTCATGCAGATGCGTTTGAATAAGAGGGGGGAGATCCTTATTATGAAGATATATCTCTGAAACCTCTCTTTTTGCGTTGCAAGCGTCCCGTTCAAAGGGGGTTTGAGTTGGTGTTGACTCTTCAGGTTGATCGTTGCAGTTAGTTTTTTTAATATATTAGTTTTGTTCCTTAGCTTAAAGCAAATGTGCTACAATGTTAAAAACGTATCAGATTGTGTGTGACCTTTGCCTGACTTGTAAAATTTTAAGTATATGTGTTTCCTCTTTTGTGAGTTTGGCGTGAAGTAAACCATAGAATGTTTTATGTGGAAACTGTGTTTTCAACGGGAAAAGGTTAAAGAATTTTTCATATATTTTCTGGTATTGTAAGTTAGTAGGAAAGATGTACCCTTTTTCCTTGGTTTGATCCTAACCATTAATACCCTTATGGACCCATTCCCTTGCATAATTAAGCCATGCTGGCTCCATTATAGTTGAACCCAAGTATTCTCTGCTGCTACCCCTAAATCAGTGCTTGAACTTGGTTCAAATTTGGCATAACAGATATATTAGCTTTGACATGCTTTAAACAAGTTAGGTGAGTCTGCAGCTTCATTGTTTTGAACCATAAAAGCACCTGTTGCCATTCCTGTCTCTAAGTCTTGATGATTCCCAAATCCAATCATGACTTTCACATGCACCTGTGGGATCATCACGAACACAGCGGAGAAGGCTTCTGAGGCGAGGTTGCGACAACATGGCCTCAGGAGGTATTGGCAGCCAGATATAGCCGATACCATCCTGCTTGATTTTCAAGTTCTGACTGCCCATACAAGGGTGTAGTCAGTTTAGTGTACCTCCGATCTTAATGTATCTTTCTGTGCAAGAGTCCATCCAAAAAAGGGGCATATTATTAGGTTGCATGTAGGAACCAAACATAATAAACAATCCATTTAGTAAATTTTGATGTTTCAAAGAAGGTAGCTCCAAGATTATCTATCTGGTCCACCTTCATGGGTAGACCAAACTTTAGTTAAGGATGATATTTGAGACTCATGCATGCAAAGCATCCACCTGAAATTTCACAAGACCTTGTCACTTAAAACGAAAGTTGAAAATAGTGGGAAGAAACCATCTAAGTTCTTATAAATGTCCACGTCTAGATGAGTCGGGTCCTTTATGATCTAAATTGTAAGATTCAGGGGTTACAAGGATAGCTAAAGTGGGGTAGCTCCAGAAAACATTTTCGTTCGTACCAAACAAACTCTTAATGTCAATTAATCATTTATGCTAAATGAAAATCAAGAGCACATGTTGCAATATTAATTTAACAAAAGAAGGATGGTCCAATTGCATCAGTAGCTTTGGTGAATAGTAGGTTGTTGCAATAGGACAACTAATGTCTCCCTATTTTTTCATTCTTACCACACTTGAGATAATTGAAGTTGGAATTAAGAGCTGAGGTTTTGTTCGAGGAGAAAAAGATCCACATAATTTGCAATATGGCTTTTGTGGTTTTTGTTTGGGAGTATTGATTTTGTTGATTACTTACAAAATCTTTTTTAGTTTTATCTTGAAAAGACCATTTTCTTCTATTCATTTTGTAAGTGGCCAGTATATCTTAATCCTTCCTTTTTTCTTGGTTTGCTCTTAGGCTTCACTTTTAATACATATATATATATTTATTTATTTCCCTGTTAACTAAATATAATATATGCGTATAAAACTATATATACGCTGAATATCATGATTAATCACTTGGACGCAATTCTATTTCTCTGTTGGGCAGCAATTCATTGTTCGTGGATTTAGGCAAATGAAAAATCTATTTATGAGTATTCAAAAATCAAATTGTGTGTTGCTATTTACCTATTTGTTTGTTTATTTTTATAAGACTTAAGTTTAGAAATAGTAAATATCCCTTCTTTTGATACTTGCATCTGCCTTGTCTCTATTTTATATGTCGTAGTTTTGGAGCTTAAGGTGTTATATCGTCCTCATTTATACACTTTGGTAATAAATAAACAAGGTAGAAATCTTTGTCAATACTACCACCACCACCACGGGGTGTGTATAACCTGGGTGGATAAAAAGGACTAAAATCTCGATATGCGACACTTTGTATTGGTGCAGAGTGGATGGGATGGAGCCCCGCTTCCGGAGCCTTGTGTGCTAAAAAGTTGCTATCAAAACTTAAAAGTAAGTTCAATAGAGGGGTGGTTAGATCAGCTATGTTGTATGGGGTGGAATGTTGATCAGTGAAGAACTCTCATATGCAAAAGTTGAAAGTTGGGGAGAGGATGTTGAGATAGATGTTTGGGCTTACAAGAAGAGATATGATTAGATATGAAGATCTTCGAGAGAAGGTGAGAGTAACCCTAGTGGAGAACAAGATGCGAAGAGCGAGAGTGAGATAATTTAGGCAGTGACGTACGCAGATTTTTTCGTAAGCGGTGTCACATTTAAAATGAAAACAAATAAATAAAATATTATAATGTCATATTAAAAGAGAAATATGAACTCGCATATATTACTATAACTCTTCACGATTAATTTTCATTGTAAATATATTCAAGAAAGGGAAATAAATATAGCACACATCTATATCTTTCTTAAGCTGTTAAGCGAGAAAAAGTTTAAGAAAATTATTTTCTTGTTCTTCGATTTGTAGTTGCTTGTTCTTCGATTTCTATTACTATCATTTGTTTCTTGTACTTTGATTTTAGTATTATTAATTTGTGGTAGTTGTCCCTTTTTCTTAGAATGCTTTGTCATGCTAGCTTTATTCTTTAATTAGTACTATTTTGTTATGTTTTCTTCGCTTTTGTTATTTCTTTTCCCAAATATACTTGTCTTTGAGCCGAGCGTCTATCGAAAACAACCTCTCTATCTCTAATACAATCATAAGATCTGCGTACACATGACTACTCTCCGCAGATTAAATTATATAGAAGATTAAATTGTAAAAATCTTTATAAATCTATTTTTAGTTTTATGTCATTTTTAGAAAATGGTCTTCATTTTTTACATATGAGACATCTGAAAAGATCATTTTCTTCTACTTCTTCCATCCACTTTTATTTGTCTACTATACTAAAAATAGATGTCTGTTTTACTTGTCCAGTTTAGAAAAAATCAAGAGATAATTTGTCAATTAATTCATATTTTACCCTTATATTAATTATTGTCATTTGCAAAAATATTGAATTTATTACATCAAACTAATCATTCTATTTATTACTCCTTAAGAGATATGTCAAGTTAATAGTTAAAGAATTAAAATTAAACGAAAAGAATATTCAACATTGGAATTTTTACATGGATAATGTGTTATGAAAGTTTTATTACGCTTTTTAAAGTTGCTTTAAATTTATTACCGTCTATAGCCTATTATTACATTTAATAGTTGATTACCTAGATAAAATGTGTTCCGTCTCTTGTTCACACTTTGGTTTTTTTCTCCATCCTCAAACCTTTCACTTTTTTCCGGCGAAACAAACCAACAACTAACAACTCCTATTTCCATTCCATTTTAGTTATGTATTCACTATGTGCATTGAAACATGCATATAACATGTATAATATATTGAATTTAAAATGTATTACGATTGTTGTTTATATTTTTCTCTTATTAATGATGTTAAAATCGTATTATACTTGAACTTCAAATATTCAAATTAGATTATGTGTTAATACAAATAAAATTGTGTTAGAAATGAATTATATATGTATTTAGCTGGTTTTGTTATTTTGGTAAAAAAAATAAGAATATAATCTGTAAGAGTAAAAATTATACTATAATTCATAAATAAGACTTTACAATACACTATTTAGGTAAAAAGGCCTTCAACATTCCATACAAGAGGTCATAAAAGATCATTTGCTCTGAAAACACAATCAGTCCATACAAGGCCTACTGAGTCATATCATCACATGGCCATCAGAGAAAAAATTATTAGTTACATGACAACAACTTTATCAGCTACTATAAGGCTCTCTTCACTCTATATATATATGATATAAACTTGTAATATGTCACTTATTGACATAAATATTTTAATAAATCAAATTTAAGAGAATTATAACATGATACAAATTAAGGAAAATTGAACCCCAAAAAAAACACCATAATTGATTTTTTTTATTTATTACATGTGATGTGCCGCCATTCTACGGCACATTTGACTCCTTTAACTAAGAATAATCGTGAGTTTTCAAGCAACCGTCGTCGTTTTTGATGTTTTTATGTTGTATTTTTAGGAAATGGAGACAAACATAGAAACGGAAGGAAATACGCGAAAAAGAGAATTCTGGATAAGAGTGACGGCCACCATGACGGGCCGTCACACATGTGACGGTCCGTCAAGTAGACCGTCAAGTTGAGCAAGCACACTGCCTAATGCGACGGTCACTGTGACGGTCCGTCAAGCATGCGACGGTCCGTCACCCAGATCGTCAAGTTGAGGCAGTACGCGCGACGCGGATCCCGAACGTTTTTTGTGTTTATTTCCTGGACTCCTATAAATACCCTAAGTTAGGTTATTTCATGATTATTCATTTACAGATGCATTAGAAAATATTTTTAGGATATCATTTGAGCGACTTTGAGAGGAAGAAATACAACAAACACGTTTGTCTTCTTCTTCAATCTTGTTCTTCCATTGTTCTTGGGATCTTGGATTCTTGTTATTGGATAAATTGAAGCTTGTGTTCATTCTATTGTAAGATTCTTTTCGCTTTATTATGAATATAAATCTCTTCTCTTTTCCTAATAGCATGAGCAACTAACTTCCCACAACTAGGGTTGTGGGAGCCATGGCAAAAGTTGCAATATAGATTCCGGGTAGCGTAGGGTTCAATCTTTATGTTGTCACGTGGTTAATCATTTACTTACTAACGTTTTCTAGTGGTTGCAAACATTAGAACATGCCTAGGTTTAAATTTGCTTGAGTAAAGAGATTAAAACCGGGAAATGTGATTAACTACAAGGATTCGAGACTACCAACTCTCGTCTCATGATTAATGCTGTAACTAGATTAATCTACTTGATGTTTAGGATTGAAATGATAAAGTTCACCTTTTCAAGTTCGAAAGAATTGAGAAGGAAATTTGTCTAATTGGTTGAGAAACGTTTAGACGACACCATGAATGCAATCACATCGTGATATGCATATAGAGAGAACCCGGTTAAGCCTTGAGTCGAAGTTGTTACGACGCCATGGTGAACACTTCCCTAGTTCACTCTCATATTGATTATTAATCGCACATTATTATTTACTTTGGTTAAATATTGTTCACACAACACCCCCCAATTTACCGGAAACTATCGACTACTAGTCATTTAATTCACTATCGATTTAATTTGCACCTTATTCCCTGTGGGATCGACCCCAACCTTAGTTGGGTTCTATATTTGACAGCGACCGCTTACGCTTCGTATTTGGAGTCGTAATTTGGGCGTATCAAATTTTGGCGCCGTTGCCGGGGAATACGGTTGTTTATTAAGTCTGGTGTTTATTTGACTCTTAGTCATATTTCCTGATTTTACTTTTATTTGTTGTTTTTGTTTATTACAGGGTACTGAGTTGTGCATGCCAAGTACCCGACGCTCGGGTGAACCAATACTACCCTACGACCCCGAGCTCGCAAGAACGCTAAGGCAAACTATGGCCGCACAACAAACGGAGGCAGAAAGGCTCGCTGCAGAACAGCGGGCTCAACAGGATCAGCATCACTTGAATGCTGAAGATATAGAGGATGACACTGCATTAGACGGAGCTGGTGCTACGGGCGCCATTATTCTTCCTCCACTAGCGCCCGGGGCTAAGTTCAACATAACTAGCACAATGCTCCAGCTGTTGAACTTAAAGGGATTATTCCGAGGTACGGCTGGTGATGATCCAAACAGACACCTGATGAACTTTGTGGGTATCTGCAAGTCATTCGAATTGCCTGGTGTGAGTCAGACAGCGATCAGGCTCAGGTTGTTTCCGTTGTCTCTGTCTGATGAGGCAGCGCTATGGTTGACAGAGTTGACCCCCGACTCTATCGCAACTTGGGGAGAGTTGAAAGGAGCTTTCCTAGAAAGGTTCTTTCCTCCCTCTAGGATGATACAGTTGAGGGATGAGATTAGCAATTTTAGGCAGCAACCTCACGAAGCATTGCACGAGACCTGGCTGCGATTCAAGAAGAAGCTGACACAATGCCCTAACCATCAGTTGAACGACGAGTTTTTGATGCAGACATTCTACAGGGCACTGAATTCGGCTACCAAGCCGACAATAGATAATGCAGCAGGTGGAGCGTTTATGGGTCTCGCTTTCATCGATGCCACAGCTATTCTGGACCGGCTCACTAAAACCAACAGGGCCTGGCATACACGGGACACCGAGACGGCTGCTAGCACTCATACAGTCGGTATGTCTGCAGAACAGCGCAGGAGAGAGGAAGAGCGGGATCAAGATATGGCCCATCTGAAAACACAAATGGGCCTACTGACAAAACATTTGTTGTCAGCAGATGTGGAGAAAGTGAAAGTTGTGAGTTCCCAAAGTAGAGCAGCAGAGTTCGAGTCTGATGAGGAGGCAAATTATTTGGGGGGTTTCCAGGCCAATGGCCAGGGAAACCAAGGTCGGAACTATCAGAGGGACAACTACCATGAGAAAGCTGGCTACAGAGATCGTGATCAGGGGAACTGGAAAAATAACAATGATAGAGGTGGGTTGTACGTACCACCTGGTAACCGAGAAAGAACTAGCAATGAGACAGGGACGTCCAAGTTAGAAAATATGATGGCAAAAATGTTGTTGAAGGTGGAATCTACTGACTCCGGAGTCAAGGAAATGAAATCTGAATTAACATCAATGAGTCAGTTAGTGAATTCTCATTCCACCGCAATCAAGCAGTTAGAGCAGCAAATGAGTCAAGTCTCGGCGTCTCTAAATCAAAGGAAAGCTGGAACATTGCCGAGTGACACCATTCAAAACCCGAGAAACGACGCAAATTGTATGGCAATCACCACCAGAAGCGGTAACGCATTATCGGAAACACATCCGGTAATTCAGACCCAGAAAGATGTTGTAGCTGAGGATGATGAGTTAATAGATGCTGAAATTATGGTCGATGAGGGTGTGAAAGTGTCTGCTGAAAAACCCGGCGTGGAAGAAGATGCTACTCAAGTGCTCACAGATAAAAGCAAGGAGGTTGAAAAACTTCCAACTATGATGCCTCGGCCACCACCTCCTTTCCCACAGCGGCTGAAGAAGAAAGTGGAAGATAGAAAGTTCCTGAACTTCATAACCATGCTCAAACAGTTATCAGTAAACATCCCTCTGGTGGATGCGCTTGAACAAATGCCCGGTTATGCCAAGTTCATGAAGGACTTGATCACAAAGAAGAGGTCGGTAAGTTTTGAACCGGAAGACAACCTCCACCATTGTAGCGCCATTTCATCAAGGTCGCTGGTCCAAAAGAAAGAAGACCCGGGTGCGTTCACTATTCCTTGCACCATAGGGGAGTTTAACTTTGCCAAGGCTCTTTGTGACTTGGGGGCTAGCATAAACTTGATGCCGTTAGCCATCTACCGGCAGTTGGGCTTAGGAGCCCCCAAACCGACAACTATGAGGTTATTGATGGCTGACAGATCGGTGAAACGCCCGGTTGGTATTTTGTATGATGTACTTGTGAAGTGGGGAAGTTCATATTTCCGGCAGACTTCGTGATTTTGGACTGCGAGGTGGACTTCGAAGTCCCTATTATTTTGGGATGACCCTTCTTGGCAACCGGAAGAGTATTGGTAGATATGGAGAGCAACGAGTTGACTTTCCGGTTGAACAAAGAGGTAGTGAAGTTTAATGTGTGCAGATCAATGAAGCAACCGAGGGACATGAATGTCGTCTCGGTTATTGATGTTGTTGCAGAATCTGATGTGATCGTTTCTGTTGAAGAGAGACTTGCTGTAGAGACATTGGCAGCAGTTATGATGAATTTCGATGATGATGGCGTCGAAGATTATGAGGAAATTGTAAATGCTATGGTTGGAATGGGGTCATATGGTTACGCCCCAAAGAAATTGGATCTCGATTTAAAGAACAGACCAACACCTCCTGCAAAGCCTTCTATTGAGGAAGCACCGGTATTAGAGTTGAAAGAGTTGCCAGGCCATCTGAAGTATGCATTTTTGGGTGACAGAGATACCTTACCGGTAATCATCGCAACAGACCTTGTGCAATCCCAAGTTGAAGCGTTATTATCCACTCTGCGGAGACACAAGAGAGCAATCGGCTGGACCATTGCAGATATTATTGGCATCCCACCAGGTATTTGTACTCATAAGATACAGCTAGAAGAAAATTGCACTCCCTCCACCGAGCACCAACGGAGACTGAATCCGCCTATGCAAGAGGTGGTAAAGAAAGAGATCATCAAATGGCTCGACGCGGGAGTGGTTTGCCCAATTGCTGATAGCAAATGGGTAAGCCCAGTGCAATGTGTTCCTAAGAAGGGAGGAATGACTGTGGTAGCAAACGACAAAAATGAGCTGATTCCATTAAGACCTGTCAAGGGGTGGCGAGTCTGTATGGATTACCGGAAGCTAAACTCCTGTACTCTCCGTGATCACTTCCCCATGCCCTTTATGGATCAGATGCTGGATAGATTAGCTGGAAGAGGTTGGTATTGCTTTTTAGACGGATATTCGGGGTACAACCAAATATCTATCGCCCCGGAAGATCAGGAGAAGACCATTTTCACCTGCCCCTATGGTACGTTTGCTTTTAGACGCATGCCCTTTGGTCTTTGCAATGCTCCTGCAACATTCCAAAGGTGCATGATGTCTATCTTTTCTGATATGGTGGAGAACACACTGGAAGTCTTCATGGATGACTTTTCGGTAGTGGGTGATGCATTTGATGATTGCTTGGCTAATCTGGGTTAGGCATTGCAAAGGTGTGAAGAGTCAAACCTCGTGCTGAATTGAGAGAAATGCCATTTCATGGTGAAAGAAGGCATTGTATTAGGGCACAAGATATCTATGAGAGGTCTAGAGGTGGATAGAGCCAAGATTGAAGTCATTGAGAAACTACCTCCACCCATTTCAGTAAAAGGTGTGAGGAGTTTTCTTGGTCATGCCGGTTTCTACCGAAGGTTCATCAAAGAGTTCTCTAAGGTTGCTACACCATTGTGCAAATTGCTTGAAAAGGAGACGAAGTTTGTATTTGATGATGAGTGCTTGCGGGCGTTTGAATGCCTGAAAGAAAAGCTAGTGGAGGCTCCTATTATAATTGCCCCGGATTGGTCCAAACCGTTTGAAGTAATGTGCGATGCAAGTGGTGTTGCACTTGGAGCTGTTCTGGGACAAAAGCGAGACAAACTTTTCCATCCCATTTATTATGCTAGTAAAGCATTGACTGGGGCGCAAAAGAACTACACAGTGACAGAACAGGAGCTGCTGGCGGTTGTATATGCTTTTGAGAAATTCAGAGCATACTTACTTGGTACAAAAGTGGTGGTGCACACAGATCATGCAGCCTTGAGGTATCTGATGACCAAAAAGGATGCAAAACCGCGACTAATCCGATGGGTGCTATTATTGCAGGAATTTGACTTTGAAGTCAAGGATCGAAAAGGGTGTGAGAACCAGGTAGCGGATCATCTGTCCAGGCTTGAGAGGGAAGAGAACGTAATAGATGAACCAGAGATTGATGATGCATTCCCGGATGAGCAGGTGATGGCTGCGTCACGTGATATGGTGCCTTGGTACGCTGACTTCGCAAATTATGCGGTGAGTGACATGATCCCGGAAGATTTGAACTTTCACCAGAAAAAGAAGTTTCTCCATGATGCAAGTAAGTTTTTCTGGGATGAGCCGTATTTATTCCGGTTGTGTGCTGACAACATAGTGAGGAGATGTGTACCGGAAGCGGAAATGACAAGCATCTTGCAAGCTTGCCATTCGTCCCCAGTTGGAGGACATCATGCCGTTAATTGAACCGCCCGAAAGATTTTACAGTGTGGTTATTATTGGCCGACAATCCAGAGAGATTCATATGAATTTGCCAAGTTCTGTGATCAATGTCAACGAAGAGGAGCAATCTCTCACTGACAAGAGCTACCCATGTCCACTATTTTCGAGGTTGAATTGTTCGACGAATGGGGAATAGATTTCATGGGCCCTTTTGAAAGTTCTTACGGGAACCGCTACATCTTGGTAGCGGTGGATTATGTGTCAAAGTGGGTAGGGGCGGTTGCTTTGGGCGATAACGAAGGGAAAAGTGTGGTGGCGTTCTTAAAAAGAAACATCTTTGCTCGGTTTGGCACCCCTCGCACAATCATCAGTGATGGAGGTTTACATTTTTGTAATAAGGTGTTCCGGGCTGCTCTAGCAAAATATGGAGTGAAGCAACACAAGGTAGCCACACCTTATCACCCCCAAACCAGTGGGCAAGTCGAGGTGTCGAACCGGGAAATTAAAGAGATCTTGGCTAAGTCTGTGAATGTGAACCAGCGAGATTGGGCGAGGAAGCTGGATGACGCACTCTGGGCGTACCGAACAGCGTTTAAGACGCCAATAGGTATGTCTCCTTACCAATTTGTTTTTGGTAAAGCGTGTCACTTGCCCGTGGAACTCGAGCACAAGGCCCTTTGGGCGCTCAAGAAGTTAAATCTCAGTTGGAAAGAAGCATCGGAACTAAGGTTGGAACAATTAAATGAGATGGACGAGTTCCGATTGCGAGCATATGAGAGGTCCGCTCTCTACAAGGAACGAATGAAACTGTACCATGACAGTAAGATTGAGAAAAGGGAGTTCAAGGTAGGGGACTTGGTATTGTTGTTCAACTCCAGGTTCAAATTATTTTCCCGGGAAACTCAAATCCAAATGGGCCGGACCATTCAAAGTACATCAAGTCTTCCCATCCGGTGCGGTCGAACTAGAAAATAAAGATGGTGAGTTGTTCAAAGCAAATGGGCAGAGGATGAAGCAATATCTGGGCCTCCCGGAGGAGGTACATGTTCTGTCTTTGGTGTATCTTGATGAAGTCTGAGTAATCAAGACACCCGCTTCGTGCCGCGACGTTAAATCAGGCGTTGTATGGGAGGCAACCCATAAATTGTTGTTGTATTATAGTCGTAGAAAAATTTGATTTGTTAGAATTGGTTAATGTGTGCGTTGAGTGTGCAGGTACAAAGAATGGACGTAACAGCGTGTTCTGTCTAAGAGTGACGGCGACTGTTGACGGACCGTCAAAGTCTTGACGGACCGTCAGATGGACCGTCACATAACTGACAAATATTCATGCCCACTGTTTTAGAGTGACGATGGTTTCGACGGACCGTCAAAGACTTGACGGACCGTCATCTCTGGCCGTCACCATAATTCTCACATGGGCTCACTGCCTAATTGTGACGCCCCAATGTGACGGACCGTCGAGATATTGACGGACCGTCACGTCACTCCAGGCAGCGCATCAGGTAAGTTTTCTTTGTTTAATTTTGGGCGACCCGACCCATAACCAAACCGACCCGCCCGGGTACATATTAACTTCATCTTCATCGTTTTACCGCCTATCTTCAAATCCCAAACTCCAAACCTCCATTAAAATCCATCTTCTCCCCAAGCAAATCCTCAACTTACTCCCAAGCACCACACCCCCATTTTCCCTTCTTCACCATCGTTCAAAACGCAAGAAACCACAAATTTCCCGCTAGTTGTCCATCGGTTCATATAACTCAAAAAGGGAATAGCGACTCCGTCTTACTAACAAAATCAAGGTATGTTGCTAAACTCTTCATAGTTGGATTTAGTGAGTAAAACGGGGCAAATTAGTGGAGGTGTAGTCGGGCGAATTGGGGGGTTTATGTATTTGTAAAATTATGTATGTTGTTGGGTATGAGTGGTATTGTTGCTTGAAATCAAAAGTGTGTCATGGGTGAAGTCTTGAGTAACCCATGAGATCAAATACAATGATTGGTGGTGACTTTGGGAAACCAAATCCCACAAAATATGAGAAAACCCGTAACCGCGTACAAGGTGTTCGAGGAAATGCCTCAACGAGAGTGAAATACGCTGTCTAAACTTGACGGTTGGCATGACGGCCCGTCACACACGTGACGAACTGTCAGCTAAACCGTCAGGAAGAAACACTTCACTGTCTTAGAGTGACGGTCGGTGCGATGGTCCGTCACACCTGTGACGGCCCGTCAACCAAACCGTCACTCCGAGACAGTAGGTATTAGTGAGTATTTTTCTGTTCTCACATGTTTGAACTCGTTCACGTGCAGGTACATGGCCCCAAAACAACAACCGCGTCGCGTTCAAGCACTAAAGAAGAAAGAAAGGATCGCTACAACTCGGACCCTAATTGATGAACCGAGTAGCGACGAAGAAATAGTTGCAGCCCCGACTTACCAAACCAGGCTAGTTAAATGAAGAACCACCCAAGTCTCCCAGTCTGAAGAGGAGAGTGGGTCATCTAGCAGTGAGTCGGGGAGCGGTAGTGGATCGGATGAAAGTGGTAGCTCCAACCCCAATCCGGAGGATGTAGGTGGTCCTGAAACCACCAAAATTGCAGGGAGTGCACCCACGGACAGAGAATCAATCCGGTGGGCATTTAAGGAGGCTCAGAAGCACTATCTTGACGGTCTTGCTAAAACGATGTCGAGAAGCCACAAAAGACCGATAGCTGAAGAAGTCCAAATCATGACCACGGATCTGCCTGAATACCCAGTTCTTCAGTCACAGTTTCAGAGGTATCAGCTAGAGTGGATGGGTTCGCCCCCGGGAGTCTATATGCCAGAATTAGTCCGGGAATTCTATGCCAACTATTTGGCACTGTTGGAGAGCAAATGTGAGCCAGGAAAAGGGGTTAAATCAGCATCAAGGCAGGACAGGGTGCCCGTTCGGGGTAGGCAAGTGGACATCTCACGGGAAATGATCAACAGGGGCCTCTTTGGCCCTGAATACATCCCTCCACCTGATATGCCAGAGTTTCATGACAAGATCTCCAACGCCTACTCGCAGAGACCATGGTTGGCCCGAACATTGACTGATGGCTCACCATCTTAGCTGACTCAAAAGGGCCGGATATCGAAGCAATCACTAAGCTTCATAGCCAAGTTTTGGTGGGCAGTTGTGCGGCTCAGGTTATTTCCAACAGGAGGAGACAATAATTTGGATGAGGGAAGAGCCATCCTTGTGGCAAGCTTGATAGCCGGGTACATCATCAACTTCGGAATGATAATTGCGGACGAGATGCGGACCAGGGCCATAAAAACTACTTCTTCTCTGCCGTTCCCGTGTTTAGTGACTGAGCTATGCAGGCGTGCAGAGGTGCCGATATGGGATGGTATCGATAAGCAAGTGACAGCGTCATCAAAGCAAAATATCGACAAATCAAAGGATGACACTAAGTTCGAAATGAGGATTCATAAGCCTCAGATCTTCGAAGAGCCAACCACATCCACCTCCGAGGCAACCGACACCCCATCAGGTACAGAAATGCCACTTGCGGTGTTTGATCCAAAAACTTCACAGACAACGAGAGCTACTGCTGAAGGCTCGGGCACTGCGGCAAGGCCTCCTCTGCCACCGGAATATCATATGAACCCCCGAAATTTTGCTAAAATGGTGCAAAAACAGAAACAGTTGGACAAACAAATTGCCGCTTGGACAGATTTGTTCAAACCCACCATTGATGAAGCAATACGGGAGGCTCTGAAGCCATTTGAGGGGCTGCGCGCAAGGGTCTATGCAATGGAAACCCGGATGGATGCAAGGCTAAACGAAATGAGCATCCCGGATTTGGCGAGATTTGAGGCGGAGCTAAAGAAGGTGAAAGATGATATCACAGTCCTCAAGCAAGAAAAAGCGCTTTATGAGGAGACTTCTGAGTTTGTGGACTTGGACGAAGAAACCACGATTGTGGATTTGATGGGTCGGCCTCTGAAAATTAGTGAACCCCAAGTAGGTGAAAGTGGGGTAAAGAAATCAAAGAAGAGGAAGCACAAAAAGAAGTCAGCTGAGGAGGACGAGTTAGAGGTCGCGAAGCAGCGGTCGGTAATAGATGAGCAGCTGCGACAGGAGAGAGTGCGTGCCCAAGCAGGTGGGGCATCATCCAGTGCGGCACCGGAGTCTGAAAAGACCCCAGATGTTGATGAGCCGCGAACGGAAACCTAGGTTTCCCAGGTACCCCTATTGCCTTATTCTGAATATCTGTTTACTTGAGCATTGAGGACAATGCTACATTCTTTTGTTCGGGGTAGGAGTACCACCACCGGAGGTTTTTGTTGCCATGTTTCTTTTCCTCCGGTGTGCTATCTAGTAGAACTGGCATGTTTAGGTTGTCGTTTAAATTTTAGTTGTCAAATAGTGTCTATAACAAGCATGACTTTTTGAAAATTTAACTAAAAGGAGCCCCCTCTGAAAATTTCTGACTATGTACTTATGTTTGAAACAATTGACTGTTCGGGATCCTTGAATGTCATTGTGTGGTTATGATTGGAATAAGGATGCTTAAGCCGAGCGGTTGTTTTGATAGTTAGTAGCGGTATGGTCTCTTGGTGCAAGTGTGTGTGAGATTTTGTTATAAATTCTTACTCTGTGCATGCATCTAGAACTTGCCCGGTCTATTTTGTTAAGTTTGAAGTTTGGTTGCTTAGGAAAGGATCACAGGCCCTTTTTGTGTGCAGTCCACTTAACCTAAAAGACCGTCCAAATATAAATAATCCCTTGATCCCTGTTTGAGCCTTAATTGACCTTGTTCTTTCAATAACCTGTCACCATTCCCGTTTAACTTTGAATCCCTATTTTGGCCCTGGTCCTTCCTTGGACATCGTGCACCTCAACGTAGGCAATCAGCCTAAGTTGAGGGTGGCTATTACAGTGGTAAAGGAGAAGAAAAAGAGGATGGAGATGATTGTGTTTGAATAGAATGAAAAATCCGGGTGCGTGCCTAAGAAAAGAAAAATAAAGAGAGATGAAAAAGATTAAAAAAAAAAAAAGTAATAAAAAGAATTGTCAAAATATAGAGGCCGCACCTGTAGCTAGAAAGAAGGAAATTAAAAGGTGATTAAGGATGGACAAAGTGAAGTTATGTGGTGATAAGATGTAACCGGTTTCAAGGAGGGCTTAGTCACTAACCCCTAAATGTATCCTACCTGCACCCGAAGCCTCATTACAAGCCTAAACAAGTCCTGTAGTGATCCTGAGTAGCTTTCTGAAGAACCGAAATAGAATAGTAAGGGCAAGCTTATGGCATCGCATGTGCCTTGTTTGAAATCGTTTGTGAGTGCGAGCGTCTTACCTAGTCCTAAATTTTGTGTGTGGGACTTCTTTGTGGTGAGGGCACCAAGATCTCTGTATTGTCTATTGACTATTAGGGTAGCTGCGCGTGTGTATGCAGAATGTTCTATCATATCGGAATGACATGCCTGGATCCTAGCAAGTTAATGTTGCATACATTTGTGTGCTACCGGGGGTGGCTTGATTTAAAATCGGATGAACTGTTGAAGGGCCATGTTTTGCTAGGGACACGAGCCTTAGTTGAGTCGTCTTTTTGTTTTTTTTTTTGTTGTCATGTTGCTCGAGGACAAGCGAACGTTTTAAGTTGAGGGTGTTGATGCGCCGCCATTCTTCGGCACATTTGACTCCTTTAACTAAGAATAATCGTGAGTTTTCAAGCAACCGTCGTCGTTTTTGATGTTTTATGTTGTATTTTCAGGAAATGGAGACAAACATGGAAACGGAAGGAAATACGCGAAAAAGAGAATTCTGGATAATAGTGACGGCCACCATGACGGGCCGTCACACATGTGACGGTCCGTCAAGAAGACCGTCAAGTTGAGCAAGCACACTGCATAAGAGTGACGGCCGCCATGACGGGCCGTCACCCATGCGACGGTCCGTCAAGTAGACCGTCAAGATGAGGCAGCACACTGCCTAGTGGCGACGGTCACTGTGACGGTCCGTCAAGCATGCGACGGTCCGTCACCCAGACCGTCAAGTTGAGGCAGTACGCGCGACGCGGATTCCGAACTTTTTTTGGGTTTATTTCCTGGACTCCTATAAATACCTAAGTTAGGTTATTTCATATTGGGGACCGATTCACAAATTAATTAGAAAATATTTTAGGATATCATTTGAGCGACTTTGAGAGGAAGAAACACAACAAATACGTTTGTCTTCTTCTTCAACCTTGTTCTTCCATTGTTCTTGGGATCTTGGATTCTTGTTATTGGATAAAGTGAAGCTTGTGTTCATTCTATTGTAAGATTCTTTTTGCTTTATTATGAATATAAATCTCTTCTCTTTTCCTAATAGCATGAGTAACTAACTTCCCACAACTAGGGTTGTGGGAGCCATGGCAAAAGTTGCAATATAGATTCCGGGTAGCGTAGGGTTCAATCCTTATGTTGTCACGTGGTTAATCATTTACTTACTAACGTTTTCTAGTGGTTGCAAACATTAGAACATGCCTAGGTTTAATTTGCTTGAGTAAAGAGATTAAAACCGGGAAAACTTGATTAACGACAAGGATTCGAGACTACTAACTCTCGTCTTATTGATTAATGCCGTAACTGGATTAATCTACTTGATGTCTAGGATTGAAATGATAAAGTTCACCTTTTCAAGTTCGAGAGAATTGAGAAGGAAATTTGTCTAATTGGTTGAGAAACGTTTAGACAACACCATGAATGCAATCACATCGTGATATGCATATAGAGAAAACCCGGTTAAGCCTTGAGTCAAAGTTGTTACGACGCCATGGTGAACACTTCCCTAGTTCACTCTCATATTGATTATTAATCGCACAATATTATTTACTTTGGTTAAATATTGTTCACACAACACCCCCCAATTTACCGGAAACTATCGACTACTAGTCATTTAATTCACTAACGATTTAATTTGCACCTTATTCCCTGTGGGATCGACCCCAACCTTAGTTGGGTTCTATATTTGACAGCGACCGCTTACGCTTCGTATTTGGAGTCGTAATTTGGGCGTATCAATTTCAATGGTCTGACTTGTGTGTGAAGAACTTTCAAGAACTGAAGACTAGATTGACCACCACTTCAATGTTAGCTCTACCCGAGAGCCTAGATTATTTTGTTGTGTATTGTGATGCTTCTAGGATTGGTTTGGGTTGTGTTTTGATGCAGCGTGGTAAGGTGATTCCTTATGCTTTGAGACAGCTTAAGACCTATGAGAAGAACTATCATAATCATGATCTTGAGTTGGAAACCGTGGTCTTTTCTTTGAAGATTGGACACATTACTTGTTTGGTGTGCATGTGGATGTGTTCACCAATCATAAGAGTCTTCAGTAAGTGTTCAATCAAAGTAATTGAATTTACGACAAAGGAGGTGGCTTGAGATCCTTAAGGATTATGATATAAGTGTGCTTTACCATTCGGGTAAGGCCAATGTCATGGCAGATGCTTTGAGTAGACTTTCCATGGGAAGTGTGTCGTCCGTTGATAATAGGAATAAAGAATTGATTAAAGAGGTTCACAGGCTTGCTCGATTGGGAGTCTGCCTTATGGACTCGACAGAAGGTGGTGTGATTGTACAAAATAGTGTTGAATCATCTTTGGTAGCAGAGGTGAAGGCAAAGCCAGACAAGGATCCCATTTTACTTCAGCTTAAGGGTGCAGTTCATCAGCAGCGGGTGGAGATTTTCTCCCAAGGGGGAGATGGTGTGCTTCGTTATCAAGGTCGCTTATATGTGCCAGATGTAGATGGATTGAGACATCAAATTCTAACTGAGGCTCACGGATCTAGGTATTCCATCCATCCGGGAGCTACTATGATGTACCATGATCTACGGGAAGTCTTTTGGTGGAATGGTATGAAGAGGGACATAGCCAGGTTTGTGGTTAAGTATCCCAACTGTCAACAAGTAAAGGTGGAGCATCAAAGGCCGGGAGTCATGATTCAAGATATTGACCTTCCCACTTAGAAATGGGAAGCAATCAATATGTACTTTATTATTGGTTTGCCTTGTACTCGAAGGCAACATGATTACATTTCGGTGATTGTCGACCAGATGGCCAAGTCATCCAACTTCTTGGCTGTTAAGATTACTGATTCAGCAAACGACTATACCAGACTCTACATCCGGAAGATAGTTTGATTGCATGGTGTTCCCTTGTCCATCATTTCTAATAGAGGTCCTCAGTTTACATCTCAGTTTTGGAAAATATTTCAAAAAAGTCTTGGTACTCAGGTGAAGCTTAGCACAACTTTTCACCCTCAAACAGACGGTCAGGCAGAGAGCACTATTCAGACTTTGGAGGATATGTTGAGGGCGTGTATGATTGACTTCAAAGGTAATTGGGATGATCACTTACCTCTTATCTAGTTTTCCTACAACAACAGCTTTCACTCTAGCATCCAGATGGCTCTATATGAGGCACTTTATGGCCGGAGATGTAGGTCTTCTATTGGTTGATTTGAGGTAGGTGAGGCAGCCTTTATTAGTCCAGATTCGGTTCATGAGACTTTTGAGAAGGTTCATCTTATTAGGGAAAGGTTGAATACCGCTCAGAATCGACAAAAATCTTATATGGATGTGAGGAGAAGGGAGTTGTAATTTGAAGTTAATGATTGGGTTTTACTAAAGGTATCACCCATGAAGGGTGTGATGAGATTTGGCAAGAAGGGGAA
>QJPP01007327.1:0-137409 GCA_003996215.1 Jaltomata sinuosa | reverse complement strand
AGGTGGTAATGAAGTCATGTGGATCCTGTCCAGAAGTACCCGCAAACCTCGGAGGTGCTAACCTCAAAAACCTACCCAACGCCTTCTGCTCTGACTCTGTCATAGCTGGGCGAGGAGCAAGAGGCTGTGCAACAGATGGAACCGGAATAACCTCTGCATGGGGAGCCATAGTAGCCGGCTGCGCTCCTGAGCTCCTTGCACCCAGGGCTGCCCCCTGAGCGGATGTCTGCACTACCTCCGAAGGCCGCTCTCCAATCACACCCAAAAGCTGTAAAAGTAATCCCCGAATATCTGGAGACTGAGCTGCGGCTGAAGCTGGAACAGAGGTGGGCACTGGAGTTGGCGCTGGAGCTGGCGCTGCCTGGGCTGCCCCCTAAACCACATGTCTCTCGGGCTCTATCTCCACTCTAGCAGCCCTAGCAGGTGCCACTGATCGAGGGCGTCCTCAACCCTTAGCTGGAGTGGGAGGCTCATCCTCGCGTGATGCCGATGATCTCGTACGAACCATCTGCGGAAGAATGAAGTAGAACAAATGAGATCTCCAGAAACTTCAAGGGTGGTACGCACGACACCGAAGCAATGAAAGAATCGAATTTCCTAAAATGCCACTGTAGCCTCCCAAAGATTGAGTACGGACGTCTCCGCCCCAATCCGCAGGACTCTACTAGACATTGGCTCCTATACCGATGACACCGGTGAACCTAAAGCTCTGATACTAAGTTGTCACGACCCGATTTCTCGGTCATGATGGCACCTACAACCTCCGGTAGGTGAACCAATCCCCGTAGCCCAGAACAGTTAGTAATGGGCTACTATCTAGCAAATAAGGAAACAAGACAAATAAAATAGATAACAGGGATATAAGTATATACATATGCGAAAACTAAACCAAACCCCAAGACCTGGTATCATAGTACAGAGCCAAACTACATACATGGAGTGCAAATAAACCAAAACTATATATACAGATGTCTCTGAATGGTAATAGAGTACATGAAGCAAAAGATAAACTAAAGCTAAGCTCCGATCACCAAGAGCTCACCCTCAGCCTGAAGTAGTCCTCAACAGATCTCCAAGCACGAATCACAGCGACCTAACGGCGATGGCCCACGCTAGGATCTGCACCCAAAGATGCAGGGGGTAGGGGTGAGCACCAAATGCGAAGCATAAGGTACCCAGTAGGTATCATAGGCCGACTGGGCACATATAAGATAAAAGCGCAGTAATAGACAGAATAGAAGCAAGTAGTCACAGAAATCAACGAAAGGTACACAGGAACTAGCCCAGAGGGAAACCAACAGAACCACATGTGAGGCTAGTAAGAAGAATATACACACCATAGGCACAGGTGAAAGTAAGAAATAACGCACCTGGGGTCCTTGCAACAACAGTGTATACAAAATACGTTTACGAGATGGACGGTATACCGGTAACCTCAAGTGTAAGAAGAAGAGAGAAAGAGTAACAATAGGCATGCTCAGAGACATGAATCAAACTCAACTAATCACACCAATCTCATACTTATCCATAATAGAGAACAATTCTATAAGTAAAAAGCAAAAGTCTACCTACAGTCCCTCGGCCGCCCATACAACCGAGGAACACAAACAAGTGAAAACAAACCCTCCGGCATCCCATACTACCGGAGCGTACAATCAGCAAACAGCAAACAGGGTGGAACCTCGAACCATGAATGATATGATGCATGAAGATCTCAAGTGCCATAGTATCTCTGTATGTACCTCCTCCGGCGCCGATCCGGCCCAGCAGGTAGGTTCCATGGAAGGACTCTGCCCGTATACCTCTACTCCCCCGTATACCCCTCTTCCGGCACACGCAGCCCGTAGCCCCTGGCCCGGATGGCAAGGTCCATGGAGGTCCCAGACCCCATACTAAAACTCAGTATCAGAATAGAGACCCAGTCTCGAATATGCAATGCCCAGACCCTGTCCAGGACTAAAGTAGTAGGAACATGTCTAAAAAACCCCTCCAAGGGCGCCCGGGCGTAACCGGGTCTAAACAGTAAAAAATCATCTCAGGTGCTCGGTCCGATCGAGACTAAAAATCATCTCAAATAATAAGAAAACTCAACTAGCACTCTGGCCCTGTCGAGTCTAGCGTTAATCGTAAAACTGATGATTTAAAACATAATTTTACTTTCTTTTACCCAAGAATACTCACAAGTCAAATCAAACCATTTCCAAATCATTTCCATCAAAAATGGGCCCCCCGGGCCATGCAAGGTTTAGAAAATAGTGCCAAAAGGCCCAAAGCCAAACCACAGTAAAACATGGATAAAACCTCTTTATATGCATGGAAATGGTATGATCACACACAATAGCTGCCCCGCAGCTCACAATCAACCTATCGACCCTGCACAGGCCCACAGCTACTCAGCAAGCATAACCAGCCTAGAAGGATAATTCTATGTCCGAGACTCGCGGACATTCCCAAAAATCCCACCTTCTATGTTCCAGAGTCAACAAGGCCTCGCAGGACCACAAGGGTAAATAAAATATACCGGCAAATACTACAAACAACGGAGGAACAAAAATAGGCGGTTATGAATAAAGCGGTCAAGGTCTGTGGTACCAACCTAATAAACCAACCCAAGGATGCCCATTAATACACTTTTATTTTATATATACGGAGTCTAGGGAAATTAAACCGTAACCTACCTGTCTTCCGACGACAAGCTACTAGAACAACGATGTCCAAGCTCGAACCACTCCGAGAAAATCCAAAACCAAATCGGAATCGGATTCGGATTTGGGACGGAATAACTTGACGTAGATAATTGATTACTTTATCAAATATATTTTTCTCACAACAAGACCTCAACGTGAAGGAGTATTTAAGAAGGTGCGTAGTTGTATATTATAGTAATATACCAATATATATACTGCATGTTCATTTGCAAATGAAACAGTGATATATGTAGAAAACATACATATGGCATTTAGCATTAAATGCTAAGATGTTGAGTGGCAGCACTTTAGGCATTCCATAGCCTTGTCATCAATCCCTCCACTTCCACGTGGAAGTGGGGGTGCTACCAAAATAATTTTTATCCCGTTAAATAAATATTCGGGTATCGCATAAATTCGTGGTAAAATAAATATAATATTTTAAATATACCATCATTCATAGAAAATTATTTCAAACAAAACCTACTATATTATAATAATAGTTTTCAACATAATTAAATTTACTATCTCCGTTAAAATATTATGGAGTATAAAAACTTTATAAAATAAATATGTATACACTTATATCGTATCAAAGATATTTTTCATAAACCTTTAAAATATTTTGGAAAGGAAATAATAATATAATTTTTACCAAAATTCAACTTTTAAATAAATATTTCAAATACACGCACGATGCTAATAAAGTTCTTAAGTTTAGGCTCGTAATTCGCCAACGCACGATTTTGATACTCAAGAATTCTCTCGGGATCCTCCCTTATGTTTTATTACTGTTTCAGAACTGAAATGGCGTTTTAAAAAGTGAAGTTGAGGCTTAAATCGAGTTTAACCCGACCCGGTTCACGACCCGGTTCGCAACCCATTTTCTGCCAGACAGTCCGCGATAAAACAGTCATAACTCTTTACTCCGAGATCAGTTGGACGTGAGGTTTTATGCGTTGGAAACTAGACTCGTAGACCTTCGATTTGGTATTTCGGGGGACTTCTAACTCTTTATATATTGGGAGAAAAGCTCCGAGACATTTGACCCAAAGTTCAGGAAATTTTGTTAACGAACTTACTATAACTTTTGTCGATTTGCTTGACTTCAACTTAAACGTGGAAATGACCGGAAGGGTCATTACACTAGCGTGGGACATCGCCGTTAGATTGCTGTGATTCGTGCGTGGAGATCTTTTGGGGACTACTTCAGACTAAGGGTGAGCTCTTGGCGACCGTAGCTTAGCTTTAGTATATCTTTTGCTTTATGTACTCTGTTACCATTTGGAGACAACTGTATACGTTGTTTTGGATCATTTGTACTCCTTATATGTAGTTCTGGCTCTATACTATGATACCAAGTCTTGGGGTTTGGTTTAGTTTTCGCATATGTATATATATATTCATGTTATCTATTCTCTTCATCTTGTTCCCTTACTTTTGCTTATTAAACTATTCTTTCGCTTACTTGTTAGATAGTAGCCCATTACTAACTATCCTGGGCTACGGGGATTGGTTCGCCTACTGGAGGGTTATAGGTGCCATCATGACCGAGAAGTCGGGTCGTGATAGCTTGGTATCAGAGCTCTAGGTTCACCGGTGTCATCTGTATAAGAGTCAATGTCTAGTAGAGTCCTGTGGATCAGGGTGGAGACGTCCGTACTCAATCTTCGGGAGGCTACAGTGGCATCTTAAGAAATACAACTCTTTCATTTCTTCTCTATCGTGCGTAGGACCCTTAAAGTTTCTGAAATTTCGTTTGTTCTACTTCATTCTTCCGCAGATGGTTCGTACGAGAGCATCGGCATCAGGCGGAGATGGGCCTCCGACTCCAGCTAGGATTCGAGGATACCCCTGAGTAGCGGCACCTGCTAGAGCTTCTAGAGTTGAGGTAGATCCCGAGAAGCATGTGGATCTGAGGGCAGCCCAAGTACCACCAGCTCCAGTACCACCTCCAGTACCCACTTCTGTGCCAGCTTCAACCCCAGCTCAGTCTTCAGATATTCGGGGTTTACTATTACAGCTCTTGGGTGTGATTGGAGAGCGTCCTTCTGAGGTAGCACAAGCATCCGCTCAGGGGGCAACCCTGGGTGCACAGAGTTCAGGAGTGCAGCCTGCTACTATGGCTCCCCATGCGAAGGTCATTCTAGTCCCATCAATTGCACAGCCTCTTGCTCCTCGCCCAGCTATGATAGAGTCGGAGTAGAAGGCGTTGGGTAGGTTTTTGAGATTAGCACCTCCGAGGTTTGCTGGTACTTCTGGACAGGACCCATATAACTTTATTACTACCTGTGAGGAGATGTTGCATCATTTGGGTTTGTTAGTGACTTACGGGGTTGGGTATACTACCTATCAGCTGGAGGGCCCAGCGAAGTTATGGTGGAGGGCCCAGGTTGCTTACAGACCACCATCGTCACCTTCTTTGACTTGGTCCGAGTTTTATGAGGCCTTTATGGCTAAGTTCATGCCTCAGAGTGATCGTGAGCATCGTCGGGAGCAGTTTACTAGGCTTATGTAGGGGCACATGTTTGTATCTGAGTATAAGACCCGTTTCCATCAGCTTGCTCCATTTGGGGCTATGATCATTCCTACTGAGCCAGACAGGTTTCGCAGATTTATTTATGGGTTGCGAATGGAGCTGAGAGAGCCAGCTGGGATATTAGTTGCTAGTGGTCGATCGTTTCAGGCTATTGCAGACTATGCCCGTACTGTGGAGGACTTACAACGACATGATCAGGGATCCAGAGATAAGAGGCCTCGATATTAGGGTGGCTACAGTGGTTCCAGATATGGTGGTAGAGGTTCAGGCCAGTAGGGCTAGGGTTATCAGCCACAACAGTACCAGGGTCAGTCCAGCCGACCAGTTCATGCTCCCCTTCAGACTTCCAGTAGTACCCAATTCGAGCAGGGTCAGAGAAGCCATCAGGGCTATAGTGGCCAGTCTTCAAAGGGTACAGTTTCTAGGGCATCAGGCTGTGGTGGTCATACGGGATCTGATGGTTCATCCCGACCGAGTAGGCCACCAGGGGCTTGTTTTACTTGTGGTGTGATTGGTCATTTTCCTAGAGATTGCCCTCAGCACGGTATAGTTCAGTCGGCCAAGCCTTTACGAGCAGTTCAGCCTCTGGCTAGAGGGGGTGGTCATTAGGGTAGAGGTGGTGCTCCGCGTGGCAGTGCAGGTGATAGGGATGGCGGTCGGGTAGGTGGAGGTCATCATCAGTTTTATGCGGTCCCTAGGAGACCAAAGGCAGAGGCCTCAGATGCTGTGATCAAAGGTACGATTTCTGTGTGCCATCAGTCTGCTATGGCTTTATTTGATCCGGGATCCATGTGTTAATATGTATCTGCCTACTTTGTGCCGTGTTTGGGGTTGGCTAGTGAGCCATTATATGTTCCTGTTTCTGTTTTGACTCCAATAGGAGATTCTTTAGTAGTGGATCGGATTGTGAGATCTTGTATGATATCTATTGGTGATTCAGAGACTTGGGGTGATTTGATTATCCTTGATATGCTAGATTTTTATGTGATACTGGGCATGGACTGGTTATCCCCTCATCGTGCGGTTTTGGATTGTTATGCCAAGACCATTACCATAGCAGTTCTCGGTGTATCCCTGGTTGTGTGGTAGGGTTTTGTTAGCCATGCACCGTCTGGGATTATCTCTTGTCTTCGAGTTAGGAAGTTGATTTCTTGTGGGTGTTTAGCTTATCTAGCATATGTCTGAGATGCTAGTGCTGACCCAACGTCTCCTGAGTCTGTTCCTGTGGTTAGAGACTTCCTTGATGTGTTTCCTACCGACCTGCCAGGCCTTCCACCTTCGAGAGATATTGATTTTGCTATTGAGTTAGAGCCCGGCACCAAGCCCATTTCTATTTCTCCTTACCATATGGCTCCGGCTGAGTTGAGGGAGCTTAAGGAGCAGCTCCAGGATATGTTAGCTAAGGGATTTATTAGACCGAGTGTATCACATTGGGGTGCTCCTGCTCTGTTTATGAAGAAGAAAGATGGGTCGATGCGGATGTGTATTGATTACCGGCAGCTGAATAGGGTGACAATGAAGAATAGGTATCCGATGCCAAGGATTGATGACTTGTTTGATCAGCTTCAGGGTTCAGTCATGTTTTCAAAGATTGATTTGAGGTCCGGCTACCATCTGTTGAGGATTATGGCGGAGGACATCCCTAAGACAGCATTCAGGACACATTATAGCCATTATGAGTTCCTGGTGATGTCTTTTGGGTTGACTAATGCCCCCGCAGCCTTTATGAACTTGATGCACAAGGTTCTTGGCCCGTATTTGGACTTATTTGTGATAGTTTTTATAGATGACATCTTGGTATACTCACGTAGTAGAGATGAGCATGAGCAGCACTTGAGGGTTATACTCCATACTTTGAGAGATCATCGGCTTTATGCCAAGTTCTCAAGGTGTGAGTTTTGGCTTGAGTCAGTTGCATTCCTAGGGCACGTGGTGTCTAAGGATAGGATTAGGGTTGATCCGGGAAAGATTTCAGCGGTTTGTGAGTGGCCTAGACCTACTACTGTTACTGAGGTTCACAGTTTTATTGGGTTAGCAGGTTACTACAGATGCTTCATTCAGGGATTTTCTTCCATAGCAGCACCCTTAACTATGCTGACTAGGAAGAATGTCCCATTTTAGTGTTCGGATCAGTGCGAGATAGCTTTCAGAGGCTTAAGGCCTTATTGACTTCAGCTCTAATTTTGACTTTGCCGATTGAGGGTCAGGGCTTCTTCGTGTATTGTGATGCTTTCGGGGTTGGTATTGTTTGTGTGTTCATGCAGAAGGGTCGAGTAATAGCATATGCGTCGAGGCAGCTGAAGGTTCACGAGCACAACTACCCCACTCATGACTTAGAGTTGGCGGCGATAGTTTTCGCGCTCAAGATCTGGAGGCATTACCTATATGGAGTTCACTGTGAGATCTTCATTGACCACTGTAGTCTTCAGTATATTACGAGTCAGTGAGAGCTGAACTCGAGACAGAGGAGATGGGTTGAGTTACTGAAGGACTATGACTTCACTATTCTGTATCATCCGGGCAAGGCAAATGTGGTAGCGGATGTCTTGAGCCGGAAGGCAGTGAGTATGGGTAGCCTAGCATCTCTTTCAGTTTTAGAGTGACCGTTAGCCTTGGACATCTAGTCCTTGGCTAACCATTTGTTAAGTTTGAGCACATGAGACCTGGTAGTTTGATGCAGCGACTTCCCATTCCTGAGTGGAAGTGGGAAGGGATTACTATGGACTTCGTTGTTGGTTGGCCTCGTACTTCTCGTGGGTTTGATTCCATATAGGTGATTGTTGATAGGCTGACTAAGTCAGCACATTTCTTGCCAGTTCAGACTTCTTATGGTGCAGAAAGGTTAGCTCAGATCTACCTTCGTGAGATTGTTCGGTTGCACGGGGTCCCAGCTTCTATCATTTCAGACCGCGGCACTCAGTTCACATCTCAATTCTGGAGGGCTATTCAGCGAGATTTGGTTACAGAGGTTCAGCTTAGTACTGCTTTCCACCCTCACACAGATAGCCAGTCTGAGAGGACCGTTCAGGTCCTGGAGGACATGCTTCGAGCCTGTGTTCTTGACTTTGGAGGTTCGTGGGATCAGTTTGTGCTTTTGGGTGAGTTTGCTTATAATAATAGTTTCCATTCGAGCATTGGCATGGCACCTTTTGAGGCCTTGTATGGTAGGCGTTGCAGATCGCCGATTGGTTGGTTTGATGGTTTCGAGTCTAGGCCACAGAGTACAAATTTTCTTTGAGATTCCTTAGGCTGAGTTCGAGTGATTCAGGATAGACTTTGGGTAGCCCATAGTAGGCAGAAGAGCTACGCTAATCGTAGACTTCGTGCCTTAGAGTTCAGTGTTGGTGATTCGATATTTCTCCGTGTATCGCCCATAAAGGGTGTGATGAGATTTTGTAGGCGGGGCAAGCTTAGCCCTAGGTACATTGGGCCATTCGAGATTCTCCAGAGGGTTGGTAGTGTTGCCTATCAGTTAGATTTTCCTCCGATGTTTTCATCAATGCACCCAATTTTTCATGTATCCATGTTGCGGCGGTATGTTCCAGATAAGTCTCATATATTGCAGTGGGAGACGGTTCTGTTGGATGAGAGTTTAGCCTTTGTTGAGGAGCCGCTAGCTATTTTGGCCAGAGATGTAAGGAGATTGAGGTCTCGAGAGATCCCGATTGTTAAGGTTCAGTGGAGGCATCGTCAAGTCGAGGAGGCTACCTGGGAGCCCGAGAGAGATATGTGGGCTCAGTATCCGCAGCTGTTTGAGCCTTCATGTACTCCCTTGACCTTGACTTTCGAGGATGAAAGTCCTTTTTAGTAGTGGATGATGTAATGACTCTTCCGGTCATTTCCACGTATACATTTTCCTTGTACTGTTAGAGCTTTCCTGTAGCGGCCCCAAGTCATTTATGACTTGCTGGGACCGGTGGTTCGGTGCCCTGGCCGTTCAATTAGTCGTTATGATCAAATCCCTACCTTAGGAGCTGAGTATCAAAATCGTGCGATGGTGAATTGCGAACCTAAATTTAAGAATTTGTTTAGCATCGCCCGTATTTGAAAATATTTTATTTTAAAGTTGAATGTGGTAAAAAGTTATATTTTACTACCTTTTTAAAATATTTTAAATGTTTATGAAAAATACTTTTGTTATGATATAAATGTGTACGTATTTATTTTATAGGATTTTTACACATTGTAATATTTTAACGGAGATAGTAAATTTAGTTATATTGAAAATTATTATTATAATATAGTAGGTTTTATTTGAAATGATTTTCTATTAATTATGATACATTCAAAAAGTTATATTTGTTTTACCATAAATTTATGCAATACCCGAATATTTACATAACGGGACAGGAATATATATAATGTTAAACACCTCCACCCCACACGTGGAAGTGGGGGGCTAACACAACACATAGGAAATTTAAAAGGTGGCACCATATTATAATTTTCATAATATTGATTTTTAAATAATTATAGATTAAGTCATTTGTTGTCTACTGTATAGATATATATATATCTATATGTATATGCAAGTCACTGCCTTTGATAGTTAGTATTAAAATATATAAATTATTCCTATGACTTCATACGCTGCATACATATAAACCATACTCGTGGGAACAAGGGAATTTCGTGGGAGAATCAGTTGACGCCTTATTTGAGCATCGAAAGAAAATCGATTATCTACATCAAGTTATTCAAGCCCGAGTTCAAGTTTGATTTCGTTTTGGAGCTTTTCGGAGCGGTTCGATCTCGGAAATCATTGTCCTAACAGCTTGTCATCGGACGACAAGTAGGTTATGGTTTAAACTCCCTAGACTTAGCATATATCGGATAAAATTGGACTAGCTGGCATCCTTGGGTTGGATTATTAGGTTGGTACCACAGACCTTGACTGCTTTATTCATGTCCGCCTACTTTTGTTCCTCCGATGCTTGTAGTACTTGCCGATACGTTTTATTTACCCTTGTGGTCCTGTGAGGCCTTGTTGACTCTGGAACATAGAAGGTGGGATATTAGGAATGTCCGCGAGTCCCGGGCATAAAATTATCCTTCTAGGCTGGTTATGCTTGCTGAGTAGTTATGGACCTATGCAGGGTCGATAGGTTGATTGTGAGCTGTTGGGCAGCTATTGTGTTTGATCGTACTATTTCCATGCATATAAAGAGGTTTTATCCATGTTTTACTACGGTTTTGTCTTCGGGCCTACTGGCACTATTTTCTAAACCTTGCATGGCCCCGGGGGCCCGTTTTTGATGGAAATGAATTGGAAATGGTTTGATTTACCTTGTGAATAATCTTGGAGTAAAAGAAGGTCAAATTATGATTTCTATCACAAGTTTTACTATTAATGCTAGACTCGACAGTGTCGTGGTTCTAGTTGAGTTTCTTATTAAATTGGGATGGTTTTTAGCCTCGGTCGGACCGAGCACCTGAGATGACTTTCTACTATTTAGACCCGGTTATGCACGGGCACCCTGGAGGGGTTTTTCAGATATTTTCCCACTACTTTAGTCCTGGACAGGGTCTGGGCATACATATTCGATACTGGGTCTCTATCTTGAACCCGGACTTGCTTCCGGATGATATGTCTTGACACTGAGTTTTAGTATGGGGTCTGGGACCTCGATGGACCTTGCCATCCGGGCTTGGGGCTTTGGGTTGTGTGTGTCGAAGGAAGGGTATACAGCGGAGTAGAGGTATACGGGCAGTGTCCTTCCATAGAACCTACCTGCTGGGCCGGATCGGCACCGGAGGAGGTACATACAGAGATACCATTTTACTTGAGATCTTCATGCATCATATCATTCATTTTTTGAGGCTTCACCCATGTTTGTTGTTTGTTAATTGTATGCTCTGGTAGTATGGGATGCCAGAGGGTTTGTTTTCACTTGTTTGTGTTCTTCAGTTGTATGGGCGGTCGGGGGACTATAGGTAGACTCTTGCTATTTACTTACAGAATTATTCCCTATTACGGTTAAGCATGAAATTGGTTACTGCTAGGCTGTTAGTTTCTGGATTTGAGATTGATATGATTAGTTGAGTTTTCTTTCTGTCTCCATTCATGCCTATCATTACTATTTCCCTTTTCCTCTTACACTTGAGGTTACCGGTATACCGTCCAATTCGTAAACTTATTATGTATATACTGTTATTGCAAGGACCCCAGGTGCGTTGTTTCTTACTTTCACATGTGCGTATGATGTATATATTCTGCTTGCTGGCCTCACATGTGGTTCTGTTGACTTCCCTCTTGTAATGACCCTTCCGGTCATTTCCACGTATAAGTTTTAAAGTCAAGCAAATCGACAAAAGTTATCGTAAGATCTTTAACAAATTTTCTGAACTTTGGGTCAAATGTCTCGGGGATTTTCTCTCAATATATAAAGAGTTAGAAGTCCCCTGAAATACCAAATCGAAGGTCTACGAGTCTAGTTTCCAACGCACAAAACCTCACGTCCAAATGATCTCGGAGTAAAAAGTTATGACTGTTTTACCGCAGACTGTCTGGCAGGAAACGGGTTGCGAACCGGGTCGCGAACCGGGTCGGGTTAAACTCGATTTAAGCCTCGACTTCACGTTTTTAAAGGCCATTTCAGTTCCAAAACAGTGATAAAACATAAGGGAGGATCCCGAGAAAATTCTTGAGTATCGAAATCGTGCGTATTTGAAAATATTTTATTTAAAAGTCGAAGGTGGTAGGAAGTTATATTACATTATTATCACCTTTGCAAATTATTTTAACGGATATAGTAAATTTAGCTATGTTGAAAATTATTATTATAATATAGTAGGTTTTATTGGAAATGATTTTCTATCAATTATGGTATATTTAAAATATTATATTTATTATACCACGAATTTATGCAATACCCGAATATATATATAACGGGATAAGAATTTCTTTTTCCCTTATAATTGCCACCTCCACTCCACGTGTAGGTGGAGGGAGTGGCCAGCAAATAATTGCTAAAGGTGGCAGCACGTTGGGTTTACTTTGAAATGGGTGCTGCCTAACTCTCATTTAACTTGTCATTATATAATTAAGGTTTGATCTTGATCGCTGAAGGCAATTGAACAAATTGTTATGTAAGTTGCTGCCAACATCACTTAATACTTCTTTGAAGTATAATTGTGGTGCAAAAATTACCACAGTACATCATTCACTTGTCAAGTTGTTCCATCCCAAATTCGATTCCAATTTCGATTTAGTTTTGGATTTTCTTGGAGTGGTTCGAGCTTGGACATCGTTGTTCTAGCAGTTTGTCGTCGGACGACAGGTAGGTTACGGTTTAATTTCCCTAGACTCCGTATATATAAAATAAAATTGTATTAATGGGCATCCTTGGGTTGGTTTATTAGGTTGGTACCACAGACCTTGACCGCTTTATTCATATCCGCCTACTTTTGTTCCTCCGTTGTTTGTAGTATTTGCCGATATATTTTATTTACCCTTGTGGTCCTGTGAGGCCTTGCTGACTCTGGAACATAGAAGGTGGGATTTTGGGAATGTCCGCGAGTCCCGGGCATAAAATTATCTTTCTAGGCTGGTTATGCTTGCTGAGTAGCTGTGGGCCTGTGCAGGGTCGATAGGTTGATTGTGAGCTGCTGGGCAGCTATTGTGTGTGATCATATCATTTCCATGCATATAAAGAGGTTTTATCCATGTTTTACTATGGTTTTGGCTTCGGGCCTACTGGCACTGTTTTCTAAACCTTGCATGGCCCGGGGGGCCCATTTTTGATGGAAATGATTTGGAAATGGTTGATTTGACTTGTGAGTATTCTTGGGTAAAAGAAAGTAAAATTATGTTTTAAGACACCAGTTTTACTACTACGCTAGACTCGGCAGGGCCGGAGTACTAGTTGAGTTTTCTTGCTACTTGAGATGATTTTTAGCCTCGGTCGGACCGAGCACCTGAGATGACTTTTTACTGTTTAGACCCGGTTACGCCCGGGCACCCTTGGAGGGGTTTTTGAGATATTTTCCTAATATTTTTAGTCCTGGACAGGGTCTGGGCATGCATATTTGAGACTGGGTCTCTATCTTGATATCGAGACTGGGTCTCTATCTTGATACCGGACTTGCTTCCGGATGACATATTCTGATACTGAGTTTTAGTATGGGGTCTGGGACCTCCATGGACCTTGCCATCCGGGCCAGGGGCTACGGGCTGCGTGTGCCGGTGGAGGGGTATACGGTGGAGTAGAGGTATACGGGCAGAGTCCTTCCATGGAACCTACCTGCTGAGCCGGATCGGCGCCGGAGGAGGTACATACAGAGATACCATGGCACTTTAGATCTTCATGCATCATATCATTCGTTGTTTGAGGCTCCACCCTTGTTTGCTGTTTGCTGATTGTACGCTCCGGTAGTATGGGATGCCGGAGGGTTTGTTTTCACTTGTTTGTGTTCCTCGGTTGTATGGGCGGCCGGGGGACTGTAGGTAGACTTTTGCTTTTACTTATAGAATTGTTCTCTATTATGGATAAGCATGATATTGGTATGATTAGTTGAGTTTGATTCATGTCTCAGAGCATGCCTATTGTTACTCTTTCTCTCTTCTTCTTACACTTGAAGTTACCAGTATACCGTCCATTTCGTAAACTTATTTTGTATACACTGTTATTGCAAGGATCCCAGGTGCGTTATTTCTTACTTTCACCTGGGCCTATGGTGTGTATGTTCTGCTTACTAGCCTCACATGTGGTTCTGTTGATTTCCCTCTGGGCTAGTTCCTGTGTACCTTTCGTTGATTTCTGTGACTGCTTGCTTCTATTCTGTCTATTACTGCGCTTTTATCTTATATGTGCCCAGTCGGCCTATGATACCTACTGGGTACCTTATGCTTCGCATTTGGTGCTCATCCCTACCCCCTGCATCTTTGGGTGCAGATCCTAGCGTGGGCCATCGCCGTTAGATCGTTGTGAATCGTGCTTGGAGATCTGTTGGGGACTACCTCAGGCTGAGGGTTAGCTCTTGGCGATCGGAGCTTAGCTTTAGTTTATCCTTTGCTTCATGTACTCTATTACCATTCAGAGACATCTGTATATATAGTTTTGGTTTATTTGCACTCCATGTATGTAGTTTGGCTCTGTACTATGATACCAGGTCTTGGGGTTTGGTTTAGTTTCCACATATGTATATATTTATATCCCTGTTATCTATTTTATTCGTCTTGCTCCCTTATTTGCTAGATAGTAGCCCATTACTAACTGTTATGGGCTACGGGGATTGGTTCACCTACCGGGGGTTGTAGGTGCCATCATGACCGAGAAATCGGGTCTTGACAACTTGGTATCAGAGCTTTAGGTTCACCGGTGTCATCGGTATAGGAGCCAATGTCTAGTAGAGTCCTGCGGATCGGGGCGGAGACGTCCGTATTCAATCCTTGGGAGGCTACAGTGGCATTTTAGGAAATTTGACTTTTTCCTTGCTTCTGTATCGTGCGTAGAACCCTTGAAGTTTCTGGAAATCTCATTTGTTCTACTTCATTCTTTCGCAGATGGTTCGTACGAGATCATCGACATCACGCGAAGATGAGCCTCCCATTCCAGCTAGGGGTCGAGGACGCCCTCGATCAGTGGCACCTGCTAGAGCTGCTAGGGTGGAAATAGAGCCCGAGCAGCATGTGGATCAGGGGGCAGCCCAGGTACCACCAGCTCCAGCGCCAGCTCCAGTACCAGTTCCAGCACCAGTACCAGCTCCAGTGCCCACCTATGTGCCAGCTCCAGCCACAGCTCAGTCTCCAGATATTCGGGGATTACTATTACAGCTTTTGGGTGCGATTGGAGAACGGCCTTCTGAGGTAGCGCAGACATCCGCCCAGGGGGAAACCCTGGGTGCACAGAGCTCAGGAGCGCAGCCTGCTACTATGGCTCCCCGTGCGGAGGTTATTCCGGTTCCATCTGTTGCACAGCCTCTTGCTCCTCGCCCAGCTATGACAGAGTCAGAGCAGAAGGCGTTGGGTAGGTTTTTGAGGTTAGCACCTCCGAGGTTTGCGGGTACTTCTGGACAGGATCCACATGACTTTATTACTACCTGTGAGAAGATGTTGCATCATCTGGGTTTGTTGGAGACTCACGGGGTTGGTTATACTACCTATCAGTTGGAGGGCCCAACGAAGTTATGGTGGAGGGCTCAGGTTGCTTGTAGACCACCGTCATCACCTCCTTTGACCTGGTCTGAGTTTTATGAGGCCTTTATGGCCAAGTTCCTACCACAGAGTGATCGTGAGCGTCGCAGGGAGCAGTTTACTCACCTTGTACAGGGGTCTACGACTATCTCGGAGTATGAGACCCGTTTTCATCAACTAGCACCATTCGGAGCTATGATCATTCCTACCGAGGCAGATAGGATTCGCAGATTTGTATGGGGGTTGAGGCCAGAGATCAGGCAGCCAGCTGAGATATTGATTGCCAGTGGTCGATCATTCCAGGCTATTGTAGACTATGCGCGCACTGTGGAGGACTTACAACGACATGATCAGGGGTCCAGAGATAAGAGGCCTCGACATTAGGGTGTCTATAGTGGTTCCAGATATGGTGGTAGAGGTTCTGGCCAGTGGAGCCTGAGTAATCAGCCACAGCAGTACCAGGGTCAGTCCAGCCGACCGATTCAGGCTTCCCTTCAGACTTTTGGTAGTACCCAGTTCGAGCAGGGTCAGGGCAGCCATCAGGGCTATAGCGACCAGTCTTCGAGGCGTACAGTTTCTGGGGCATCAGGTCGTGGTGGTCATTCGGGATTTGCGGGTTCATCTCGACTGAGTAGGCCGTCAGGGGCTTGTTTTACTTGTGGTGCGATGGGTCATTTTGCTCGAGATTGCCCTCAGCAGGGTACAGTTCAGTTGGTCGAGCCTGTACGAGTAGTTCAGCCACCAGCTAGAGGGGGTGGTCGTCAGAGTAGAGGTGGTGCGCCACGCGGCAGAGCAGGTGGTAGGGATGGCGGTCGGGCAGGTGAGGTCGTCGTCAGTTTTACGCGGTCCCTAGGAGACCAGAGGCAGAGGCCTCAGATGCTGTGATTACAGGTACGATTTCTGTGTGCCATCAGCCTGCTATGGCTTTATTTGATCCTGGATCCACTTGTTCATATGTATCTGCCTACTTTGTGCCTTGTTTGGGGTTGGCTAGTGAGCCATTATCTGTTCCTGTTTCTGTTTCGACCCCAGTAGGAGATTCTTTAGTAGTGGATCGGATTGTGAGATCTTGTATGCTATCTATTGGTGATTCAGAGACTTGGGGTGATTTGATGATTCTTGATATGCTAGATTTTGATGTGATACTGGGCATGGACTGGTTATCCCCTCACCGTGTGGTTTTGGATTGTTATGCCAAGACCATTACCATAGCTGTGCCCGGTGTATCCCCGGTTGTGTGGCAGGGTTCTGTTAGCCATGCACCATCTGGGATCATCTCTTGTCTTCGAGCTAGGAAGCTGATTTCCCGTGGGTGTTTAGCTTATCTAGCATATGTCCGAGATGTTAGTGCTGACCCCACTTCTTCTGAGTCTGTTCCTGTGGTTAGAGACTTCCTCGATGTGTTTCCTACCGACCTGCCAGGCCTTCCACCTGAGAGAGACATTGATTTTGCTATTGAGCTGGAGCCGGGAACTAGGCCCATTTCTATTTCTCCTTACCGTATGGCTCCTGCTGAGTTGAGGGAGCTTAAGGAGCAGCTCCAGGATCTGTTAGCTAAGGGGTTTATTAGACCTAGTGTGTCAACGTAGGGCGCTCCTGTTCTCTTCGTGAAGAAGAAGGATGGGTCGATGCGCATGTGTATTGATTATCGGCAGCTGAATAGGGTGACAGTGAAGAATAGGTATCCGATGCCGAGGATTGATGATTTGTTTGACCAGCTTCAGGGTTCAGTCATGTTTTCGAAGATTGATCTGAGGTCTGGCTACCACCAGTTGAGGATTAGGGCGGAGGACATCCCTAAGACAGCATTCAGGACACGTTATGGCCATTATGAGTTCCTGGTGATGTCTTTTGGGTTGACTAATGCCCCCGCAGCCTTTATGAACTTGATGCACATGGTTCTTGGCTCGTATTTGGACTCATTTGTGATAGTTTTTATAGACGACATCTTGGTATACTCGCGTAGTAGAGATGAGCATGAGCAGCACTTGAGGGTTATACTCCAGACTTTGAGGGATCATCGGCTTTATGCCAAGTTCTCAAAGTGCGAGTTTTGGCTTGAGTCAGTTGCATTCCTAGGGCACGTGGTGTCTAAGGATGGGATTAGGGTTGATCCGGGAAAGATTTCAGCGGTTTGTGAGTGGCCTAGACCTACTACTGTTACTGAGGTTCGCAGCTTTATTGGGTTAGCAGGTTACTACAGACGGTTCGTTGAGGGATTTTCTTCCATAGCAGCACCCTTGACTATGTGACTAGGAAGGATATCCCATTTCAGTGGTCGGATCAGTGTGAGGATAGCTTCCAGAGGCTTAAGGCCTTATTGACTTCAGCTCCAGTTTTGACTTTGCCGGTTGAGGGTCAGAGCTTCTCCGTGTATTGTGATGCTTCTGGGGTTGGTCTTGGTTGTGTGTTGATGCAGCTGGGTCGAGTAATAGCATATGCGTCGAGGCAGCTGAAGGTTCACGAGCGCAACTACCCCACTCATGACTTAGAGTTGGCGGCGGTAGTTTTCGCGCTCAAGATCTGGAGGCATTACCTATATGGAGTTCACTGTGATATCTTCACCGATCACCGTAGTCTTCAGTATATCACGAGTCAGCGGGAGTTGAACTCGAGACAGAGGAGATGGGTCGAGTTACTGAAGGACTATGACTTCACTATTCTGTATCATCCGGGCAAGGCAAACGTGGTAGCGGATGTCCTTAGTCGGAAGGCAGTGAGTATGGGTAGCCTAGCTTCTCTTTCAGTTTCAGAGCGGCCATTGGCCTTGGACATTCAGTCCTTGGCTAACTGTTTGGTTAGGCTTGACTTATCGGATCCTAGCAGGGTTCTCGCCAGCGTTGAGGTTCGTTCTACTCTGATTGATCAGATTCAGAGCTGTCAGTTTGAGGATCAGCAGTTGTGTGACCTTCGTGATCGGGTTGTTCAGGGTGAGACCAGTCGGGCTACTCTGGATTCAGATGGGGTTCTGAGGTTTGATAGTCGCCTATGTGTTCCGAGGATTAGTGATTTGATTCAGTTGATACTTCACGAGGCACATTGTACTAGATACTCCATTCACCCTGGCACATCAAAGATGTATAGAGACTTGAGGCAGCTTTACTGGTGGAGTGGTATGAAGCGTGATATAGCGGAGTTTGTATCTCGGTGCTTGAAGTGTCAGCAGGTTAAGTCCGAGCACATGAGACCTGGTGGTTTGATGCAGCGACTTCCCATTCCTGAGTGGAAGTGGGAAGGGATTACTATGGACTTCATTATTGGTTTGCCCCGTACTTCTCATGGGTTTGATTCCAAATGGGTGATTGTTGATAGGCTGACTAAGTCAGCACATTTCTTGCCGGTTCAGACTTCTTATGGTGCAGAGAGGTTAGCTCAGATCTACCTTCGTGAGATTGTTCGGTTGCATGGGGTCCCAGCTTCTATCATTTCAGACCGCGGCACTAAGTTCACATCTCAGTTCTGGAGGGCTATTCAGCGAGATTTGGGTACAGAGGTTCATCTTAGTACCGCTTTTCCACCCTCAAACAGATGGCCAGTCCGAGAGGACCATTCAGATTCTGGAGGACATGCTTCGGGCCTGTGTTCTTGACTTTGGAGGTTCTTGGGATCAGTTTGTTCCCTTGGCAGAGTTTGCCTATAATAACAACTTCCATTCGAGTATCGGCATGGCACCTTTTGAGGCTTTGTATGGCAGCGTTGCAGATCACCGGTAGGTTGGTTTGATGGTTTTAGTGCTGGGCCACAGAGCACAGATTTGCTTCGAGATTCCTTAGACCGAGTCCGAGTGATTCAGGACAGACTTCGGGCAGCTCAGAGCAGGCAGAAGAGTTATGCTGATCGCTAGGCTTCGTGCACTGGGATTTAGTGTCGTGACTTGGTGGTTTCTCCGTGTATCGCCATGTAAGGTGATGAGATTTGGTTAGGCGGGGGCAGCTTAGCCCAGGTACATGTGGGTGCCGATTTTGGATCTTCAGAGGGTGGTTAGCGTTGCCTCTCAGTTGCCTTACAATACTCCGATGCTTTTCGCTATGCATCGTGTATTTCATGTTTCGATGCTGCATCGGATTTGTTACCCGATGATCTCAGTGTTGCAGTGGGATTCAGTTCAGTTTGATGAGGGTTTCGCCTTTGTTGAGGAGCCGGACAGCTATTTTGGCCAGAGATTTCGGAGATTGAGGTCTCGAGAGATCCCGGTTGTTAAGGTTTAGTGGAGGCACCGTCCAGTCGAGGAGGCTACCTGGGAGACCGAGAGAGATATGCGGGATCAGTATCCGCAGCTATTTTAGCCTTCAGGTACCCCCTTGACCTTGACTTTCGAGGACGAAAGCCCTTTTTTAGTAGTGGATGATGTAATGACCCTTCCGGTCATTTCCACGTATAAGTTTTAAAGTCAAGCAAATCGACAAAAGTTATCGTAAGATCTTTAACAAATTTTCTGAACTTTGGGTCAAATGTCTCGGGGCTTTTCTCTCAATATATAAAGAGTTAGAAGTCCCCCGAAATACCAAATCGAAGGTCTACGAGTCTAGTTTCCAACGCACAAAACCTCACGTCCAAATGATCTCGGAGTAAACAGTTATGACTGTTTTACCGCAGACTGTCTGGCAGGAAACGGGTTGCGAACTGGGTCGCGAACCGGGTCGGGTTAAACTCGATTTAAGCCTCGACTTCACGTTTTTAAAGGTCATTTCAGTTCCAAAATAGTGATAAAACATAAGGGAGGATCCCGAGAAAATTCTTGAGTATCGAAATCGTGCGTATTTGAAAATATTTTATTTAAAAGTCGAAGGTGGTAGGAAGTTATATTACATTATTATCACCTTTGCAAATTATTTTAACGGAGATAGTAAATTTAGCTATGTTGAAAATTATTATTATAATATAGTAGGTTTTATTGGAAATGATTTTCTATCAATTATGGTATATTAAAAATATTATATTTATTATACCACGAATTTATGCAATACCCGAATATATATATAACGGGATAAGAATTTCTTTTTCCCTTATAATTGCCACCTCCACTCCACGTGTAGGTGGAGGGAGTGGCCAGCAAATAATTGCTAAAGGTGGCAGCACGTTGGGTTTACTTTGAAATGGGTGCTGCCTAACTCTCATTTAACTTGTCATTATATAATTAAGGTTTGATCTTGATCACTGAAGGCAATTGAACAAATTGTTATGTAAGTTGCTGCCAACATCACTTAATACTTCTTTGAAGTATAATTGTGGTGCAAAAATTACCACAGTACATCATTCACTTGTCAAGTTATTCCATCCCTAATTCGATTCTGATTCCGATTTAGTTTTGGATTTTCTTGGAATGGTTCGAGCTTGGACATCGTTGCTCTAGCAGCTTGTCGTCGGACGACAGGTAGGTTACGGTTTAATTTCTCTAGACTCCGTATATATAAAATAAAATTGTATTAATGGGCATCCTTGGGTTGGTTTATTAGGTTGGTACCACAGACCTTGACCGCTTTATTCATATCCGCCTACTTTTGTTCCTCCGTTGTTTGTAGTATTTGCCGATATATTTTATTTACCCTTGTGGTCCTGTGAGGCCTTGCTGACTCTGGAACATAGAAGGTGGGATTTTGGGAATGTCCGCGAGTCCCGGCCATAGAATTATCCTTCTAGGCTGGTTATGCTTGCTGAGTAGCTGTGGGCCTGTGCAGGGTCGATAGGTTGATTGTGAGCTGCGGGGCAGCTATTGTGTGTGATCATACCATTTCCATGCATATAAAGAGGTTTTATCCATGTTTTACTGTGGTTTTGGCTTCGGGCCTACTGACACTGTTTTCTAAACCTTGCATGACCCGGAGGGCCCGTTTTTTATGAAAATGATTTGGAAATGGTTGATTTGACTTGTGAGTATTCTTGGGTAAAAGAAAGTAAAATTATATTTTAAGACACCAGTTTTACTACTACGCTAGACTCGGCAGGGCCGGAGTACTAGTTGAGTTTTCTTGCTACTTGAGATAATTTTTAGCCTCGGTCGGACCGAGCACCTGAGATGACTTTTTACTGTTTAGACCCGGCTACGCCCGGGCACCCTTGGAGGGGTTTTTTGAGATATTTTCCTACTATTTTTAGTCCTGGACAGGGTCTGGGCATGCATATTCGAGACTGGGTCTCTATCTTGATATCGAGACTGGGTCTCTATCTTGATACCGGACTTACTTCCGGACGACATGTTCTGATACTGAGTTTAGTATGGGGTCGGGGACCTCCATGGACCTTGCCATCCGGGCCAGGGGCTACGGGCTGCGTGTGCCGGTGGAGGGGTATACGGTGGAGTAGAGGTATACGGGCAGAGTCCTTCCATGGAACCTACCTGCTGGGCCGGATCGGCGCCAGAGGAGGTACATACAGAGATACCATGGCACTTGAGATCTTCATGCATCATATCATTCATTGTTTGAGGCTCCACCCTTGTTTGTTGTTTGCTGATTGTACGCTCCGGTAGTATGGGATGCCGGAGGGTTTGTTTTCACTTGTTTGTGTTCCTCGGTTGTATGGGCGGCCGGGGACTGTAGGTAGACTTTTGTTATTTACTTACAGAGTTGTTCTCTATTATGGATAGTATGAGGTTGGTCACTGCAGGACTGTTAGTTTCTGGATTGAGATTGATATGATTAGTTGAGTTTGATTCATGTCTCTGAGCATGCCTATTATTACTCTTTCTCTCTTCTCCTTACACTTGAGGTTACCGGTATACCGTCCATTTCGTAAACTTATTTGTATACACTGTTATTGCAAGGAATCCCAAGGTGCGTTGTTTCTTACTTTCACCTGTGCCTATGGTGTATATATTCTGCTTGCTGGCCTCACATGTGGTTCTGTTGACTTCCCTCTGGGCTAGTTCCTGTGTACCTTTTTGTTGATTTCTGTGACTACTTGCTTCTATTCTGTCTGTTACTACGCTTTTATCTTATATGTGCCCAGTCGGCCTATGATACCTACTGGGTACCTTATGCTTCGCATTTGGTGCTCACCCCTACCCCCTGCATCTTTGGGTGCAGATCCTAGCGTGGGCCATCGCCGTTAGATCGTTGTGAATCGTGCTTGGAGATCTGTTGGGGACTACCTCAGGCTGAGGGTGAGCTCTTGGTGATCGGAGCTTAGCTTTAGTTTATCATTTGCTTCATGTACTCTATTACCATTCAGAGACATCTGTATATATAGTTTTGGTTTATTTGCACTCCATGTATGTAGTTTGGCTCTGTACTATGATACCAGGTCTTGGGGTTTGGTTTAGTTTCCGCATATGTATATATTTATATCCCTGTTATTTATTTTATTCGTCGTATTCTCTTATTTGCTGGATAGTAGCCCATTACTAACTGTTCTGGGCTACGGGGATTGGTTCACCTACCGGGGGTTGTAGGTGCCATCATGACCGAGAAATCGGGTCTTGACACCTCTGGGCTAGTTCTTGTGTACCTTTTGTTGATTTCTGTGACTACTTGCTTCTATTTTGTCTATTACTACGCTTTTATCTTATATGTGCCCAGTCGGCCTATAATACCTACTGGGTACCTTATGCTTCGCATTTGGTGCTCACCCTACCCCCTGTATCTTTTGGTGCAGATCCTAGCATGGGCCATCGATGTTAGATCGTTGTGATTCGTGCTTGGAGATCTTTTGGGGACTACTTCAGACTGATGGTGAGCTCTTGGAGACCGGAGCTTAGCTTTAGTTTATCTTTTGCTTTATGTACTCTGTTACCATTCAGAGACATCTGTATACGTTGTTTTGGATCGTTTGTACTCCTAATATGTAGTTCTGCCTCTATACTATGATACCAGGTCTTGGGATTTTGTTTACTTTCCGCTTATGTATATATATATTCATGTTATCTATTCTCTTCATCTTGTTCCCTTACTTTTGCTTATTAAATTGTTCTTCCACTTACTTGTTAGATAGTTGCCCATTACTAACTGTTCTGGGCTACGGGGATTGGTTCGCCTACTTTGGGGTTATAGGTGCCATCATGACCGAGAAATCGGGTCGTGACAGTGATGGAAGAATTAATTTCCTTCAAAAGCAAATATGAAATTTGGCGTGGGTGTTGCCTTTGTGAAATTATGGATTTAGATCTTCGATATGAATGTGGATATGATGATGGATCTAGCTTCTTCAATGAGGACTCAAGTTTAACTTGCCCCGAGACGTGGGCGTTGTTCCACTTATCATAAAATATTAAATATGACCGTGGATACGAGTCTATTTTCTCAATAAAGGGTTGTAAGCGTAAATTATCTCCAACTCAACTATTTATATATATATATATATATATATATATATATATATATATTCACCAGTAACACTTGTGTCTAGCTTGTGACATTTCTTAGTGGATCGTGAACACATGATCGTGGATCGAATCTTCTTCAAGTTTCTATATAATAAAATTTATATTTCAATATTGTGAATTTTAGGGATGTGGATATGATGTAGACGTGGATATGGATGTGGATTTATTTTAAAGTTTATGGAAGTGGACGTGGATTTATCTTTCTTTATTATAAAGTATCTGGAAGTGGAAGTGGATTTATATTGTAGATTTTGTGGATGTGAACGTGGATTTATCTTTCTGCATTATAAAAATTGTGGAAGTAGACGTGGATTTATATTATGGAGTTTATGGATGTGGGCGTGGCTTTGTATTTCTTCATTATGAAGTTGTGAAAGTGGACGTGGATATATATTGCAGATTTTGTGGACGTGGATTTTCTTTCTGCATTGTAAAGTTCGTGGAAGTGGACGTGGATCTATATTGTGAATTTTATGGACGTGGATGTGAATTTATATTTCTGCATTATAAAGTTTGTGGAAGTGGACATGGATTTATATTTTTTGCATTGTGAACTTTGTGGATGTGGACATGGACATGAATTTATTTTTTCTACCTCAAAGATGTTGGTGGATATTTTGTACACATGAACGTAGATGCGGTCGTGGATTTAACTTTTCTCTCAAATCGTACATCATGGTGGTTTTAACTCTCCATCAAATGGACATGGATATACGTTTAGCTTTTGTTAAAGTAGATGTAGACGGGGACTTAGCTCTTATTCAAGTCATATTCCAAATGTTGATTCAATTCATCTTCGAATTTTGTGGATTCAAAATTATTCTTAAGCACAAACTGAAAGTGTAAACTTTCTCAATCATATCTCTTAATATATATTTTTTTATCGCTAACAGTTGTTTTTAGCTTGTGGCTTTTTAAAAATCACAAGATCAAAGTTGGCATCACTCATCAACTTGTGGAGCATAATCTAAGCAGTGAACTGGGGAAAATTGCTGAAGTTTGAGTTAAGCTCGTCAGCAAGAGATCAAAGATATAATCCCGAACTACAGTCTATATATTCGTGGATCTTTGAGTAATTTAAATTCTCTCAAGTCTAAATCGTGCTCATTTTAAAAGTCGTAAACTCCTTAACCTCTTTCTTCGTATATCCTAATATCAAATCATGTCAATCAAATTTCCTACTCTTTTGAACTACATATGACCTAATTCTCGTAAAACTTGAGATATGTAGGCACTCTAAACTGGAGTTCGATCATAAATTTCAAAATATTTCATAGAAGTCTCATGATCTTTCCTTTTTCTACCCCATAATCTATCCATCACGCATATCTTCTAAATTTCTTTCGAAGTCGTATTTGTCGATCGGGACAAAATTGGCTACTGCGTCAACTTCTTTGCTCGAAAACTCTTACATCGTCTCCGGTCAAAGAGGGACAAGCTGTTGGCACCCAATTTTGTCTCACCTTTTCTCTAATTTATTTTTTTATGCTTTCTAGTCATTAATAATTTACGTTTTTAACTATTACTATAATTTTACTATTTTTTTACTAAGATTATTATTGTTATATTATCTTTTACTAGTCTTGTTATTAATAAATAAATATAACATTAGTATCGTCACTATAGTTACGTTATTTATCTCTATTATTCTATTTTTTGTTATCATCTATCGTCATCGTTATTTGTGCTAATTATAATGATTATTAATTTAATTACTCTAGTTATTACTCTACTAATATTTTATAGGTGTATTTTTTCTAGATTATAATCTTCATTTTTTTTTGTGTGTTTTGTTGGCTATATATTATATATCTTGGTTAAATCGTTAAGATGAGAAAGCCCAAAGAAATTATTTTTTGAGAAGGGAAAAGGGCCATGAATATCAGCCAAAGTAGGCTCTAAATCAGACCAAATTTTCAGCCCCCTTTTCAATATCATTTCTCTCCAAAATCAGTCCAAAAGGGCCCAACAATGTAATAAGTCCAAACCCACAGAAATTGACCCGACCCATAACTTATGTATTGTAACCCCTTTTCTCTAACCCTAATCCTAAAGTCAGCAGCGCACATGTCCTTTTCCCATCTCTTTCTTCTTCAAGCAAAAGCTTCATCACTTCATAACAATGGCAGTGACTATCTCACCATTTTTGTGCAAATTTCGGAAGTTTCAAATGTGTCTCCATCATCCTCTTTCTCATCTCATACTCTAAGACGCATCAAATCTTCGAAGGACAGAGAAGATATCGACATTTTGAGAAAAATTCTGAATCATTCACGTGAAGAGCAAAGCTCATCCAAAAATCCTTAAATGTTCGAATTTCAAACTTTCTTTGACCAAAGTTTCAAACGTCCATGTTCAAAATCCCGCCCAAACTCGAACCCTAGCTCTTGGCTATAAATACCCCTTATATCTTAAACGAAAAAGGAAGTTTTCAGACCACGAAAATTCCTCAACTCTTATCTATCTACTTCAGTTTATTTACAAGTTTTACTTCTCATATTTGCTGGTAGAGGAGGAGTGGATCTTAAACCTCAAAGCCTAGGTTCACTACCTCTAAGAAGGTCAGTAATCATCCTCATCTTTCATTTAATTTCAGAATTAATTATAGTCGTTTGAATATTCTCGTCGTTTACTTAAACTTCTGTTTTAAATGCGTAATCTGCTTCATTTTGTTTTGATGCACAAATAAGTCTTTAATTTGTTTAAATTATTGTAAAAAAGGCTATTTATTGATTAACTTACGATTAATCTTGTAGCTCGTTCTAACTTCTTTTTTAATGTCTTTAAGTGTCTGTTTTGCTATGTGACTTCTTAAAAAAAATATTAATTTGCAAGCAGCCTACATAAAGTTGTAATTTGAAGGAGAAAAGCTACTAGTTTACTTGTTTAGATCTTCTTTTGTCGCCATGTTTATTACACTCACTCGAATCGTGTTCCTAATGAGTGTACATCTGAAAGTAAAGTCTAATATGACTGCAACAATTTCTTATGCGTTTTAAGATCGCTTAAGCTTATAAGAAATTGAGAAAATATCCTCTCTTTGCTAAGTGACTGACGGTATGCTTGAGTTATGGCTAGATTTATTTCCTTTATAGCTAATGACTTGGTAAAATAAAAATGAACAAAAAAATCTGTTTTTAAGCCTTTGTGGGCAGCAATGATCACGTATGTTTAAACACAAACTTGTGAATTTTATTGCGATATTCTCATCTCGTAAGTTCATCAGTTAAGCTTAAAGAGTGTAGGCCTTTGAGTAGTCCTTATTTGTGAAGTAGAAACTATGCACAGCTGAGTATATTACCCCCTACATGCTTCCCGTTGTAGGCCTAAGTTTTTTTTTTAATTAGATGTCAACTTCCTTTTTAGGTAGAATGTTTATCCATAAATGAGAGTGGTTTGAGTCTCAGAATTCTCACTGGGAGTGATAATTTTTGCTTAACATGTTGATGCCCTGTATTGCTAAATCATAGGGGAAGTTCTTCTTTGAGCCATTCCTTGGTTTCATTTTAAATATTTCAATCGTAATGAGCTATAGATTATAGTTATTTTTTTCCTCACTATGGATTAATAGCCTCAATTAAGGTTTCAACTATCCTGCATATCTAACCTTTTGTATTCGTCTATTTTTGCATGAACACTTTGGAGCAAATGGAGTCTTAGTTTGTGATTCTCGCAAAATCATAGGAGTCTCGAAATGAGACTCGATACCTCCATACCCGCATAGAGTCATGACATCTCATCTCCTTTAATCGCATTCAAGGAAACAAGCGAAAATGGATTGGCGTTTCTACTCGTTTTCTCTTATCATTTACTCTATCTAATTGTTTACGATTAATTATTGATGTATGTGCTTGGGGGAATTATTCCTAGTCTTAGGTTTATCTGTTGATAACTAGTTATATAGTTCTCTTTAATTACTTAGAGTTTTATCGATTATTTTACGAAAACAAGTATATTTTTATCACATAAGAGAGAACATTTTCTCTTAGGACTAAAACATGTAGCTTATTTCAATAACCATCTTCCAATTATAAGACTTTTAAAAATAGGTGTTGGTCAACTCTTCTTCAATTTTTAATACTCCATTTGTATAACCAAAGATGATTTTCTTATTAATTAGTAGTAATAATGCTGGAATAGTTATAAAAATATCTTTTGTGATACGTGATTTTCTTAAAATAAATAAATAATAATAATAATTTGCAACTTGTTCTTTTAATACCAAATGTGTTAATTTATTTCCATCAACTTTGAGCCAATAATTTTTTTAGTTTCATCTTTCTTTGTTTAAAAATCAAAATCTAGCCTTCCTTTAATAAATAATGTTTTGAAACAATTACGCGTGGTTTCATGTATTTTTTTAAAAGTCGTCTATAAAATATATTCTTGAGTTTGTATTTTTAAAGAAAAACGAGATTTTTTTTAACATACAAAGTTCTCAATGATTTATTTTAGCTTATTCATTAACTTAAGTCCGATCGGTTAATCGTTTTAAAACGAATCTTAAAGGATGCATCACCCCTTCCCTATAGGATTAATTGAATCCTTACCTTAGAATCTCTAAATGTTAAGAGACCTTACAAAGTTAATAACGATTAGTTTTAGGTGCCCTAACTCACCTTTATAATATAGTTAGGTGGCGACTCTTTAAATTAGTTAATTAATTTGAGAATCACCAATATGTTGTACACTAATTTGACCTCGGTTAAAATGGAGTATAACAGCTTGACAACTCTGCTGGGGATTTAGGTTCTAACAATAATGGACTTAGCTTAATTAGGATTATGTGTGTTTCTTAAATTATTCTTACTTGCCATAAATTATTTTTTAGGCTATTAATTATTTATTTGATATAAATTGTTTGTGTTATTACTTTTTTTAAACTGTCATTCCGTTCATATTTCCTCAACTTCTGGAAATTTTGACACTTTCACACACATTGTACACGCGAGTTGTGTCCTTTCACTTCTCTAAAATTCTTTCAAATACCTTATATTTAGAGAGTCGGTGCATGCGTGGAGTGAGCGGATAGTTTTACTACCGTGTGACCACGTACCTTCTCACATAGAGAAATCTAAAGTCCGAGTCTACCCAACTCCTAGTTCACCCAGGATAGAGCTAAACCAACACACTAGGAGCATGCATCATTTCACAACCTAGGATATTTAATGTGTTTGGCATATTAAGTCCATTAGTCAACCTTACCAAATGTCCAAATGGGTTTACGACCCTAAGTGACAATCATCATATTTTATGTGCATTATTTGAAGGATAAATGTGTCAAGTATGTGAACCTATTACTCTATAAAATAGATATTTTTAGGAGAAACTAACCTTTTGTTGCAGGTAGCTATGAGATATTCGATCAGACATCACTGAATGACCAAGAATATTAGTGGAGACAAAGGATTAGATAGATTAGATATAAATTTGAGTTGTAATTTTCATTCAAAATGTAATCAAGAATTTCAATATATATATTTTTTATTTTTTTTTAAAGCAATTAAATTAGTAAGAGTTTGGAATGATACATAAAAGGTATGTGTGTCCTTCAGATATTCGTTAGGCCTACCTCCGACACAAAGAGGTCCCATTGCATAATAAAATGTGATTTTATATTCATTTTTTTTACGTGATTCAACGTGTTTATGTTGCAATATATTATTTTTACCATATACTAACTTATGTATTTTTTTCTTTTCTTTCTTCTATTTTTTCTTTTTTATGCAAAATTTATTTTAATTTTTATTTTAATTTTTTTAATAAAAGGTTGACTTGTGCTAAAAAGGGAACTGGCAAAGCATTCATACTTCACACGTTCTAAAGTCAAGAAATCAGTTACAGATTCACCACTTATCACTTGGGCCGCAAAGAAAACTCATTCTAAAATGGATCAAAGCTTGATTAGTGCAATCACTTCATCTGAGACGACTCTTACTATATCCATAATAAGTGATCCTACCGCCTCGAAAGAACAAGAAACAAATGCGGAGACTATTACTCGTCTAGAGCAATGAATTACTGAACTAAGTCATATGGTACTTCAGAATATATTATTTTCTCAAACTCCACCGAATTTGACTTCACCTCCCGAAGTTTGTTAGAATCTACATATGCCACCTTCATTCCCAAACCTGAATGAGCTTAGCCAAGTAAACTATTTCTCAACTTCTCAACCAGGTCAAAAAGCACCATTTATCCATTCAAGTACTCAAAATTCTCCTCCTGTTCACAATCATTTCTTCAAAGGCTCAATACATACCGCTGGCACATGATGCTGCTAATCCACAACAAGTTCCACCAGTATATACTTATGCCACAACTCCACTTTTGGCACAAGTTCAAGAACTATGTTTCCTAGAGGTTGACCATTATGTCGAGGTCAAAAATGAGGCAAGGGCAGTTAGTGATGAAATGATAAGTAGGAAGCTCAAGAGTTTAGAGGATGCCATGAGAAGTTTTTGCGGGCTCGGTAGTAATCAAAGCGTTAGATATGAAGAGTTATATTGGCCTAGGGAAGAATGAAGGGATTAGAATCAAGTTGTTCAGTCAAAACTTGAGCGGGAAAACTTTGGAATGGTACTCCAAACAAGATGTAATAAAATGGCACATGTGGGATGACTTGGCATATGCTTTTGTGGATCATTACAAGTTTCATGTTGAGATCGCTCCTGATAAAATCTCAATAACAAAGTTGAGGAAGAAATTAACAGAATCATTTCAAGAGTTTGCTATTCGATGGAGGGAAGAAGCATCGAGGGTACATCCACCTATGGAGGAAGCATAAATGATCACTCTTTTCATTCAGGCACAGGAACTCGAATATTATGATAGAATGATAACAATGGGTGGAAAATCCTTTGCTGAGGTGATTAAATCTGGAGAAATGCTTGAATATGGCATCAAGACTGGAAGAATAATAAGCTTAGCAGCCTTACAGTGTACCAGTAAGGCCCTTCAAACTGGTGCCCTCGGAAATAGAAAGAAGAAAGAGAAAGAAGCTACATCGATAATGGCTTTCGGAGGTACTTCATATCATCATCAACAACCTTCACAACACCAACCCAATACTACCCATCCCCAACATCTCCAATATTTCTCATATCCATACTACCAAGCTTTATCATCTTACCAACCCCACTCACCACAAATTTCATACCCCGTCTACAACAAACAATCAACATATCAAGCTCCATGATCACCAACATATCAAGCTCCATCACCACAATTCCATAATGCACCCGCACCTCGACCAAATAGACCTTATTGAAATATTACACCATTAGGAGAGACATTGAGCATTGTTTTTGAAAGGTTGTGAGCTTCATGCTTATTGTATCCCGTGGAAGGTAGAATTCCAGACCCATTGTCAAGAAGTTTTTATCCCTCCAAAACATGTGCTTATAATTCAGGGGTTAAAAGACATTCAACTAATCGTTGTTACGCATTAAAACATAAGGTTGAAGATCTCATTGAGAAGAAGCAAATCACAGTCAAGCAACCAACACCAAATGTGAACAACAATCCACTCCCAAATCATGATGGGGCCTCAGTGAATATGATTAGAGTAGATGAGGGTGATGATGATCCATCCAGATTCATAGTGCCTATAGAGAATGTGGAAGAATATGCTCTTGTTGTTGTTGCTTCTCCTGCTATAATGGTTAGAGGTGTTACACCCATTGAGATATTAGGAGTTGTATCAAAACCCATGGAGGTAATTCAAGCACCAAGTCAGTTACCAGTGTATGATATCAGGGTCGTACCATGGAATTATCAACAAGCTGTGATGAAATGCCGAGGAAAAGATGTGGTCACTGATAATAATAAGACTTCGGGAATGACGAGGTCTAGAAGGTGATACACTCCGGAGGAGCTAGCTAGGCTAAGGCAAAGTAATGAAAGAAATGTGTCTCCTAAAAAGGCCGTGACAGAAGCCAAGGTAGAAGATTTTATAAGAAAGATTAAGGCGAGTGAATATTCAGTTGTGGACCAGTTGAAGAAGACCAATGCCCAGATTCCAATTCTCTCTTTATTGTTGAGTTCAGATGTACACATAAATGCACTTTTGAAGATTTTGAGCGAAGCATATGTTCCTGTAGATACAAGTGATGAGGTATTAGCCGTAATGGTTGGGCGCGTGCTTGATAGTCATCGAATCAGCTTTGATATTAAAGAATTGCCACTAGAAGGATGTGATCACAACAAAGCACTCCATATAACTGTCAAGTGTCGCAACATGTTTGTGTCTAAAGTATTGATTGATGGAGGCTCTGGACTTAACATTTGTCCACTAACAACTCTGAGGAAGCTAGGATATAATATTAGTGAACTAAAGACAAGTGATATGCATATTCGGGCATTCGACGGGGCTAAGAGGAGTCCCATTGGAGAGATAGAGTTGAGTGTGTTGATTTGACCAGTGGAGTTCATTATGAATTTTCAAGTACTTGATATCTTTATGACATACAATATGTTGTTAAGACGACCGTGGGTCCATTTGGCAGGAGCTGTGCCATCTACTTTGCATCAAGCTGTCAAATTTGAGTGGGATCAACAACTCATATGTGTACATGGAGTAGGTGATACATTTATCTATCGAGAGCAATCTATCCTATTCTTTGAAGCCATAGGAGGGTTCGATGGGGCTACATATCATGCCTGGGAAATTGTGAATGTTACCAGTGTGTGTGAAGAGAATCTAATCCAAGAATCAAAGATGGCATGCGCTGCCATCATGGTTGCAAAGGAGATGCTGAGAAATGGGTACAACCCAGACTTGCGTTAGGAAAGATATTGAACGGACGGGTCAAACCTGTGATTCTGCCTGAGCATCATTTTACATTTGGTCTGGGATATTAACCAACTGAAAAAGAATTGAAGGAAGCACAAGAGAAAAAGGGAAAGAGAATTTTCTTGCCAAAACCCATTCCGACCATTGATCAAACTTTCTCAAAGCTTGCTACCTCCAATATTTTAGATCTATCTATTGAAATTGCCTATGAGGATGTTGTCGAGGGTATCAAGAGTCTATTCTTGGAAGATGAAGATGATCATGTCGTGGTAATTGAAGATATTGTTGAAACACCAACTGTATGGGCTGTTGAACCTGGATCTGAGTTGAAAATTTGGTTTGCATCTCAGCCTCGGTTCGCTGGGAGTTTCAGTAGTTTAAGTTACCTTTCTTTTTGTAATAGGCCGGAGGCATAAGCTAGAACTTTTTCTTGTCATGCCGTCTCTATATTTTGTTACGGCCATTATAATTAAAACTTTCCATTTCTTGTAATGAACTACGATTGGCATGACTTCCTTTGGGATACGTAGGCAGCCGATATTGGGTTCGGCCCTTTTATTTTAAAAATCTTTCAAAGTCTTTGTGTTGTATACATGAACTACGTGTGGCTTGACTCTCTTTTGGATACGTAGGCAACCCATATCTGGTTCGGCCCCTTTTATTTTAAAATTTAAAAAAATCCTTTTTTCAATTCTGTGAACTACGTCTGGCCTGATTCCTTTTGGATACGTAGGCAACCCGAGGAGAGTTCGGCTCATATCTTAAAAAATTTAATGTCTTTGTTATCTGATTATTTTTCCTTTCATTTAAGTGTCCTAGTATTAGAAACTGGGGCAAGCTTTCAAATTATTCAAACTACTTTTATAAAATTTTGTCATAATTTCTCTTGTTCCATCTGTTTTGAACCAACTGTCTCCGGGACTAGAAACTGGGGCAAATTTTCTTGAGTCAGATTTACCTTTTAATTTTTTTAAAAAATTGAGTATCCCCAATATTTGAAACTAGGGAATTTTTTAAAAATGGAACAAAAGTGGTCTTCACAATCTTTTGATTCATACGTCTTGAGTAAAGCTTTTAGAGTCGTATAAATCATTCGAATTTTGTCATTTTGAATTTTCTAAAGATTTTTTATTATTTACTATTGAAACTCCCTGGCAAAACAAAGTATTTGATGGGCTTTGAAGTATGTGGAGGCTCAAGACAAGAATCTGTTAAGGACCAAGTTCCCTGATAAGCACAAGTCAACCCTTTTTCTTTAAACTCATAATTTTTCTTTGATGAGACAGGCTCAAATTAATATGAACGTGGATGTATATTCGACTTTTATATAGACCCTGATTGTGGACGTGATGGAAGAATTAATTTTCTTCAAAAGCAAATATGAAATTTGACGTGGGTGTTGCCTTTGTGAAATTATGGATTTAGATTTTCGATATGAATGTGGATATGATGATGGATCTAGCTTCTTTAATGTGAACTCAAGTTTAACTTTCCTTGAGACGTGGGCGTTGTTCAACTTATCATAAAATACTAAATATGACCGTGGATACGAATCTATCTTCTCAATAAAGGATTGTAAGCATAAATTATCTCCAACTCAACTATTTATATATATATATATATATATATATATATATATATATTTTATTTTTTTTTCACCACTAACACTTGTTTCTAACTTGTGACATTTCTTAGTGGATCATGAACACATGATCGTGGATCTAATCTCCTTCAAGTTTCTATATAATAAAATTTATATTTCAATAGTGTGAATTTTATGGATGTGGATATGATGTAGACGTGGATATGGATGTGGATTTATTTTAAAGTTTATGGAAGTGGACGTGGATTTATATTTCTTTATTATAAAGTATTTGAAAGTGGACGTGGATTTATATTGTAGATTTTGTGGATGTGAATGTGGATTTATCTTTCTGCATTATAAAAATTGTGGAAGTAGACGTGGACTTATATTATGGAGTTTGTGGATGTAGACGTGGCTTTGTCTTTCTTCATTATGAAGTTGTGAAAGTGGACGTGGATATATATTGCGGATTTTGTGGACGTGGATTTTTTTTTCTGTACTGTAAAGTTCGTGGAAGTGGACGTGGATCTATATTTTGAATTTCATGGACGTGGATGTGAATTTATATTTCTGCATTATAAAGTTTATGGAAGTGGACGTGGATTTATATTTATTGCATCGTGAACTTTGTGGACGTGGACATGGACATGAATTTATTTTTTCTACCTCAAAGGTGTTGGTTGATATTTTGTACACATGAACGTAGATGTTGTCGTGGATTTAACTTTTCTCTCAAAGCGGACATCATGGTGGTTTTAACTCTCCATCAAATGGACGTGGATATACGTTTATCTTTTGTTAAAGTAGACGTAGACGGGGACTTAGCTCTTATTCAAGTCATATTCCAAATGTTGATTCAATTCATCTTCGAATTTTGTGGATTCAAACTTATTCTTAAGCACAAACTGAAAGTATAAACTTTCTCAATCATATCTCTTAATATATATTTTTTTATTAGCTTGTGGCTTTTTAAAAATCAAAAAATCAAAGTTGGCATCACTCATCAACTTGTGGAGCATAATCTAAGCAGTGAACTGGGGAAAATTGCTGAAGTTTGAGTTAAGCTCGTCAGCAAGAGGTCAAAGATCTAATCCCGAACTACAGTCTATATATTCGTGGATCTTTGAGTAATTTAAATTCTCTCAAGTCTAAATCGTGCTCATTTTAAAAGTCGTAAACTCCTTAACCTCTTCCTTCGTATATCCCAATATCAAATCATGTCAATCAAATTTCCTACTCTTTTGAACTACATATGACCTGATTCTCGTAAAACTTGAGATATGTAGGCACTCTAAACTGGAGTTCGATCATAAATTTCAAAATATTTCATAGAAGTCTCATGATCTTTCCTTTTTCTACCCCATAATCTATCCATCACGCATATCTTCTAAATTTCTTTTGAAGTCGTATTTGTCGATCGGGACAAAATTGGCTACTGCGTCAAATTCTTTGCTCGAAAACTCTTACATCGTCTCCGGTCAAAGAGGGGCAAGCTGTTGGCACCCAATTTTGTCTCACCTTTTCTCTAATTTTTTTTTTATGCTTTCTAGTCATAATAATTTACGTTTTTAACTATTACTATAATTTTACTATTTTTTTACTAAGATTATTATTGTTATATTATCTTTTACTAGTCTTGTTATTAATAAATAAATATAACATTAGTATCGTCATTATAGTTACATTATTTATCTCTATTATTCTATTTTTTGTTATCATCTATCGTCATCGTTATTTGTGCTAATTATAATGATTATTAATTTAATTACTCTAGTTATTACTCTACTAATATTTTATAGATGTATTTTTTCTAGATTATAATCTTCATATTTTTTTTTTGTGTTTTGTTGGCTATATATTATATATCTTGGTTAAATCGTTAAGATGAGAAAGCCCAAAGAAATTATTTTTTGAGAAGGGAAAGGGCCATGAATATCAGCCAAAGTAGGCTCTAAATCAGACCAAATTTTCAGCCCCCTTTTCAATATCATTTCTCTCCAAAATAAGTCCAAAATGGCCCAACAAAGTAATAAGTCCAAACCCACAAAAATTGACCCGACCCATAACTTATGTATTGTAACCCCTTTTCTCTAACCCTAATCCTAAAGTCAGCAGCGCACATGTCCTTTTCCCATCTTTTTCTCCTTCAAGCAAAAGCTTCATCACTTCATAACAATGGCAGTGACTATCTCACCATTTTTGTGCAAATTTCGGAAGTTTCAAATGCGTCTCCATCATCCTCTTTCTCATCTCATACTCTAAGACGCATCAAATCTTCGAAGGACAGAGAAGATATCGACATTTTGAGAAAAATTCTGAATCATTCACGTGAAGAGCAAAGCTCATCCAAAAATCCTTAAATGTTCGAATTTCAAACTTTCTTTGACCAAAGTTTCAAACGTCCATGTTCAAAATCCCGCCCAAACTCGAACCGTAGCTCTTGGCTATAAATACCCCTTATATCTTCAACGAAAAAGGAAGTTTTTAGACCACGAAAATTCCTCAACTCTTATATATCTACTTCAGTTTATTTACAAGTTTTACTTCTCATCTTTGCTGGTAGAGGAGGAGTGGATCTTAAACCTCAAAGACTAGGTTCACTACCTCTAAGAAGGTCAGTAATCATCCTCATCTTTCATTTAATTTCAGAATTAATTATAGTCGTTTGAATATTCTCGTCGTTTACTTAAACTTCTGTTTTAAATGTGTAATCTGCTTCGTTTTGTTTTGATGCACAAATCAGCCTTTAAGTTGTTTAAATTGTTGTAAAAAAGGCTATTTATTGATTAACTTATGGTTAATCTTGTAGCTCATTCTAACTTCTTTTTTAATGTCTTTAAGTGTCCGTTTTGCTGTGTGTCTTCTTAAAAAAAATTAATTTGCAAGCAACCTACATAAAGTTGTAATTTGAAGGGGGAAAAGCTACTAGTTTTACTTGTTTAGATCTTCTTTTGTCACCATATTCATTACACTCACTCGAATCGTGTTCCTAATGAGTGTACATCTGAAAGTAAAGTCTAATATGACTACGGCAATTTCTTATGCATTTTAAGATCGCTTAAGCTTATAAGAAATTGAGAAAATATCCTCTCTTTGCTAAGTGACTGATGGTATGCTTGAGTTATGGCCAGATTTATTTCCTTTATAGCTAATGACTTGGTAAAATAAAAATGAACAGAAAAATCTATTTTTAAGCCTTTGTGGACAGCAATGATCACGTATGTTTAAACGCAAACTTGCGAATTTTATTGCGATATTCTCATCTTGTAAGTTCATCAGTTAAGCATAAAGAGTGTAAGCCTTTGAGTAGTCCTTATTTGTGAAGTAAAAACTATGCCCAGCTGAGTATATTACCCCCTACATGCTGCCCATTGTAGGCCTAAGTTTTTTTTTAATTAGATGTCAACTTCCTTTTTAGGTAGAATGTTTATCCATAAATGTGAGTGTTTTGAGTCTTAAAATTTTCACTGGGAGTGATAAATTTTGCTTAACATGTTGATGCCATGTATTTCTAAATCATAGGGAAAGTTCTTCTTTGAGTCATTCCTTGGTTTCATTTTAAATATTTAAATCGTAATGAGCTATAGATTATAGTTATTTTTTTTCCTCACTATGGATTAATAGCCTCAATTAAGGTTTCAACTATCCTGTATATCTAACATTTTGTATTAGTCTATTTTTGCATGAACACTTTAGAGCTAATGGATTCTTAGTTTGTGATTCTCGCAAAATCATAGGAGTCTCAAAATGAGACTCGACACCTCCATACCCGCATAGAGTCATGACATCTGATCTCCTTTAATCGCATTCGAGGAAACAAACGAAAATGGCTTGTCGTTTCTACTAGTTTTCTCTTATCATTTACTCTATCTAATTGTTTACGATTAATTATTGATGTATGTTCTTGGGGGAATTATTCCTATTCTTTGGTTTATCTGTTGATAACTAGTTATATAGTTCTCTTTAATTACTTAGAGTTTTATCGGTTATTTTACGAAAATAAGTATATTTTTATCACATAAGAGATAACATTTTCTCTTAGGACTAAAACATGTAGCGTATTTCAATAACCATGTTCCAATTATAAGACTTTTAAAAATAGGTGTTGGTCAACTCTTCTTCAATTTTTAGTACTCCATTTGTATAACCAAAGATGATTTTCTTATTAATTAGTAGTAATAATGATGGAATAGTTATAAAAAATAGCTTTTGTGATACGTGATTTTCTTAAAATAAATAAATAATAATAATAATTTGCAACTAGTTTCTTTTAATATCAAATGTGTTAATTCATTTCCATCTACTTTGAGCCAATAATTTTTTTAGTTTCATCTTTCTTTGTTTAAAAATCAAAATCTAGCATTCCTCTAAAAAATAATATTTTGAAACAATTACGCATGGTTTCATGTATTTTTTGAAAAGTCATCTATAAAATCTATGCTTGAGTTTGTATTTTTAAAGAAAAACTAGATTTATTTTTAACATACAAAGTTCTCAATGATTTATTTTAGCTTATTCATTATCTTAAGTTCGAACGGTTAATCATTTTAAAACGAATCTTAAAGGATGCCTCACCCCTTCCCTTTAGGATTAATTGAATCCTTACCTTAGAATCTCTAAATGTTAGTAGACCTTACAGAATTAATAACGATTAGGTTTAGGTGCTCTAACTCACCTTTATAATATATTTAGGTGTCGACTCTTTAAATTAGTTAATTAATTTGAGAATCACCAATATGTTGTACACTAATTTGACCTCTGTTAAAATGGGGTATAACAAGTTGCACAGGTGCGCCCTTATCAGGATAGCCTGCAAGCGCAAGTGCGCTGTTTTCTCCGCAGTGGCAGGAGCGCTGCTGCGCCTCAGATGGCGCAGGTGCGGTGGACCTGGGCACTTCAGTGGTGTCTTCTATATTTTACTCCAATTTTTGTCCCTTTTGTTCCACTTGCTCCAAATGTCCTCAAAAATACGAGTGACCTGAAATATAACCAAAACATGTCATTAGTGATCCCATATCATCATTAGAAGACACAAAAGCATAAGAGAAGGGATATAGATAAGTGGTAAATCCACCAATTATCAACACCCCCAACTTAAGTTCTTTCTTGTCCTCAAGCAATATGCAATCAAGCCATAAAGAGATTCCAATTTCTTTAAACACAAGGGCCATCCACTCAATTTCACAACACACTTATCAATTTAAGCACAAAGGATATGATTTCGATTGGCAGTAATAATTAGTCAATCACAAGCGAATGCTCAACACAACAATACCTTCAATTTCACAAACATTTTCAAGAGTTGCAAAAGAATTACAAATATGACCAAGTGACAACAACCAATCCTCAAGATGTGACTTAAGACCACTAGTACACCAATCATGCTCATTTGATTCTTCTTCGGAAAGTATCAAAATCACCGCTATCTTAATTCACATGCCCTCACAAGAAATAAAGTCCCAAAACACTCTATTTACAATGATAAAACAAGGGACAAATGCATAACACTCACACTCACAAAGGACCTCAACTACGAACAAGTATCAAACCACAAGGTTGCCCTTATTTTCATTCACCACTAACTCAAAACCGATCGGTTGGGGATCTCAAATGACTTTTCTAAGCTTATAATGTAGGTTTGGGGAAGGGTAGGATAGCATTTTGGATTTAAGTGACTACATCCTCCTCAAACTCCACACAACTTTTTCAATTTGAAATCAAAGCCATTTCTTTTCATTTCCATTTAATACAAGGCACCATTTCACTCATTTTCTATGATGCTCCACTTTTTATCATTCTATTCACCTTGGAGGGTCTATTTCCTTTCCTTGCTCTCCTCTTTTTTTTTTATCATTTCTTTCCTTTTCAAATTCTTTCTTCTTTTTGACAATTCTTTTAGGATTCGATCAAAAAACCAAGATTTACTCACTTATCACTCCTCCAAGATACTTATTCATCACCCCCAACTTAGGCTTTTAGCCTCAATTTTCCACTTGTAGAGTTCAAGGAGGGATGGGTTCAAAGAGGGATTCATTTTCAAAATGGTTCAAGGCTTGTACCAAGGTTGCGAAAGAAGAGGTATTAGGCTCAAGAGGGGTGACTAGTAATACAATTTGAGTGCAATGGTGGGCTTTAAAGGCTTAGTAGGCTTCAATAATCGCAAAGAAGGCCTAAGATCATTTCTCCAATCAACACAATTAAGACTAGCATTTGAATGACTAGCCGGGTAAATTCTAGATGACACAAGCAAGCACGAGGATTATTCAACAAAACTCACCACACATGGCATGCAAACTATTCAAGATGGATCAATTTTATTCCTAAACAAGGACAAATAGAGCCACATTTTGCATCTATGTAATCACTAATTGGTCAAAAAGTCAAAAAAAGATTAAAGGCATTGTCACAAACATCATTCTTTGCTTTTCAACAGTGTCACAAATTTTTTTGGAGGGGTATGCTCAATTTAGTTCAATTTGCATGCAAGACTAAATCTATTAGTACCAATCAAATAATTATCCAACTTATCTCAAAAGATGATGATTTGCCCTTAAGAATGATGTCACTCAATCTATCATAGGTCCAAATCATCTATCTAAATTGATGTGGCTACTCAGAATTCACCAACGTACACACCCCAACACACAAACAATTTCATCTAGCCTAGTGGGTACTCAGACTTCCCCTGGCTTCAAACACCAAACAAAGCGACGATTGTCCCTTAAGAATGTCATCACTCGATTTATCATTAGGAATCATCACTCAAAATCAACTATCTCGAAATAAAGAAATACCAAAAACAACTAATCCAACCAAATTTTAAAAAATGCAAAATCAACATTCTGAAAATAAAGAAATACCAAAAATAACTAATCCTACAAAATTTCAAACAACACAATACCCGACGAGGGCAATATCCAACAAAACAAGCTCGAAAAGGGCATAATATCAAACATAAGCCCGACAAGGGCAAAAAGACAATATCCAACATGGGCAAAATAGCACCCTCAACTAAAAAGTAAATAATGGCCCTCAATGCAAAATAAAGAAATGAAAAACAAAGAAAATAGTGCAGGGCTCCCTGGAGTCGGCATCAGACTAACAAACTCGAGAGTATGCTGCAACATGCTAAGCAGAGGACTGCATCTCATCATCATCCTCCTTATCACTCTCTTTCTTAGATAGGAAAGAGTAATCCTCACTTTCATCATCCTTAGTCACTGGAATCTTCTTGTTTGGCTACCCTCATTTGAAGATAGCTTTGATACCTCGCAACATCTTGACCATGAGCTTGTTCTTCTTCTTGTTCTTATTTTTTTTAGTCTCAAAATTATGCTGAAGAGCAGCATGAGCTTTGGCATACTCAACAAAGGCCTGGTCAAGCATCCTTACATAGGCTGTCACTGTGGCAATGGAATCAACCTGCTATTTCTGGGCATCCAAGTATGACTGCATCTCCGCTCTAGTGAAGAGGTTGGCTGAAGGTGTTGGTTGTGTAGAGCTACTGGGAATATGGCTCATGATGTCCTAGATAGAGTCTAATTGAGAAACAATTGACCCAAAGGGGCCCTCTGTGTGAGTGCCCTGAGAGGAGGAAGGCGGATCCACTACTATATAAATCTTCCTCTTTTTGATCTGTGGTACACCTCCTTCTCCATGCACCTTCAATGGATGGTAAGCTTTCTCAGGTGCTGCCTAATGATCCCCAGGACATTCAGGAACCTCAGCCAATCGACACAGCTTAGTAATCAAAGAGGGGAATATCAAAGTAGGGCTATCCTGAAGCAAATACTCTTTCAGCTCTCGGACCATATAGTGATCGGCATTCACGGGAATGCCATCAAGAATTCAAGCGATCATCTTAGCTCGAAGAGAAGGAACCCCAAATTTATACCTGGAAGTTGACACACAGCTACAAATAATCTCAAGCCACATCCTCACCTCAGCCATGAAGGTCTTTGATGATATGGACTTGAGTGTGCTTGCCCAACTCACTGTCTCTCCCTGAGGGAACAACTTAGACACTAGCCAGTGCCCAAACATGAATCTTTTTGTTGCATAGGCTCAAGTGGATAGTTGGGCAGCCCATAGTGTGTATTAATCTGTTCAGGCCCAAATTTCATAACTTTCCCCCTAATGATGAGTTCCGGGTTATTGAAGTCCATATGCTTTAAGTTGGCGTAGAACTCCCTCACTCATTCCTCATTTGCCTCACAAGCGGTAGGTATGAAATATGTCCATCCCATAGCCACAAGACACCTATAGAAATCTGAGAGGCGTGCTGCTAAATTCGTTTCATCTATCCCCATCTCTGGATTTATCTTTTTATCAAGGAGAATGTTATAGTAACGGCAGTGAAAGTCACGGGACATGAAATTCAAGGTTTCATATAGTGTGTCTGCAGCTTCCTCCTCAATTTCATCACCCAAAGGTTCATCATCAACAAGGTTGTGGTCCATTTGTGAAGCTTAAAGTGCCTAAAAATGTTGAATCAAGTTAGACTGAGTGTATAAACCTATTCAGCAATTCAAACCAAGCATATGGGCCAAAGAAATAATTTTTAAAACTTTTGGAATACACGGGTGCACCGCTATCATTTGCAGAAATTCTGCTCAGTAGCATCACCTGCAGAATTTTTCATCGCAAGTGTAGAGGCGCTGCAGTGGTCATTCCCAGTGCACTTGCGTCTCTTTGATTTCACAGAACTGCCACAGTTATGGCCTAGTAAGCACAGGTGCGGCATAGCCCCTGCGCCTCCAGGACCGCACATGCAGCTTCGTCTTCTTCAGCCAAAAATTAACCAAACAGCTAGTTGTTAAACACAATTTTAACATGCTTTTATGATAGGAATTTCACTCAAACTTCAAATTACTTAACATACTATTGCACAAGCACATTTAATCATGATTTACAACCAAATTGTTTAATTTAAAACTCATGCCCTAAGTTGCTTTGATTTGACACCATTGCACATGCTTCCAAAATCAGAGACACACCAAGATTTACCTTTAAAAAGTAGCCTTCAAGTTAAGATAAATTAGAGCACTTACCTTGAAGATTTATGGAGAGGTTGGACTTGAAAGCTTGTGCCCCTTTTTTTCGTGAAGAACAAAAATCCTCTCCCTCTTTCTTTGAAAATTCTCTTGTTTTGGAGTAGGGAAGTGTAGGGTGTGAGAGAGAGAGAAATAATAAGAGATTAGGGATTTGAGAGAAGGGGGGATGGAAATGGTTTAGAGAGAAGTGGGGGAATTTGAAAGGGTGTTATGCCTTTTTAATTCTATGGAAGAGGGGTCAACAGGCGTACATGTGCTGGTTTGGCCGCAGGTGCATTGTCACCCCTACGTGTTACTTACCATAATTGTGCCTTATGATGGGTTAGTTGCCTGTGCAGCTGTAGCGTGAGTACCTCTCTGGCGTTGGTGCCCCTGAATCGATCATGCGTGCACCTACTCTTGCACACCTGCGATATTTTTCATCGCAGGTGCGCCTCACCTGGAAAGTTAAGACATTTTTTTCTCAGCTACTGGTTCGGGGTGAGATGGCTGGTGCGACGTGTATAACTCCAGGTGCAAAATGCACCAACTTCACTTGTTTTGACCTTTTTGGTAGCTTCACTATTTTGGGGTGCGATTGAATGTGCGACGCGCACACTTCCCGGTGCAAAATACACCCATTTCGCATGTCATTTGAGCACCCTTTTTGGTCCTTGATTGAATTTTTATGAGGCTTCCACTTCTCAACCTGCCCAAATAGCTCAAAAAGACTTGAAACTTTATGGATTAGTCAAAAAAAATTACAACTAAGCTACTCTAATGAAGAAAGAAAAATTATGAACCTTCAAAATTTCAAAACGATGGGTTGCCTCTCATCAAGTGCACAATTTAACATTGTAGCACGATGCAAGATATGTCAACATTTTGATCTCCAGTTGGAGGATTTTAACCTTTGACCCAAACTTGAATCGAACTTATGGTGACAATCATGGGGTGAAGGTGTGAACATGAGAATGCTATTTTCTTGGTTTCGCATTTTATACTTTTTTGCCTTCAAGTGAGGAAGGTCGTTTTGACTTCTTTCAATAACAAATGTAAAACCAGATAAACCTCGATCCGTCCTCCTCCCAAGGTTTTCCAAAAGCTTGATTACTTTGACTTTCGTCCATTCAACCAAACTTAAGGTTGAAAAGTGGTTAGAGTAAGATTTAGGCGTCTCCACACTCAAGTTTGCTTCATTCATAACATCCTCACTTTTGAATGAACTAGAGTCTTTCAAGATGAATCGTTGGACTTTTCAATGCAACTCTAGTATCATTCGTTTGATTTTGGCATCATGATTCATGTATGGAGTAGTTTGTTGCCACATTACCTTCAACTCATGAGCATCCCTTGTGTCCTCCTCTTCAATAGGGAACAACTCAAAACTACTTCCCACGATCGTGCATGTTTCAACACGAGCATTCACATTGGTGTTCAAATTTTGGATAGCAGTTTCAAGTGACCCTTCTTTTTTACTTCTCTTGGTATGCCTTTTTAACATAATATCAAACATTGGTATCATTCTTTCACGTTCCCCATAGGTCTTTAGTTGGTGAGCTCAATTTAACACCTATTCTTAGCTCACAACCTCACCTAATACAAATTCTTTTTCTTATTGGGGTTCAAGCATTACCAGTACGAACTAATTTTCGAGCGATCCCATATTTTACAAATCTTCATCATCATCCTTGGAGTGAATTTGATTAAGCTTAATATGTGAGACATGGTCATTAAGTATGCCTGGAAGGTTTTCTTCACCAATTTGACCAAGAGGAGTAGACAAATCCGCCATGGGTTGCATGGCACAGTTTCTCTCCTCTTCTTCTTTAGCCCTTGAATCCACAAAGCCTTACTTTATGGATTTCACACCCTCCTCTAAGATATCTTTCATGGCCAAGAGAGTTTGGAGCATGGCACACAATATTTTTAGCACAAGGGGGGAGGAGGATGGTCATCCTTAGGGAATTCGCTCTAATGTCTATCATGACCACCATACAAATAGCAATTGCGCCTATCATAGGAGCAAGAAGGTATACCTCCCTCTCCTAGGGTAAATTCTACATATTTTCCCAAGGTGGGGTCCTCCTCAATAAAAACAATAGTTGGGAATATAAACTAGGATGTAACCACCAATATTTCTGACATTTCGAGATGCCATGGAACCAATTAACAAAATAAAACTAAACAAAATAAAAACAAATATTCACAAATTTGAACTAAAGTAAGTAAACTCAAATTCTAAACTAACTCAATACGCCAAATTATTCCCCGGCAACGGTGCCATTTTTGATAACACTCAAGTGTACTCTCCAAGATGGAGGTACCATTTATCGTTAAGCAAAACACATTTATATTCCCGATGGGAGTCAGGGTCGATCCCAGAGAGAACAATGTAATCGCGATTGAGCTAATAAAGAATCGAAACAACTTATTAAAGTTCAATAAACAAAAGGAAAAGATAATGATAGGGGGGTTTTAAACTAGAACAAAGGATAAAGGAGAATCAAATAAAAGATAGGTTTAATCAATGGCCTTCACCTTGATTTTGCCATACAAGGGCAACAAGGGAGAATTGGGAATAGGAATTCAATTCACAAGACTTGCACCCAATTAACACATAGGTAGGCTTGATTAAGAATATGCTCAACCATCTTTCAACCAATCAAGTATATATCTCGTGTGTTCTCTCAAACCTCCACGAGTAAACAATAAACCAACCAACTTAGCTTGGTTGAATTGGGCTATTTCTAGCCCCAACTCTTAGATGGGAGTTTCCAGCAAATTGAGTTATTTCTAGCCTCAACCTAAGTGAAATCCCAAATCTCTACTATTGAACCTTCTTGAATTGAGGGACTCCTTATCGAGCAAGAACACCTCTAAGTTAATGCAAACACCAACTATAAAATTAAAGCATGGATGATTCAATAGACCCACATAATCAACCAAGAGAAAGTACAAGATCAGAATTCAATACCCAAATAAGTATTATCTCTAATACAAAACCCAAATATCAATTCAACAATTACACCTACAGATTATCAATTAAGAACAAGAGTTGAATAATGGAAATTAATAAATTTACAATAAAGATTATACCAATCTTCACTCCTATGGTGTAGGGTGATGAACTTGCTCTCCAAGCTTGTCAAGAGTTGTGAAATCTACCAAAGATAACTTCCAAGATGGCTGAGAAGAGTTTTATTTAGATTGGGGTTTCCAAAAGTGTGAAATGACCATCTGGGGCCTGAATAGAATATGTCAGCTGCTCCAGTGGTAATTTAGTTGCAGTAGCATAACCATTATGGTGTTGTGATTAGCACAGAGGCAGGACTGTTATGGTAGCATCAGTAGTGCAAGTGCGCCTATATCATGATAGCCTACAGGCGCAGGTGCACTGTTTTCTCCACAGTGGCAGAAGTGTTGTTGTGCCTCAGATGGCACAGGTGTAGTGGACCTGGGAACTTCAGTAGTGTCTTCTCCATTTTGCTCTAATTTTCGTCCCTTTTGTTCCACTTGCTCTAAATATCCGCAGAAATACGAGTCACCTGAAATTTAACCAAAATATGCCATTAGTTATCCCATATCATCATTAGAAGACACAAAATCATAAGAGAAGAGATATAAATAGGTGGTAAATCTACCACTTATCAGGCACCCTTTGATGGGGTTTTGAGATCACTACTACTATTTTAGACCTGGTTCAATTTTGGGCATGTACTATGAAGTTTTGAGTATTGATCTAGACCCGGATATACTCCGGTGGTTCTACTTTGAGATTTTGCTATTTTATTATGTGATCTATGAGTAAAACTCCATGGACCTTTCCAATCCAGGCCAGGGGCTACGTGTTGTTAGTGTCGGAGAAGGGGTATACGGAGAGTTGAGGTACTCGGGGGAATCCCTTCCATGGATCCTGTCTCTATTGGGCCTTTTAGGTACCGGAGGGGGTAACATATGGGTTACTATCACACTGATTCCATCATATCATATCATCATGCATATTTCATTTGGATTCCACCCTTGTTTATCTTGTGCTTAGTGTACGCTCTAGTAGTATGGGATGACGTAGGGATTGTTTTTACTTGATTGTGTTCCTCGGTTGTATGAGTGGCCATTGGGACTGTAGGTAGATTATATTTCTCCTATCGTATTGTAGATATTGTTATGGCCTTCAGTTCTTGGTGGTTTAGTGGATTCTAGCCTGCTGAGGCCCCGATTATTGGACTTCTGATTATTGATGGCCTAGTGGTTCCTATATTGTTGAGGCACTGTTCATGTGGCCTTATGAGTATTTATGGGTTAGTGGATCCTACCCTCTTTCATGGTGCTGGTTTATGGTTTTGGTTTCCTTGTGGATTAGTTTATTCCATCCTAGGGTTGTAATTGCAGGGTTGCTATCTGATTCTTTGATTTTGATTAGGTGGTTAGTTATATTGCTTCTAGATTGATTATGTTTTCATGCTTTCCTTCATTCCCTCGTCTACGTGAGGTTACTGGTATACCACTATTTTCTCAACTCTCTATTATATATATTGTTGTTTCAAGGACTCCAGGTACGTTCTTCTTTCCGTGCTAGTTTTTGTGTGCTTTCTCTATTGATTCTATGACTGCTTCTTTGCTATCTGCTATTTTATTATTTTCATATCTTATATGTGCTCAGTCAGCCGATGATGCCTACTGGGTACTCGTTGCTTAGCAATTGGTGCTCATACTACACTTTTGCATCTTTCTAGTGCAGATATTAGTGTGAGCTTTAGCCGTTGATTGTGTGGAGACTCGTGCAGCTTTTGGATATTCAATACTAGGGTGAGTGCCTAACGACTGTGGCTTAACCACATCTCATCTTTGGTACTGTTACTCTTTATTTATTCGAAGACAGATGTATATTCTATTTTTGTTACTTCTAGCACTTGTATTCTATTAGTAGCTCCTGTACTTTTGATACCAAGTCTAGAGGTTGGTATAGTTTTCCCTATTTATATATATTCAGGTTGTTGATTTCACATTATTTTTATCTTATATCTGTTTGCGCTTATTTCTGCTTATTGTGCATATTGGTTAGATAGTAGCCCATTACTAACTGTTCTGAGCTATAGGGATTGGTTCACCTACTAGAGGGTTGTAGGTGCCATCATGACCTGAGAAATCGGGTCATGACAACTGGGCATGTTCAGATAACATGACCTCAAGTGCTTATGAAAATAGCATGCCTAGTTCCTCAAGTTATGAATTTTAGGAAGAACACGTTTTTGAACTAGTGTCATTCTATACCTTTAATAATTATGTTTCATGATATATATGAGCTCTATTATATGTTTTAGGAGTAGTATTTAGCACTGAGCCCACGAGGGTTATAGATAACCTACGTCAAGAACTACGTTGCCATCATAGGTTTTATTTTCCCAACGGGCTCATTATAGTGGTTCCACTCTAAACATGGTCTTGTACCCCGACAAGGTATAGGGAAGCTCTACCAACTAGGGTACAAAAGTTGGATTTCATGTAGATTACATGGTCTCTATCAATTACAAGAAACTCCCACAAGAATTGGATTTTATGTTATTAAGTCTACATGACTTCTAGATTTCAAAGTTCAGACTCATTATCTTATATTTTACTTTGAGTCATTGAACTACAGTGTTTACTATTGTTGCTTGAATTTCAGTTATAAGTATGTTTTCAAGTACACTTTATCATGACATATGAATATCTCACATACTCAGTACATTCTATAGTACTGATTTCATACCTCTTTGTGCTTCATCCTATCATGATGCAGATTCAGGCATTCATTCCTAGACTCGTGGCTAGATACTAGCGGGATTTGCAGTCATAGTGGTGACTCCTCATCCTCTGAGGGTTAGTTTTATGATTTTCTTTAGTACTTAGAGTTAGCTAGGGGGTCTTGTCCAAAAAACTCATCTTATCAGTCTTTAGAGGCTTTTCAGACATAGTCAGAGTGTAGTATTCATTAATTTAGATTGTTATTCTCGGACTCATTTATTATACAAATTTAGTGCTCATTCTCGCATTTAAGCGTCTGTTGTATCTATATGTTTATCCTTATGTTTAAGTCCTGCTAAGGCTAAGGGTTAGCTTGAATCACTTGTGATCTCAAGTCTCGTGTTACGTCCAGGGGGTAGGCTCAAGGCTTGACAAACTTGGTATCAGAGCATCAGGTTTAAGGTGTCCTAGGGTTTATGAAAGTTGCGTTAAGTAGAGTCTCTTTCATGAGTATGAAGCGTGCCACACTTATGAGTGGAAAGTTGTGAGATGTTTTAGGAAAAACTCCACTTCTTTTATGTTCTTTATCGTGCGATAGAGTTTAACTCTATTTCTCCCTTCTTAATTCATTTGTTATGCATTTTAGATCATGCCTCCATGAAGGAACAACGCTTGTAATGCTAACCCTCCATCTCCAGACCATGAAGTTACAAATGTTGAGTTTTGGAACTCTATTCAGATGTTATCTCAGGCGATGACCAACTAGGCTAATCAGCAGGCACCTGTTCCTACTAATCCAAATGGTGGGATAGTTGCTGCCAGAGTTAGAGATTCCATCAGTATGAAACCTCCAGAATTTTTGGGGTCTAAGGTTGGTAAAAACCCACAGAACTTTATTGCTGAAGTGAAAAAAATTCTTAAGGTGATGCAGGTGGCCAGTACTGATAGTGTTGAGCTAGCTTCCTACTAGCTCAAGGATATGGCTCACATTTGGTACATTCAAGGGAAGGATAGTAGGGGCATAAATGCATCTCCTGTGACTTGGGAGTGCTTCGTTGGGGCTTTTATGGATAGGTTTTCCCCAAGGGAGTTGAGGGAGGCAAAGTCTAAGGAGTTTATTAACTGGAGATAGGTATCAATGTTAGTCCAGGAGTATGGACTGAAGTTCACTCTGCTCTCCAGGTATACTCTGGTGATGGTGGCAGAGGCAGAGACAAGGGCGTAAGTTTGTTTTTGGAGTTTCTGATTTGGTGAAAAAGAAATGCTGGACAACTACGTTGGTTGGGGATATGGACATCTCCAGGCTTATGACTTATGCACAACAGATCAAAGAGGAGAAACTAAAAGAGAGGTAAAGGGAGAACAAAAGGGCTAGAACAGAGGATTTGGGATTTAGTCAGCAGAGGTCCAGAAGGGGAAACCGGTCTATGTTTCAGAAGACGTCAGGATCAGGAGAGTTCCTCAGATGTAGTCACTGGTATGTTGCAAGTATTCTCTCTTGATTTTTATGCTTTGCTAGACCCTGGGGCTTCATTATCATTTGTGACCCCTTATGTTGCATGTAATTTTAGAGTCAGTCCTGAACAACTCTTAGAACCCTTTTATGTCTCCACTCTTGTGGTGAGTCAGTCCTAGCCAAGAAAATATATAGAAACTGCCCAATCACATTTCTACATAGGGTCACCTTGGCTGACCTAGTAGAGTTACAGATGACCGATCTTGATGTTATTCTTGGTATGGATTGGTTACATGCTTGTTATGCCTCAGTCGACTTCAAAACTAGAGTTATCAAGTTTCAATTTCTGAATGAGCCTGTCTTGGAATGGTAAGGTAGTCCCCCTATGTCACTAGGTCGCTTTATATCTTACCTCAAGGTTAGAAAAATAATATCTAAAGGGTGAATCTACCATATAGTTTGGGTCAAGGATTCCCAGCCCGAGACCCCATCCCTCCAGTTAGTTCCCATAGTAAATGAGTTCCTGAAAGTGTTTCTTGAAGACCTACCTAGAGTTCCTCCTGAGAGGGAGATTGACTTTGGGATAGACCTCCTTCAAGATACGCAGCCCATATTTATTCCTCCTTACAGAATAACTCCAACAAAGCTTAAGGAACTGAAAGATCAGTTAAAATACCTCTTAGACAATGGTTTCATCAAGCCCAACATCTATCCATGGGGTGCTCCTGGCCTCTTCATGTGTAAGAAAGATAGTTCTTTTGGATGTGCATCAACTACCATCAATTGAAAAAGGTCACAACCAAGAATAAATATCCCATTTCTAGGATTAATAACTTGTTCGACCAGCTTTATGGTGCCAGTTATTTCTCCTAGATTGACCTCAAGTTCGGTTATCATCAACTCAGAGTTAGAGATTATGATATTCTGAAGACAACCTTCAGAACCCAGTATGGTCACTATGAATTTGTGGTTATGTCTTTTGGACTAGCTAATGCTCCTGTAGCTTTTATGGACTTGATAAAGAGGGTGTTTAAGCATTACTTGGACATGTTTGTCATTGTCTTTATAGATGACATTCTTGTCTACTCGCGGAGTGAGGAGGAGCATGAAAACCATTTGAGGGTTGTACTGCAAACTCTAAAGGATCGCTAATTATTCACCAAGTTTAGTAAGTGTGAGTTTTGGTTGCAGTCAGTTGCTTTTCTGGGTCATATAGTGTCTAAGGAGGGCATTCGAGTAGATTCACTAAAAATAAAAGCAGTAAAGAACTGGCCTAGACCAACTTCTTCAACAGACAATAGGAGCTTTTTGGGCTTGGCTAGTTACTACAGGAGATTTGTTGAGGGGTTCTCATCCATAACTTCCCTGTTGACCAGATTGACTTAGAAAAAGGTTAAGTTCCAGTGGTTAGATGAGTGTAAAAAGAATTTTCAAGAATTGAAGACCATATTGACCACAACCCCAGTTTTGACTCTACCAGAGAGTTGAAATGGTTTTGTTGTGTATTGTGATGCATCTAGAGTAGGCTTGGGTTGTTTTTTTATGCAGCATAGTAAGGTCATTGCCAATGCCTCTAGACAGCTTAAGCTTCATGAGAAGAACTACCCGACTAATGATCTTGAGCTTGCAACGGTCATTTTTGCCTTAAAGATTTGGAGACACTACTTGTATGGTGTCTATGTTGATGTGTTTACTGACCATAAGAGCCTCTAATATGTGTTCACTCAAAAGGAGTTAAATCTTCGACAAAGAAGGTGGCTTGATCTCCTTAAAGATTATGACACGAGTGTGCTTTACCATCCCGGTAAGGCCGATGTAGTGGTCGACGCACTTAGCAAATTGTCTATGGGTAGTGTCTCACATGTTGAGTAAGAAAAGAAGTAGTTGACTAAATATGTTCATAGGCTTGCTTTGTTAGGGATTTGCCTTACTAATTTAGCAGATGGTGTACTATAGTTCAGAACGACACAAAGTCTTTCTGGGTAGTGGAGGTGAAGGAGAAGCATGACAGTGATCTGATCTTGTATCAGTTAAAGGGTGTTGTCTACCAATAGAGAGTAGAGGTTTTATCCCAAGGGGGAGATGGTGTGCTTTGATATTAGAGTCTACAGAAATCCTATGCAGATGGAAGGAAAAGAGACTTAGAACTTGAAGGTTTCTGAAGGTTTCACCTATGAAGGGAGTGATGAGATTTGGTAAGAAGTGGAAACTCAGTCCCTGATATATAGGTACCTACAGTATTCTGAGGAGAGTTGGTAAAGTGTCTTATGAATTAGAGTTGCTAGCAAAGTTAACAGCGGTGCATCTGGTCTTCCATGTTTTCTTGTTGAAAAAGTGTATTGGTGATCCAGCCTCAGTTGTGCCATTAGAGAGTGTGGGTGTGAGGGATAGTCTCTCCTACGAAGATGTTCTAGTTGAAATTCTTGAACGACAGGTTTGTAAGTTGGGGAATAAGTAAGTTGCTTCAGTAAAGGTCCTTTGGGGGAACCAGTCAGTTGAGGGAGCTACTTGGGAAGCACAAATAACTATGATGACCAAGTACTCTCATCTCTTTCCTTCTGATTTAGTTCTAGGATGAGGTAATAGTTCCTTTTTAGTAACCTCCATTTCCTTGTTAGTTTTCCCCTCAATTTCAGGTTCTATCAGTCGTTTTATGTTTCCAGTATGCATGCAAGTTTCATGAATCCATTTCAGCTTTGATAGTCTTCATTCGAGGATGAATGATCCAAAGGGGGATATATTGTAACACCCTAAAAATTCTACGCTAAGTGGGTCAAAAATCCTAAGTGTTAAGCTATCAAGTGACATGCAGGAACCACGGAGGGGTTCCATGGACCGTGGAACAGATCACCGGTCGTGGATGCTAGCAGTGGAACCTGATCAATAGCCTTACAAAAGCTCTGAGATCCACAAACCATGGATTAGACCCCGGACCATGGATGGCCCTCATGGATATCAGACTGAGAGCTAACCTTTTTGCCTGACAACCACGGTTGGCATACACCGACTGTGGAATGGTCCACGGAACATGGTTTTCCCTTGTAGAAGTTAGGTCCACAACCTGAAATTTTAGGGAGAAATCACTGACCAGGTCCACGGGCCATGGACTAGTCCATGGACTGTGGTTCATGCCCATGGACTGTGGTTCATGCCCATGGAATTATGTTGAGTTTTTCAGCAGATTTTCATTCAAGTTTCCCAGGGGTATTTTTGTAATTTTTGACTGTTTTAACTCCCATGTTAAGTCATTTTAGTCCAAATTAAAGGGGATTTACTCACACTTAGGCTGATTCTCATTCATTCTCATGATCAAAGTTCAGAAAGAAGAAAGAATCATTCTCTCAAGCTCCAAGACCTAGGGTTTCTTCTCCAATCCTCTACCTTCAAGTTCTAGTTAAGAAAGCTTCAAGTTCAGGTATGTGTATATTCAATAAGGTTTTCCTTTCACGCTTATGCCTAAAATCTCAAGTTTTAATTTGCTTTTCATGAATATATAAAGTTAGGGTTCTTACCCAATTATGAAATTTCCTGTAAATTCATTTTTCTTATATTGTTATATGATTTCTAATCCTTAATACATGATTTATCATGAGACTTTACAAGTAATTCTTAACCCCGTGATTTGAGAATAAACCTAGCATAATTTGACCTTATTATATATTTTTAAGCACGGTTGGGCATGTTCAGATAACATGACTTCAAGTGTTTATGAAAATTGCATGCCTAGTTCTTCAAGTTATATATTTTAGCAAGAACATGTTTTTGAACTAGTGGCATGCTATACCCTTAATAATTATGTTTTCATGATATATATGAGCTCTATTATATGTTTTGGAAGTAGTATTTAGCACCAAGCCGATAAGAGTTCTAGATAACCCAAGTCCAGAACTACGTTGCAAGCTTTGGTTTTATTTTGCCCAATGAGATCATGATAGTGGTTTCACTCTAAATATGGTCATGTACCCCGGCAAGGTACAAGGCAAATCTGCCAGCTAAGGTACAAAAAATGGATTTCATGTAGCTCATATGGTATCTGTCGGTTACGAGAAACTCCCACAAGAATTGTCTTTTAAGTTATTAAGTTTACATGACTTCTAGTTTTCAAAGTTCAAACTCATTGTCTTAGGATTATACTAATGTAATATGATCTTAGCTTATGATTTTACTTTGAGTCATCCCACTACAACTTTTTCTATTGTTGCCTGAATTTCAGTTATAAGTATGTTTACAAGTACACTTTATCAATATATATGCATATCTCACGTATTCAGTATATTCCATAGTACAGATTGCAAACCTCTTTGTGTTGTATACTATCATGATGCAGATTCAAGCATTTGTTCCTAACTCATGGCTAGATACCAACGGGATTTCCAGTTGCAGTGGTGAGTCCTCATCATCCGAGGGCTTAGTTATGAGTTTAGCTTACTTTTAAGATTTCCTTCAGTACTTGGAGTTAGCTGGGGGTCTTGTCCCAGCAACTCAACCTATCAATTTTTATAGTCTTTTCATAAATAGTCAGACAGTAGTATTTGTTGATTTAGATTGTTATTCTTGGACTCATTTATTATACAAATTTAGTGGTCATTCTCGCATTTAAGCTTCTGCTATATCTATATGTTTATCCTTATGTTTAAGTCATACTAAGGCTAAGGGTTAGCTTGGTATCACTTATGGTTTCAGGTCCCATGTTACGTCCAAGGGGTAGGATCGGGGTGTGAAAGAGATGAAAACTATTAATTAATACTTCTTAAGATGGAATTTGATGTTCTAATGCATAATTATGGTGTTTTGGGGCCTAGAGTCCAATAAAAATGATACCTTTTGCATAAAAATTTCTCTAAGGGAGTAATTGGAGTAGAATCTCCATGAATTAGGATGATGTGACCATTGGGGAACTAGATTATGATGAATTAACCATTAAGAATGGTTTAAACCTGGTAAAAATGTAGAATTAGGTGGGTTTGAATTTCCAAGAAGAGTAAATGATTGAATACTTTTGCATTTGATTATTTTTATACTTTGAACATTTTAAGGCTTTAAGGAAAGGAAAGGCTCACGTTAAATAGCTTGCTAGTTCAAGTTCTTCGGTTGAAGTAAGTTATGGTTTATTTTGAGTTAGACTTTTATTAGTCACTTGTATTTGTTGTGAGTTGATAAAGTATGCATGATTGATCTTCAAATATAGAGTGTAATTGATATTTGATGGCTTGACCTTGTTTGAATAAGTTTCTAAATTGTTGAAGTCTTCCTTAAAATGATTTGTGATTGTGGTGTGCACTTGTGATTATCAATCTGTACTTGTATTTATTATCATGTGAGATAATTGAATAGAAAACATACATGGATATGTTGAGAGGAATAAGGAATATATAACTATTCTGATTATGAGTGTCTCGAGTCTAATGTGAGCTTACAAATTAGTGGTTATGTGATTGATCGGGTACAATGTTTGTATCGTACATGGACACATGGGGTCCCCTACAGGTGATGACTAGTTGGGAAAGAATTAAGACCCATTAGCATGTGAGTACAGATGAATGATAGATATATATTTAGATATGGTACAGAGTGAGAGTGATGAGATACACAGGCTATTCAATGGTGATTCAATATGGATATGATTCAATGATTATGATATGATTGTATTATATTTGTAGAGTTTATGATGACCTTTAATGTCTGATTTTGGTGACTTAAATGAATGGTATTGATTGACAATGATATGTCTGAATATGGTTCACTTACCTGGTTATTGTTGACTACTTAATTTTTGGAGTTATTTGGTTTCTTGTTTACTATTTTTATTGACTTTATGATATCTATTCTTTACTAATCTGAGTCAGCCTATGATGCCTACCAGTACATAGTGTTTGTACTGATGCTACTCCTGTACTTTTCTTTGAGTATGACTGTGTTCCAGAGACTTCTATGTGACCTCACATCTAGTGCCGCATGTTGATCGATCTGAGGGTGAGCCACCTTTCATCCAGGATGCCACAGATCTTCTTTTGGACAAATATCTATTTCTTTCAGATATTTTTATATGTTTTACTACTCTTAGACATTGTTAGCTAGAGTCCTTGTACGATGACTTTTGGATTATGGGGATTGTAATAATTAAATTTTCACACTTTTATTTTATTTGATATTTAATCTTCTTAGCATTATGTTTGGCATGCCTTAAATTTGTTAAGTGATTCTATAACTATTTGGAGTAGTTGGTAAGATATGGTTCACCCACCTGAGGGTTAGTGTGGGTGCCAATTACGGTGGTCTGGGTCGTGACACCGCATGTGGTTAAGACTAGACATCGCAAAATAAATGAAACTTTTGGATCTGGATCAAAGTTTAGAATGACAAAATCCACTAGGAATATTGCGAATCAACCTGCACCAAGACATCTTCAATCATTCCTTCAGGTCAAGTAAATGATCAACCTACCAATTGCAACATTATAGTGTTTGGGTACGGAATTCCCAACCCTATATTTTTTAACATATATAAAGGTAGAAAAATAATGCTTACCCTAAGTCATAGTGTGCTCAAGCGATTACTTTATTCCCAACAGATATCTCAATAGTGAATCTCCCCTGATCATTTAATTTAGTCAACAACTTGTTTCGACTTCTTGATGTTCACTGCTCAGTAAGTGCAACTATGACATATTCTTTGGGTTGTCTCTTGTTAGAAACTATATCAATAATGTATATAGAATACTTTGAGATTCCTTTTAATATATCAACAAGAAGATCGTTAATATGTACCTTCTTGGTTTCCTGCTCTTCTACCTGTGTTTCTCACAAAATTTATGGACTCCACATTTTCTCTATATAGTTTGGCTGGATGATCTCTTCCATATACCGCTCAAAATAGTTGAGCCTACTGAACTTCCTGAACATGAGGCTGAGCCAACCCCAATATCAACTTACTAAGTTGGTTGTTCTGGTTATTAAAGTTTTTACCAATGGATGCAACTTGTGCGGATAAGGTTGAGTAACCACAACTTTTAACATCCTTGTAGCCTTTTTGACAATTCTCCTACTCTTATCACCATTCCATTATGGGTTTCCTTGCAAGATCTGATTCAGGGGAACAAAAACCTCATTATAAATCTTCTCTGGAGCCTGACCATCTACTGCTAAATCAAGAAGAATCTTAGTGTTTGGCTCTAGAATCTCAATAAAAGAATGCTTGATCACCTTCTTTGTCTAGTGATAATGATGACAATCTTGGAGTAGGGTCATAAATCTCTCATAATCCTAGTACAAAGGTTCACCATCCTTCTCCCTAAAGGTCATGACTTCACTTCTCTTTCTTGCAGTCTTCCCAGATGGAAAGAATCGTGTAAGAAATTCCTTTGCAAGATCATCCCATAAAGTAATGGAGTTTTTTAGATCTTCTTTTAACTATTTATTAGCCTCACCCAAAAGAGAAAAATAGAAACAAGTGAGTGTAACACAATCGGATGAGATTCCCTGAGTAATTTATGTATTACTGATTTATAGAAAGTTCTAGATATGCTATTGCAGGTTCTCATAAGGTTGACTTGTGAATTGCCCACTTGTATGTAAGAGTTGAACCAGGTTTTACTTCAACTTAAACCTTCCTGTGATGGTAGGTTGTAAGTTACTTGATGTCAAATTTCTAATGAGTGGTACTGCCATATTGTGCACTACCATTGGGGCTTCCCCATCAGCTATGGTATCAAGTGGATTGTCTACTAGATACTTCTCATGCAAGAAGGTAAACTCCCTTCTCTGTTGGTGCAAGAATCTATCGGGCTCTGCTTGGAAGTCAGTAAGAATATTTATGCTTGTAATGTATTGCATTTTAACCTGGAACCTGAAAAAACCCAGCTAAGATCAAGACATTAACATATGACAAAATAATCTATAATAGTTATTGGCTCCCATTACATACTCAAGTGTACGTTATCACACAAGTATATAGTGATTGAAAAAAATAAAATGGACTTACTATTGACTACTATTCAACTTAGACTACTACCACATAGTTGACAAGTGTTTTCACAAAAACTTGTTTTGTTGAACTACTTCTAATTGCAATGTTTTAGTAATAAATATCACTAAATAAATGGTTGGAGAGTTTTGGTTATAGCAGTATGAGACAAATTCAAGGGTTATGGTTCTTCTACGTAATCATGTTGTGTATACATTTTCATTGTCATGTAAATATTTATCGAGTTCTTGATTCGCGTGGTTGATATTATGAGTAAGATCCTTCCAAACCTATAATCACCTATTTGTGTTAGTCTCACACTTATATTTTTATGATCATGATAGTAACACAATTGCCTCTATTTCTCCCATTTTTCTATCCAAGTCGGGCAAACTAGGTATATCACTATCTTAGATGCAAAAATCTGCTTCCTAGGGTTCATATCCTACTCTATTTGACCTTCATTCTATATTAAATTTTCACACTCCAAGTTCCATTCAATAATATAGATTAATCCTACTGGTCACAAATCACTAAAATAATAGAATCAAGATCAAACAAACAAATGTTGTGATTAATATGCAAAACAACTCCTACTACAACAACAATATTCATACTATTTCCATAATAATATTAATAGGGCATTTTGCTTCTCATAGTCAGATTACACTATGTTTTTTCATAATCAAATCAAGACAAGATAATAAGATAAAAGAATTAAGATTTTACCCTGTAAAATATTGCTATATTGCGTCCTTTCTATGTTCAAACCATCCGCTTCCATCTAAAAATAACTAAGGGCCCCATTTATAATATTTACAAAATACCTAAAAATCCCACCCAAAATCGGGTGTGACTTAGAAAATTTTCCAGTTTGAAGGGCCATTCTTTTGCCACAAGGCTAAGGGAGAGATGGCCTCTCGCATTGATCTTCACTTCATGAGGCCTTATGTTATTCCCAACACTTAGAAAATATCTTCAAACTTCTATTTCCTATCATGGATCGCGATCTCCAATGCAAGGCTTTGCTTTTGTCACGCCCCGAGCCTACACCCTAGATGTGACATGGTGCTTAGAGTCACAAGTGACCCCAAGCTAACCCATGGCCTGGTATACTACTGAGATACAGACTGAAAAATAATGCGGAAGCTGAAATGTGCTGAGATCTTGAAAGAAATATGAAAACAAAATAAACTTTCATAAATTGAGATACAATAGCATTTAAAAATTGATACATATAACTGACTGACTGTCTGACTGTCTATGAAGACTCTATTAACAATGACTACAGTTAGCCAGCACATGACCCCCAACTATCTTACATCAATATATAATAACTGAATTAACTACTAAAACTACTAACTGACTGGAGTTCCAGAAAAAGGAGAACTCGTTCCCTACTGACTAGAGGCTGCGATCTGTCAGACCATGAGCCTGGGAGCTAGCACTAAAACCTGCATCATCAAAAGAATGCAGCATAAGAAAGTATGCAATCAGTACTTTGAATATACTGAGCATGTGAGATAATGTACTAACTTTAAAATCATGGGAAACATGTATGTACTGAAAACATAGCTGAAAACTGGACTAAGTATAACATCTGAAGTGCATACGTCAAACTATAGAATATAAGCTCTTTTACTGAAAAATGTGTAAATCATGTTTCTGATCTATAACTGTGAGATCATGATATTTTAAGATAAGTAAAACTGTTATTTGGGGATCCTTAAACTGAAAAGATGAAGTATATCTGTAAATCATAAAATAGTGCAACTGAGCTGAAAGTCATGAGTCATGCTAAAAGTCATGTTTAAGGTAAATCCTTAGGTGTGTTCCTTCTACTTAACATGCTAAAAATATTGATATAGTGTACTGAATCCAAGCTGAAAGGTATAAGCTAATGCAATGACCAAATATATAAACATGCAACTGTATAATACTTAATTGAATAACTGAATATAAGGTTATGCCATATTGACTATGGACTGTGGGAGCTTGTAACACCCCATACACGTATCCAGCTATCTAAGTTAGAAACTTCAGAAAAATTCATGTCCCAGGGTTCACGAGTCCAACCACGGATCGTGGTTTTAACCATGACTCGTGGAAGGCACTCGTGGAATGCCTTCTGCAAGTTTGCCCTCAGGTCTGCCAACCACGAGTCACTTCCATGACTCGTAGAAGTTTCTACGGGTCATGTTGTTGACTTGTGGAATTCCATCAGAGGCCAATCATTTTCCTTGACTTTCACGACTCGACCCTACGGCTCATAGAAGCTTCCACGAGTCATCATGTTGACTCGTGGAAAGTCTTCTACAGACTAACTTCCTAGCCTGAGTTCTACGAATCCCGTGCATGACTCATCGTCCAAACCACGACTCGTAGACAGAGTCGTGGTCACTGAAAGTAGACCAAATTTCCAGCTTTCCTCAAGTTATTTCCCAGGGATATTTTAGTTATTTCCCACCCTATTATGTACTAAGTGAAGTCATTTTAACTACTTTTGGAAGAGTTTTCACCCATATTATGCTAAGTCTACCTTAAGCTCCTCATTCCTCACTCAAAAAGAAAGATTTCTCTCTAAGCTCAAGCTCAAGCTCAAGCTTCAAGTTCAAGCCTCCAAAACCTTTTTCTATCAAGTGGGTAATCTTCACCCAAGGTATGTGGTTATTTAATAAAGGGTTTCTTCCACCCTTGTGTCCAAAATCCCCAATCCTTATGTTGAATTATGAACTTATGAAATTAGGGTTTTGAACCAAAATTGGGAAAAGTTTATGAAATCAGTTCCTATGTTTAAATTCATGGTTTCTTAATGATTATTCATGATTTGATTATGATTCTCTCATTGGTTTTGAAAGCCCAAGCATGAAAGTTGATTTCTAGCATGAATCCATGAATTTGTATGTTTTCAAGAGAAATTGGCATGATTAGATATCATGTCCTTCATGTATTATGAAATTGCATTGCCTAACTCTTTAAGTATGAATTTGGAAAGGAAAGCATGATTTGAAATTTAGGCTTTGCTAAGCATTATGAACTATGTTATGAAAGATGCATGATACTCAATGTGTTTTCATGCTTTATGAAATGATATGAAAGATGCATGATACCCGATGTGTTTTCATGCATTATGAATAAGTTTTGGCATGAGAGTATGCCCTTATGATATGATTATGAGCTATATGTATGCATGTTTTTGGGAGTAGTATTTAGCACCGAGTTGGACGGGGTGAGATTTCTCTTAGTCCCAGAAACTACGTTGCCAGCGTAGGTTATGAAATGAAATGTGCCCAAGGGGCTTATAAGAGTGGATCCACATCTTGATGAATGATGTCCTTACCTGAGAGGGGTATAGGACAGCTTTGCCAACTAGGGTTAGATAGTTGGAAATGGTGACTTGTACCTTGGCAAGGTTCTAAGTCATCTTTTCTAACTAGGGTCAGATAGTTAGATTCCATGTAAAACACGTGGTCTCATGTCGGTTATAAGAAACTCCCACATATTTTGTTTTCGAGTGTTATAAGCTCCACGAAATCTTTTATGAACTCCCTTTGAAGATTTTCTTATGCTTCATGATTTGGATTTCCTTTATGATATTTTCTCATGATATCCTATTATGCATGGATTATGATTTAAGCATATGAAAAACTTGGTATCTGAGCCTCGGGTTCAAGTGTCCTAAGATGTCTGAAAGTTGCATCGAGTAGAGTCTATTTCATGTGCGTGAAGCACGCTACACATATGAGGGGGAAGCTATGAGGTATTTAAGAAAACTTCACTTCTTTCATGATCACATTGTGCGGAGCCTAACTTTAATGTTCCTCTAATACTTATCTTATGCGTTTCAAAACATGCCTCCTCGACTTGCTATGCCTCCTAGAGTCGCTCGAAATGCCGCTCCTCAAGTTTTGGTTCCCTATGTCACGAATGATTAGTTTAGGAATTGTATTCACCTATTGGCTCAGACTTTAGCTAATCAACAGGCTCCTGCCACTGTTCATCCTCAAGGTGGGGTAGCGGCCCGAGTTCGTGACTTCATCCGAATGAACCCACCGGAGTTTTGGGGTTCGAAAGTGGGAGAGGACCCCCTTAATTTCATTGATGAGGTGAAGAAGATATTTGAGGTGATGCAAGCGGTGGGGGTTGATTGTGTTGAACTCGAATCCTATCAACTCAAGGATGTGGCTCACAATTGGTTCACTCAATGGAAGGAGACTAGGGTGAGGGATGCGGTCCCCACTACTTGGGAGTGTTTCGAGAGGGCCTTTCTTGATAGGTTCTTTCCCCGTGAGTTGAGGCAATTAAAGTTTGAGGAATTTGTGAACTTGAGACAAGGGTCTATGTCGGTGCAAGAATATAGCTTGAAGTTCACACAATTGTCTAGGTATGTTCATTCCTTTGTTGCGGATTCACAAATGAGCAAGTTTCATCTATGGTGTTTTTGATTTAGTGAAAAAAGAGTGTAGGTCCGCTTTGTTGATGCATGACAAGAACATCTCTCGACTCATGACTCATGCCTATCAGATTAAGGGCGATAAGCTTATGGAGATGGCAAGGGAGAACAAAAGGACTAGATCCGAGGGTTCGGGCTTTAGCCATCAAAAGTCCAGAGGTGGGCATCGCTCTTCTTTTCAGAAAAAGTCACCATGCCCTCTTCACTCTTCTACTAGTGTTCCTTCTCAGGCCTCCAGGCCTCGCCATGATCAGTATTCTCAGATTGGTAGTGCAAAGGGGTCTTCCTTCCCAGCTTGTGCTAAGTGTGGAAAGAGTTATGTTGGTGACTGTCTGGCCGGTTCTGGTAGTTTCTTTGGATGTGGTCAGTCTAGGCATCGTATCAGAGATTTTCCCTCAGCTATGAAGGGACAGGGAGGTAGGACTCAGTCTACCCTAGTAGCTTCAGGAGGTAGACCACCCCCGCAGGGCGCAGCTTCTAGTTCTGGTGGTCAGCGCCAGAACTGCCTTTATGCTATATCCTCTCATTAGGATCACGAAAGTTCTCCAGAGGTGGTTACCGGTATGTTGAAAGTCTTTTCTCATGATGTGTATGCTTTGTTAGACCCCGGTGCCTCTTTGTATTTTGTGACTCCTTATGTTGCTTGTAGGTTTGAAATTCATCCAGAAATGCTTTAAGAACCCTTTCATGTTTCTACTCCTGTTGGTGAGTCAGTCCTAGCCAAAAGAGTCTACCGAAATTGCCCTATCTTAGTCATTCATAGAGTCACTTCAACGGATTTAGTAGAGTTGGAGATGATTGACTTTGATGTTATCCTTGGTAGGGATTGGTTGTATGCATGTTATGCCTCAGTTAATTGCCGTACTCATGTGGTTAGTTTCAAGTTTCCTCATGAACCTATCCTAGAATGGCAAGGTAGTCCCTCTTCTTCGAAGGGTCATTTCATATCTTATCTTAAGGCTAGGAAGATGATTTCTAAGGGTTATGTCTATCATATAGTTTGAGTTATGGACACGGAGCCTGAGACCCTGACTATTCAGTCTGTTCTTATTGTGAATGAATTTCCAGAAGTGTTTCCCGATGATTTACCCGGACTCCCTCCCAAATTGGAAATTTACTTTGGGATAGATCTTCTTCCGGATATGAATCATATCTCTATTCCTCCCTATAGAATGGCCCCCGCGGAACTCAAGGAGTTGAAAGATCAACTGAAAGACTTGATTGATAAGGGTTTCATCAGGCCTAGTCGGAAGAAGAATGGTCTCTTAGAATGTGTATTGATTATCGTCAATTGAACAAGGTCACAATCTAGAATAAGTATCCCATTCATAAGATTGATGACTTGTTCGATCAGCTTCAGGGTGCTAGGTTCTTCTCCAAAATCGACCTTAGATCTGGTTATCATCAGCTTCGGGTTTGGGAGTGTGATATCCCGAAGATGGCCTTCAGGACTCGGTATGGTCATTATGAGTTTGTTGTTATGTCTTTTGGTCTAACAAATTCTCCTGTAGCTTTTATGGATTTGATGAACCGTGTGTTCAAACAGTATTTGGATATGTTTGTGATCATTTTCATTGATGATATCCTCATCTATTTTTGGAGTGAGGAGGAGCATGCGGATCATTTGAGGGTTGTGTTGTAAGCTCTCAAGGATAGACAATTGTTTGCTAAGTTTAGCAAGTGCGAGTTTTGGATGCAGTATGTTGCTTTTCTGGGTCACATTATGACTAGTGATGGTATTCGAGTTGATTCTCAAAAGATTGAAGCGGTAAAGATCTAGCCTAGACCCACTTCTCCGTCCGATAATAGAAGTTTCTTGGATTTGGCTGGTTACTATAGGAGATTTGTGGAAGGGTTTTCTTCCCTTGCTTCTCCATTGACCCGATTGACTCAGAAAAAGGTTAAGTTTCAGTGGTCTGACTCTTGTGAGAAGAGTTTTCAAGAATTGAAGACTCGATTGACTACAGCTCCAGTGTTGGCTCTATCCGAGGGCCTAGATGATTTTATTGTGTATTGTGATGCCTCCAGAATTGTATTGGGTTTTCCTTAAGGTGTCACCCATGAAGGGTGTAATGAGGTTTGGCAAGAAAGGAAAACTTAGTCCCCATTTTGTAGGTCCTTATCGGATTTCTAGGAGAGTTGGTAGTATTGCTTATGAGTTGGAGTTGTCAACTGAGTTGGAAGCGGTTCATCCAGTTTTCCATGTTTCCTTGTTAAAGAAGTGTGTTGGTGATCCGAGCTTGATTGTTCCTTTGGAAGATGAAGGTGTGAAGGATAGTCTCACCTATGAGAAGGTTCCCGTGGAGATCCTTGATCGTCAGGTTCGGAGGTTGCGAAACAAAGAAGTCACTTCGGTAAAATTCCTTTGGAGGAATCATCTTGTTGAAGGTGCTACTTGGGAAGCGGAATAGGCTATGAAGGCCAAATATCCTCATCTCTTTCCTTCCGACTCAGTTCCAGCTTGAGGTACTAGTTTACTCCTTAGTATGTCACTCCGATTCTATTCCATCGGTTTCTCTCATGACCCTAGAATGTATGCATGTTTTATGAACTTAGTTTATCATGATTTCAAGTTACGAAGTTCAGTTTTCATGATTACCCCTTGATTTCTATGTTATGATGTTTGGTTGGGCTGTTTTCTCCTCAGTTTTCCATTGTTTAGTCTTCATTCGAGGATGAATGATCCCAAGGGGGAGATATTGTAACACCCCGTACACGTATCTAGCTATCTAAGTTAGATACTTCAGAAATTTTCATGTCCCAGGGTTTACGAGTCCAACCACGGATCGTGGTTTGAACCATGACTCATGGAAGGCACTCGTGGAATGCCTTCTGAAAGTATGCCCTCAGGTATGCCAACCACGAGTCACTTCCACGACTTGTAGAAGTTTCTATGAGTCATGTTGTTGACTCGTGGAATTCCATCAGAGGCCAATCATTTTCACTGACTTCCACGACTCGACCCTACGGCTCGTGGAAGCTTCCAGAAGTCGTCCTGTTGACTCGTGGAAAGTCTTCTGCAGACTGACTTCCTAGCCTGAGTTCTACGACTCCCGTGCACAACTCGTCATCCAAACCATGACTTGTAGACTGAGTCGTAGTCACTAAAAGTTGACCAAATTTCCAGCTTTGCTCAAGTTATTTCCTAGGGACATTTTAGTCATTTATCACCCTATTATGTACTAAGTGAAGTTGTTTTGACTACTTTTGGAAGGGTTTTCACCCATATTATGCTAAGTCTACCTTAAGCTCCTTATTCCTCACTCAAAAAGGAAGATTTCTCTTTAAGCTCAAGCTTCAAGTTCAAGCCTCCAAAACCTTTTCCTATCAAGTGGGTAATCTTCACCCAAGGTATGTGGGTCTTCAACAATGGGTTTCTTTCACCCTTGTGTCCAAAATCCCCAATCCTTATGTTGAATTATGAACTTATGAAATTAGGGTTTTGAACCAAAATTGGGAAAAGTTTATGAAATCAGTTCATATGTTTAAATTCATGGTTTCTTAATGATTATTCATGATTTGATTATGATTCTCTCGTTGGTTTTGAAAGCCCAAGCATGAAAGTTAATTTCTAGCATGAATCCATGAATTTGTATGTTTTCAAGAGAAATTGGCATGATTAGATATCATGGCCTTCATGTATTATGAAATTGCATTGCCTAAATCTTTAAGTATGAATTTAGAAAGGAAAGCATGATTTGAAATTTAGGCTTTGCTAAGCATTATGAACTATGTTATGAAAGATTCATGATACCCGATGTGTTTTCATGCTTTATGAAATGATATGAAAGATGCATGATACCCGATGTGTTTTCATGCATTATGAATAAGTTTTGGCATGAGAGTAGGCCCTTATGATATGATTATGATCTATATGTATGCATGTTTTTGGGAGTAGTATTTAGCACCAAGACCTGGTATCATAGTATAGAGCCAAACTACATACATGGAGTGCAAATAATCCAAAATTATATATACACAGATGTCTCTGAATGGTAATAGAGTACATGAAGCAAAAGATAAACTAAAGCTAAGCTCCGATCGCCAAGAGCTCACCCTCAGTCTGAAGTAGTCCCCAACAGATCTCCAAGCACGAATCACAGCGATCTAACGGCGATGGCCCATGCTAGGATCTGCACCCAAAGATGCAGTGGGTAGGGGTGAGCACCAAATGCGAAGCATAAGGTACCCAGTAGGTATCATAGGCCGACTGGGCACATATAAGATAAAAGCGTAGTAATAGACAGAATAGAAGCAAGTAGTCACAGAAATCAACGAAAGGTACACAGGAACTAGCCCAGAGGGAAATCAACAGGATCACATATGAGGCTAGTAAGCAGAATATACACACCATAGGCACAGGGGAAAGTAAGAAATAACGCACCTGGGGTCCTTGCAATAACAGTGTATACAAAATAAGTTTACGAAATGGACGGTATACCGGTAACCTCAAGAGTAGGAAGAAGAGAGAAAGAGTAATAATAGGCATGCTCAGAGACATGGATCAAACTCAACTAATCATACCAATCTCATACTTATCTATAATAGAGAACAATTCTGTAAGTAAATAGCAAAAGTCTACCTACAGTTCCCCGGCCGCCCATACAACCGAGGAACACAAACAAGTGAAAACAAACCCTCCGGCATCCCATACTACCGGAGCGTACAATCAACAAACAACAAACAAGGGTGGAGCCTCAAACAATGAATGATATGATGCATGAAGATCTCAGTAAATGGTATCTCTGTATGTACCTCCTCCGGCGCCGATCCGGCCCAGCAGGTAGGTTCCATGGAAGGACACTGCCCGTATACCTCTTAATTCCACCGTATTACCCCGCCTCCGGCACACGTAGCCCGTAGCCCCTGGCCCGGATGGCAAGGTTCATGGAGGTCAAAGACCCCATACTAAAACTCAGTATCAGAACATGTCGTCCGGAAGCAAGTCCGGTATCAAGATAGAGACCCAGTCTCGAATATGCATGCCCAGACCCTGTCCAGGACTAAAAGTAGTAGGAAAATATCTCAAAACCCCTCCAAGGGTGCCCGACAATAACCGGGTCTAAACAGTAAAAAGTCATCTCAGGTGCTCGGTCCGACCGAGGCTAAAAATCATCTCAAGTAATAAGAAAACTCAACTAGCACCCCGGCCCTGCCGAGTCTAGCGATAATCGTAAAACTGATGATTTTAAATATAATTTTACTTTCTTTCCCAAAAATATACACAAGTTAAATCAAACCATTTCCAAATTATTTCCATAAAAAATGGGCCCTCCGGGCCATGCAAGATTTAGAAAATGGTGTCAGTAGGCCCAAAGCCAAAACCATAGTAAAACATGGATAAAACCTCTTTATATGCATGGAAATGGTATGATCACACACAATAGCTGCCCAGCAGCTCACAATCAACCTATCGACCCTTCACAGGCCCACAGCTACTCAACAAGCATAACCAGCCTAGAAGGATATTTCTATGCCCGGGACTCGCGGACATTCCCAAAATCCCACCTTCTATGTTCCAGAGTCAACAAGGCCTCACAGGACCGCAAGGGTAAATAAAATATATCGGCAAACACTACAAGCAACGGAGGAACAAAAGTAGGCGGACATGAATAAAGCGGTCGAGGTCTGTGGTACCAACATAATAAACCAACCCAAGGATGCCCATTAATATAATTTTATTTTATATATACGGAGTCTAGGGAAAATAAACCGTAACCTACCTGTCGTCCGACGACAAGCTGCTAGAACAACGATGTCCAAGCTCGAACCACTCCAAGAAAATCCAAAACTAAATCGGAATCGGATTTGGGATGGAATAACTTGACGTAGGTAATTGATTTTCTTTCGATGACCGAATATTGCGTCAATATAATACTCCCTCAGAAATCTCCCTTAGCTTATGTAGAATTAACGTGCACAGTAGTATGCAAATGCCCCCAGTCCTCATGTTCCATCCTTAATTACATAATGTAAAGCAAATATAAATTAGGCAACACCCATTTCAATGTAATCTTAACATGCTGCCACTACATGCTGCCTAACTTGGTTGTACAAGACCTCCACTTCCACGTGGAAGTGGAGGTTGCAACCAATTCTCTCTGTTAGGTATATACTCGGGTATTGCATAAATTCGTGGTAAAATAAATATAGCTTTTTAAATATACCATAATTATTAGAAAATTATTTCGAATAAAACCTACTATATTATAATAATATTTTTTAACATAAATAAATTTACTATCTCCGTTAAAATATTACAATGTATAAAAACTTTATAAAATAAATACATATACAATTATATCGTAACAAAATATTTTCTATAAACCTTTAAAATATTTTGAAAAGGCAATAATAATATAATTTTTACCAAATTCAACTTTTAAATAAAATATTTTCAATTACACGCACGATGCTAATAAAATTCTTAAGCTTAGGCTCGTATTTCACCAACGCACGATTTCGATACTCAAGAATTCTCTCGGGATCCTCCCTTATGTTTTATCACTATTTCGGAACTGAAATGGCATTTTAAAACGTGAAGTTGAGGCTTAAATCGAGTTTAACCCGACCTGAATCGCGACCCGGTTCGCAACCCGTTTTCTGCCAGACAATCCGCGGTAAAACAGTCATAACTTTTTACTCCGAGATCAGTTGGACGTGAAGTTTTGTGCGTTGGAAACTAGACTCGTAGACCTTCGATTTGGTATTTCGGGGGACTTATAACTCTTTATATATTGAGAGAAAAGCTCCGAGACATTTTACCCAAAGTTCAGAAAATTTATTAAAGAACTTACGATAACTTTTGCCGACTTGCTTGACTCCAAAACTTATAGTGCGACGAAACAAATGGGCCCGACACCGAAATACCGGTCCTGACGAGCCTTAAGTGGCTTGGGGCCGCTACAAACAAGCTCTAACGGTTCAAGAAAAATGTATACATGGGAATAACCGGAAGGGTCATTACATCATCCACTACTAAAAAGGACTTTCGTCCTCGAAAGTCAAGGTCAAGGGGGTACCTGAAGGCTAAAATAGCTGCGGATATTGGGCCCGCATATCTCTCTCGGTCTCCCAGTTAGCCTCCTCGACTGGACGGTGCCTCCACTGAACCTTAACAACTGGGATCTCTCGAGACCTCAATCTCCTGACATCTCTGGCCAAAATAGCCGTCGGCTCCTCAACAAAGGCTAAATCCTCACCCAACTGAACTGAATCCCACTGCAACACATGGGACTCATCTGGGACATACCGACGCAACATCGAAACATGAAATACAGGATGTATAGCTGAAAACATCGGAGGCAAGGCTAGCTGATAGGCAACGCTACCAACCCTCTGCAGAATCTCAAACGGCCCAATGTACCTGGGGCTAAGCTTGTCCCGCCTACCAAATCTTATCACGCCCTTCATGGGCGATACACGGAGAAACACCAGGTCGCCGACACTAAACTCCAAGGTACGAAGCCTATGATCAGCATAACTCTTCTTCCTGCTCTGAGCCGCCCGAAGTCTGTCCTGAATCACTCGGACTTGGTCTAAGGAATCTCGAAGCAAATCTGTGCTTTGTGGCCCAGCGCTAAAACCATCAAACCAACCTACCGGTGATCTGCAACGCCTGCCATACAAAGCCTCAAAAGGTGCCATGCCGATACTCGAATGGAAGCTGTTATTATAAGCAAAACTCGCCAAGGAACAAACTGATCCCAAGAACCTCCAAAGTCAAGAACACAAGCCCGAAGCATGTCCTCCAGAATCTGAATAGTCCTCTCGGACTGGCCATCTGTCTGAGGGTGGAAAGCGGTGCTAAGATGAACCTCTGTACCCAAATCTCGCTGAATAGCCCTCTAGAACTGAGATGTGAACTGAGTGCCGCGATCTGAAATGATAGAAGCTGGGACCCCATGCAACCGAACAATCTCACAAAGGTAGATCTGAGCTAACCTCTCTGCACCATAAGAAGTATGAACCGGCAAGAAATGTGCTGACTTAGTCAGCCTATCAACAATCACCCATATGGAATCAAACCAATGAGAAGTACGAGGCAACCCAACAACAAAGTCCATAGTAATCCCTTCCCACTTCCACTCAGGAATGGGAAGTCGCTGCATCAAACCACCAGGTCTCATGTGCTCGAAATTAACCTGCTGACAGTTCAAGCACCGAGATACGAAATCCGCTATATCCCGCTTCATACCACTCCACCAGTAAAGCTGCCTCAAGTCTCTATACATCTTTGCTGTGCCAGGGTGAATGGAGTATCTAGTACAATGTGCCTCGTGAAGTATCAACTGAATCAAATCACTAATCCTCGGAACACAAAGGCGACTATCAAACCTCAGAACCCCATCTGAACCTAGAGTAGCCCGACTGGTCTCACCCTGAACAACCCGATCACGAAGGTCACACAACTGCTGATCCTCAAACTGACGACCCTGAATCTGATCAATCAAAGTAGAACGAACCTCAACACTGGCGAGAACTCTGCTAGGATCCGACAAGTCAAGCCTAACAAGACGGTTAGCCAAGGACTGGATGTCCAAGGGCCAACGCGTCGCTCTGAAAACTGAAAGAGAAGCTAGGCTACCCGATACTCACTGTCTTCCGACTCAGGCATCGCTACCACGTTTGCCTTGGCCCGGATGATACAGAATGGTGAAGTCATAGTCCTTCAGTAACTCGACCCATCTCCTCTGCCTCGAGTTCAACTCTCGCTGACTCGTGATATACTGAAGACTACGGTGATCGGTGAAGATATCACAGTGAACTCCATATAGGTAATGCCTCCAGATCTTAAGCGCGAAACTACCACCGCCAACTCTAAGTCATGAGTGGGGTAGTTGCGCTCGTGAACCTTCAGCTGCCTCGACGCATATGCTACTACTCGACCCTGCTGCATCAACACAAAACCAAGACCAACCCCAGAAGCATCACAATACACAGAGAAGCTCTGACCCTCAACCGGCAAAGTCAATACTGGAGCTGAAGTCAATAAGGCCTTAAGCCTCTGGAAGCTATCCTCACACTTATCCGACCACTGAAATTGGATGTCCTTCCTAGTCAGCATAGTCAAGGGTGCTGCTAAGGAAGAAAATCCCTCAACGAACCGTCTGTAGTAACCTGCTAACCCAATAAAGCTGCGAACCTCAGTAACAGTAGTAGGTCTAGGCCACTCACAAACCGCTGAAATCTTTCCCGCATCAACCCTAATCCCATCCTTAGACACCACGTGCCCTAGGAATGCAACTGACTCAAGCCAAAACTCGCACTTTGAGAACTTGGCATAAAGCCGATGATCTCTCAAAGTCTGGAGTATAACCCTCAAGTACTGCTCATGCTCATCTCTACTACGCGAGTATACCAAGATGTCGTCTATAAAAACTATCACAAATGAGTCCAAATACGGGCCAAGAACCATGTGCATCAAGTTCATAAAGGCTGCGGGGGCAGTAGTCAACCCAAAAGACATCACCAGGAACTCATAATGGCCATAACGTGTCCTGAATGCCGTCTTAGGGATGTCCTCCGCCCTAATCCTCAACTGATGGTAGCCAGACCTCAGATCAATCTTCGAAAACATGACTGAACCCTGAAGCTGGTCAAACAAATCATCAATCCTCGGCATCGGATACCTATTCTTCACTGTCACCTTATTCAGCTGTCGATAATCAATACACATGCGCATCGACCCATCCTTCTTCTTCACGAAGAGAACAGGAGCACCCCACGGTGACACACTAGGTCTAATAAACCCCTTAGCTAACAGATCCTGGAGTTGCTCCTTAAGCTCCCTCAACTAAGCAGGAGCCATACGGTAAGGAGAAATAGAAATGGGCCTAGTGCCCGGCTCTAGCTGTATAGCGAAATCAATATCTCTCTCAGGTGGAAGGCCTGGCAGGTCGGTAGGAAACACATCGAGGAAGTCTCTAACCACAGTAACAGACTCAGGAGAAGTAGGGTCAGCACTAACATCTCGGACATATGCTAGATAAGCTAAACACCCACGGGAAATCAACTTCCTAGCTCGAAGACAAGAGATGATCCCAGATGGTGCATGGCTAACAGAACCCTGCCACACAACCGGGGATACACCGGGCACAGCTATGGTAATGGTCTTGGCATAACAATCCAAAACCACACGGTGAGGGGGTAACCAGTCCATGCCCAGTATCACATCAAAATCTAGCATATCAAGAATCATCAAATCACCCCAAGTCTCTGAATCACCAACAGATAACATACAGGATCTCACAATCCGATCCACTACTAAAGAATCTCCTACTGGGGTCAAAACAGAAACAGGAACAGATAACGGCTCACTAGCCAACCCCAAACAAGGCACAAAGTAGGTAGATACATATGAACAAGTGGATCCAGGATCAAATAAAGCCATAGCAGACTGATGGCACACAGAAATCATACCTGTAATCACAGCATCTGAGGCCTCTGCCTCCGGTCTCCTAGGGACCGCGTAAAACTGACGACGACCTCCACCTGCCCGACCGCCATCTCTACCACCTGCTCTACCGCGCGGAGCACTACCTCTACTCTGACGACCACCCCCTCTAGCCGGGGGCTGAACTGCCCGTAAAGGCTCGGCCAACTGAACTGTACCCTTCTGAGGGCAATCTCTAGCAAAATGACCAATCGCACCACAAGTAAAACAAGCACCTAACGGCCTACTCAGTCGAGATGAACCAGCAGATCCTGTATGACCACCACGACCTGATGCCCCCGAAACTGTACCTCTCAAAGACTGGCCTCTATAGCCTTGATGGCTGCTCTGACCCTGCTCGAACTGGGTACTACCAAAAGTCTGAAGGGAAGCCTGAACCGGTCGGCTGGACTGACCCTGGTACTGCTGTGGCTGATAACTCTGGCTCCACTGGCCAGGACCTCTACCACCATATCTGGAACCACTATAGACACCCTGATGTCGAGGACTCTTATCTCTGGACCCCTGATCATGTCGCTGTAAGTCCTCCACAGTGCGGGCATAGTCTACAATAGCCTGGGATGACCGACCACTAGCAATCAATATCTCAGCTGGCTGTCTGATCTCTGGCCTCAAACCCCATACAAATCTGCGAATCCTATCAGCCTCGGTAGGAATGATCATAGCTCCGAACGGTGCTAGATAATGAAAACGGGTCTCATACTCCGAGATAGTCGTAGACCCCTGTACAAGGTGAGTAAACTGCTCCCTGCGATGCTCCCGATCACTCTAGGGTAGGAACTTGGCCATAAAGGCCTCATAAAACTCAGACCAGGTGAAAGGAGGTGACGACGGTGGTCTACAAGCGACCTGGGCCCTCCACCATAACTTCGCTGGGCCCTCTAACTGATAGGTAGTATAACCAACCCCGTGAGTCTCCAACAAACCCAAATGATGCAACATCTCCTCACAGGTAGTAATAAAGTCATGTGGATCCTGTCCAGAAGTACCAGCGAACCTCGGAGGTGCTAACCTCAAAAACCTACCCAACGCCTTCTGCTCTAACTCTGTCATAACTGGGCGAGGAGCAAGAGGCTGTGCAATAGATGGAACCGGAATGACCTCCACACGGGGAGCCATAGTAGCCGGCTGCGCTCCTAAGCTCTGTGCACCCAGGGCTGCCCCCTGAGCGGATGTCTGCGCTACCTTAGAAGTCCTCTCTCCAATCACACCCAAAAGCTGTAATAGTAATCCCCGAATATCTGGAGACTGAGCTGCGACTGGAGCTGGCACAGAAGTGGGCACTGGAGCTGGTACTGGAGCTGGCGCTGGAGCTGGTGGTACCTGGGCTGCCCTCTGAACCACATGTTGCTCGGGCTCTATCTCCACCCTAGCAGCTCTAGCAGGTGCCACTGATCAAGGGCGTCCTCGACCCTTAGCTGGAGTGGGAGGCTCATCTTCGCGTGATGTCGATGATCTCGTACGAACCATCTGCGGAAGAATGAAGTAGAATAAATGAGATCTCCAGAAACGTCAAGGGTAGTACGCACAACACAGAAGCAATGAAAGAGTCGAATTTCCGATAATGCCACTGTAGCCTCCCAAAGATTGAGTACGGACGTCTCCGCCCCGATCCGCAGGACTCTACTAGACATTGGCTCCTATACCGATGACACCGGTGAACCTAAAGCTCTGATACCAAGTTGTCACGACCCGATTCCTCGGTCATGATGGCACCTATAACCCCCGGTAGGTGAACCAATCCCCGTAGCCCAGAATAGTTAGTAATGGGCTACTATCTAACAAATAAGGGAGCAAGACAAAGAAAATAGATAACAGGGATATAAATATATACATGTGCGGAAACTAAACCAAACCCCAAGACCTGGTATCATAGTATAGAGCCAAACTACATACATGGAGTGCAAATAATCCAAAATTATATATACACAGATGTCTCTGAATGGTAATAGAGTACATGAAGCAAAAGATAAACTAAAGCTAAGCTCCGATCGCCAAGATCTCACCCTCAGTCCGAAGTAGTCCCCAACAGATCTCCAAGCACGAATCACAACGATCTAACGGCGATGGCCCACGCTAGGATCTGCACCCAAAGATGCAGTGGGTAGGGGTGAGCACCAAATGCGAAGCATAAGGTACCCAGTAGGTATCATAGGCCGACTGGGCACATATAAGATAAAAGCGTAGTAATAGACAGAATAGAAGAAAGTAGTCACAGAAATCAACGAAAGGTACACAGGAACTAGCCCAGAGGGAAATCAACAGAACCACATATGAGGCTAGTAAGAAGAATATACACACCATAGGCACAGGTGAAAGTAATAAATAACGCACCTGGGGTCCTTGCAACAACAGTGTATACAAAATAAGTTTACGAAATGGACGGTATACCGGTAACCTCAAGAGTAGGAAGAAGAGAGAAAGAGTAATAATAGGCATGCTCAGAGACATGGATCAAACTCAACTAATCATACCAATCTCATACTTATCTATAATAGAGAACAATTCTGTAAGTAAATAGAAAAAGTCTACCTACAGTCCCCCGGCCGCCCATACAACTGAGGAACACAAACAAGTGAAAACAAACCCTCCAGCATCCCATACTACCGGAGTGTACAATCAACAAACAACAAACAATGGTGGAGCCTCAAACAATGAATGATATGATGCATGAAGATCTCAGTAAATGGTATCTCTGTATGTACCTCCTCCGGCGCCGATCCGGCCCAGCAGGTAGGTTCCATGGAAGGACACTGCCCGTATACCTCTACTCCACCGTATACCCCTCCTCCGGCAAATGCAGCCCGTAGCCCCTGGCCCGGATGGCAAGGTTCATGGAGGTCCTAGACCCCATACTAAAACTCAGTATCAGAACATGTCGTCCGGAAGCAAGTCCGGTATCAAGATAGAGACCCAGTCTCGAATATGCAATGCCCAGACCCTGTCCAGGACTAAAGTAGTAGGAAAATGGTGTCAGTAGGCCCAAAGCCAAAACCATAGTAAAACATGGATAAAACCTCTTTATATGCATGGAAATGGTATGATCACACACAATAGCTGCCCAGCAGCTCACAATCAACCTATCGACCCTTCACAGGCCCACAGCTACTCAGCAAGCATAACCAGCCTAGAAGGATATTTCTATGCCCGGGACTCGCGGACATTCCCAAAATCCCACCTTCTATGTTCCAGAGTCAACAAGGCCTCACAGGACCGCAAGGGTAAATAAAATATATCGGCAAACACTACAAGCAACGGAGGAACAAAAGTAGGCGGACATGAATAAAGCGGTCGAGGTCTGTGGTACCAACCTAATAAACCAACCCAAGGATGCCCATTAATACAATTTTATTTTATATATACGGAGTCTAGGGAAAATAAACCATAACCTACCTGTCGTCCGACGACAAGCTGCTAGAACAACGATGTCCAGGCTCGAACCACTCCAAGAAAATCCAAAACTAAATCGGAATCGGATTTGGGATGGAATAACTTGACGTAGATAATTGATTTTCTTTCGATGACCAAATATTGCGTCAATATAATACTCCCTCAGAAATTTCCCTTAGCTTATGTAGAATTAAAGTGCACAGTAGTATGCAAATGCCCCCAGTGCTCATGTTCCATCCTTAATTACATAATGTAAAGCAAATATAAATTAGGCAACACCCATTTCAATGTAATCTTAACATGCTGCCACTACATGCTGCCTAACTTGGTTGTACAAGGCCTCCACTTCCACGTGAAAGTGGAGGTGGCAACCAATTCTCTCCGTTAGGTATATACTCGGGTATTGCATAAATTCGTGGTAAAATAAATATAGCTTTTTAAATATACCATAATTATTAGAAAATTATTTCGAATAAAACCTACTATATTATAATAATAATTTTTAACATAACTAAATTTACTATCTCCGTTAAAATATTACAATGTATAAAAACTTTATAAAATAAATACATATACAATTATACCATAACAAAATATTTTTCATAAACCTTTAAAATATTTTGAAAAGGCAATAATAATATAATTTTTACCAAATTCAACTTTTATATAAAATATTTTCAATTACACGCACGATGCTAATAAAATTCTTAAGCTTAGGCTCGTAATTCACCAACGCACGATTTCGATATTCAAGAATTCTCTCGGCATCCTCCCTTATGTTTTATCACTGTTTCGGAACTGAAATGGCGTTTTAAAACGTGAAGTTGAGGCTTAAATCGAGTTTAACCCGACCCGAATCGCGACCCGGTTCGCAACCCGTTTTCTGCCAGACAGTCCGCGGTAAAACAGTCATAACTTTTTACTCCGAGATCAGTTGGACGTGAGGTTTTGTGCGTTGGAAACTAGACTCGTAGACCTTCGATTTGGTATTTCGGGGGACTTATAACTCTTTATATATTGAGAGAAAAGCTCTGAGACATTTTACCCAAAGTTCAGAAAATTTATTAAAGAACTTACGATAACTTTTGCCGACTTGCTTGACTCCAAAACTTATAATGCGACCAAACAAATGGGCCCGACACCAAAATAACGGTCCTGACGAGCTTTAAGTGGCTTGGGGCCGCTACAAACAAGCTCTAACGGTTCAAGGAACATGTATACGTGGGAATAACCGGAAGGGTCATTACAAAGCTAGAGGTTCTTTATGACCCTAATTCATATCTAATACACTTCCCACATATAAGTATTGATCTCAACACCTATTTACCATCTGAAATCATCTAGTTCGGATCTAACAACATATGAAAATGGTCTGGATCATAGCTTAGAATTTTTGGGATGTTACAGGCTTCCCTAAAATTCACTCTATGAGGCCCTGTGTAATTCACACTTGGTCAAATTTTTTGCTGGTTTTCTTCTTCCAAGCTCTCCCATCAAGCTCGATAAAACAATCTTATTTCTCCCTAACCTTTGCTCTGTGAGGTCCATGAAATTTCCCCCCTTATTCATTTTCTTGGGCATTTTATCTACAAGTTTAAATTAGCACAGTTATTATTTCAATAATGAAAGAATGAGTAATAGTTAGGTGTATTTAGCATATTTAGTCATAAAACAAGGCATAAACGTGGGTGAAACATGGCTACTATAAATGTAATTCACCTAACATCCCAGGGGATGAGGCGCCCGCATCTAAGGTCCACATACTAGGTCAATGAAGGGGTCAAAGCTCAGGTAGAGGTAGAGCATGAGATATGACACTAGATTGAGGTTTTTCAAAGGATATGTATCCTAATCCAAATATAAGATTGAGGATGAGCAATATCAGGCTTAGGGGATGGGGCCATCTCAGGCACTATATGGTTCTATTGTTATCCTAGTCTTATAGGATACCATTGTAAGTATTTTGTGGTTTTATAAGGGTATATCCAGAGTGGGAGATTTTCCTGCTACTTTGGAGGGTTCTTAGACTCAATTTTAGGAATAGACTATATCCCAGGCCTTCAGACTTTTAGTCTGAACCACTTACTGCTATGGCTCCCTGTATAGATGTTTCACAATTATCCAATCTTTCTCACTATCCTGTGGCTAGTCCTATTAGTTCTTTAGAGGAGTAGATATTTGATCAATTTAATCGGATGTGTCCCTTTTTCCACTTGAGATTCATAGGAGAATTCTTATGCTATCTTGATTAGCTATATTAGGAGGTTGCATAAACTTGGGTTAGTGGACTCACACAAGGTGGATTTCACTACTTACCAAATTATCAGGCCTACCAAATAGTAGTGGAGGTTCTATATTGATTGCAAACTAGTTGTTTCACCTCCCTTAACTTGGACTTAGTTTTCAGAGGTATTCATGGAGAATTTGTTCCTTGCAGCTAGCGGGAGAGTAAGAGGGACCAGTTTGAGGGGCTTCAACATGGTGATATGTAACTTACTGAGTATGAGGAGAGGTTCCATGCCTTAGATCACCATAAATTGATGATACTTTGCACCGAGGTACAACAAATTTGAAGCTTTAATAGAGGGTTTATCACTCTGATCCATCTGGCTACTGCTTAGTTGGTTTCTTCTGGAGCTTTTTTTCAATATGTGATAGATCATATTATGGAGATTAAGATGATTCATCGTCAGGATTGTAGAGGCAATGATAAGAAAGCTCATAGATATGGCATTTTTAGTGGTACTTCATCCATAGGTAGAGGTTTCTTGGGTAGAGGTTACTCTTTTCAGTGCAGTCGGTTATTTTAAGAAACATTTATCCCACAGATAGATAGTCTATCTTAACGGACCATTTAGGTTCTTGAGGATATTCTATAGACATATATAATTGACATTAGAGGTCATTGGTACTAGTTCAATTCTTTGACAGAGGTTGCATAAAATAATTGTAACACCTCAGATTTCAAACTGGCATTTTAATCAACAATAAAAGTTGTTTGCAACTGTTTGTAGGCCCCACAAATAGGGTCACGAGCCGTGGGAGGGCCTACAATTCATGGACTTAGTTGTGAAAGCTCTATGTTGTTGTTCCTTGTAGGAAATGAGTAGGCCTATGGTCCATGGTAGGGCCCACAAACCATGGGGCCACTCGTGAGTTTGGTCCAGAGAGACCTTGAAACCTTCTCTAGCTTGATGAATTGGACCAAGACTCATGGGAGTCCCCATGAACCATGAACCCAACTCGTGGGAAGACCAGAGACTTTAGAGCCTCTGCCTTAAAGTGATGAGCTATGCCATAACTCATGGGACACCTAATGACTCGTGGGGTGAGTCATCCAATGAGTTCTCCTCCACTTTTTAAAAGTTAAGTGAGGGGTAGTTTGGTCCTTTCCTTTCCTCAAGGCTTCTGCCTACCTCGTTTAATCATCTAAAAGGGGTTGTTTCACTCAGAATAATTGATCTTTCTCTAAGGAATAACTCTCAAGACTCTAAGGAAAGCCACATAGGTTTTCAAGCAAGCAAGAGCATAGAAGCTCAAACAAGAAGGATTTTCAAGGTTTTCCCTTCAAAATTCTTTTCCTTCTAGGTATGTAAGGCTATCACTCTGAGGAACCCTATTTTCCCTCAAATCTTACATCTACAGTTTAATTTTAGAAAAGGTTAAAGCTGGGGCTTTTGCCTAAAGGTTGTAAACTTGATTTTCTCTCTATAATTTGAATTACTCATTGTTATCCGATATCTATACGTGTTAAATCCCTATCCCTCATGATTATTGATTGATGGTTCATGCCTATTCTACCACATGGACCTCTTGTTAGCAAAAAGTGATCCTTTTTTAAGGCATTGGTATATTAGCTATATGCATTATTTTCATAAGTAAAGTAGCTTTAGATTTTAGAGAAGTATCTCAGGAAAGAGCTTTAGTCTAGTCAATTTAGCTTACAGAGCATGATTTCAGAAAAGAAGGTAAAGTTAAGTTTCAAAGCAGTATTTGAGCATAGACGCTCACCAACAATATACTCAGTTAGTTGGGCCTCAGGTCACCAGCAATATCATATATATTGATTTTTGAGCTAGAAAGATCTATAACAGAATTTTCAGTTGCCTTAGATAGGCTTTACTTTATGAGCATCATATTACTTTTGGGAGGATTATTTAGCAACGAGATAGGTAAGGGTTCAGACAATCCAAACCATAAAACTATATTACAAGCGTAGGATAGGATTGTGCCATTGATTCAGGCGACTCCTTAGATAGCCCCTGGTAAGGATTTAGTATGGATCCATAGATTAGTATCGTTACTTACCCTGACAAGGTTTGTAATAGCTCTCACAACTAGCCCAGAGGTTAGACATCATGTTCTTATGTAATGTCTGTCAATTAAGAGAAACTACCAACTAAACTAAAGTATTTTCAGAATGTATTGTTGATATACAGTTTTAAGCTTTGCATAGAATTTTTACATATTTTTCATACTTTGGTTTTATTGCATCAGTTAGCGCATTTCAATCTATATTCAGATTTACTCTTCTAGCTCATTATTTTAGTTTTAGACAGTTGTTTCATTCAGCTATTTACATATCATAAATTCCATATAATGATGTCATTCGACATTGTATCTTTATATGATGCATACTCAAGTTTTTGGGATCAACAGTAGACGCATCATTAGGATCTCATTCACTCAGGATTGGTAAGACTTCCTTGATTTTTGAGGGCTCCAGTTTATCCAGCTTATTTAGTAGTTATTAGATATTGCCAGTAGAGTATTTAGGTTGTCCTAGGCCTTGTCTCGGTAATCTACTTTCAGTACATTAGAGGCTTCATAGATGATTCAGTTAGTTAATAGTTATTAGTTATTTTGCAAACATATAGTCACATTAAATTTTTAAGTTATAAAGTTATTTAGTTTTGATTTCTAAGGTAATATATGTCTATATTACTTAATAGCTTCCGCACAGTTATATTTAGTACTTAGCTTAGTAGAAAGTCATGCTAAGGGTCTGCTCAGGCCAATAGTAGTTCTAACTACCAGGAATGCCCAGGGTGTATGCTCGGGGCATGACAGACTTGGTATCAAAGCGCTAGGTTCAAGTGTCCTAGGATGTCTTTGAAGTCACATTTAGTAGATTCCTTCTTATGGGTATGAAGCATAACAAACTTATAATAGGGAAGCTTTAGGGCATTAGGAAGTACCACCCTTCTTTCATACTCTAGTTTATACGATCGAGTTTAACTCTGTGAAATTCCCTCCAAACTTGTGCATCGTGTATTGCAGATCATGCCTCTAAAGCATACCGCCATCCAGAGGAATACGACAAGTGCCGAGGTTTCTGTTAGAACCAATGCATGCAATCTACCTCAACTTCCCAGGATATAGACTAGGAATGTTGCTCACTCAGTAATGTTAATAATGAGAGAGAGAAACTGAAAAAAAAAGAAAAAGGAAGAATAAGAGAACCGAAACATAGAACTGTGACTCTATTCAGCAGAAAACTGGTAATAGGAACAAGTCATCTTTTCAGTAGAGGTCATCCGGACCAACCCTATCTTCAGTTAGCATACCTGCACTCGATTCTCAATCTTATAGTAGTAGTGTTCAGAGGACCTTGAGGTACCCATATTGTAGTCATTGCGGTAAGTTTCATCTAGGTGAGTGCCATTAGGGAATAGAGGGTTGTTTTGGTTGCAATAAGATAGGCCACAGAATAAGTAAATTCCCCTCAGCTAAGCAGGGCAACAGTGGTAGTAAGCTCCTAAACCGATTCCTTTCATTACCTAGCCTGTCGGGTTAGAATATTCCTCCAGATGTTGAATTGGGTATATCGCTATATTTCTTCCTATATATATCCATAGTCCCCAGACCCTTATTCTTGTATGATTGTGATTTGTCTTAACATAGAACAAAGTAGTGATAGAAGAGAATAGTATCATGATGGATTGTAGAAAGAGAGAGTTGTGGGGGTTAGAACCATGTAAGCTTGACATGTCATTGAAAGGGATAGGTTGGAAGTTAATGAGTGTGGTATGTACAACCCCTATATGAGATAGAAAGGTTTAGGCCTAGACTTTTAGGCGATGGAGAGCCATAGACTATATATGGAAGTGGATATTCATACTAGATTCTAGAGTAGTGTATAATTTGTTAGGGTAAAATGATCATAGTTTCGTTTAGAGATTAGCGAGAGGTCCACAGACTTAGAGATGTATCTTGAATCTAAGGGGGAGATGGTGGGATGTAGAATCAGTCAGATTTTGAAGACTCAAGTAGTGATGCTAATGAGTGTTAGAACAAAGTTAGGGGGATGCAGAGACTTATATCTATCCTAGCACCTTAAGTATACTTTTTTCATTACAATATTCTATTCATGTATGATGTCTCAGCGCCATGGTCCTAATTCAAATTTACATATTTCATGCGGATTCACACCCATATTCATCTCCTAGAATGACAAGTGATTGCTTCAGGCAATAATTCTAGTCTTACTCTATGATTCTATGAATCCCATATTTATGCCATGAGACTCGTTAAATATGTAAACTCATGTTTCACAGTATGCTCTATCCTATTTACTTAGTTTAGTCCTTAGGGATGCCTTAATGTCTAATGAAATCATGCTACATCATGTATGTGCTCAGACCAGATTTGTTGAATAGTTTGTACTTATGATTTCTTACTCTAGACATGCTTTATATATCCAGGATGTGACACACTTATTCCATTGCACTTGAATTCTCGTACCTCACCTTGAGTGGCTAGATCACGCTAAGTGTAAGTCAAGATCAATCAGTAATCCTTCACTCGTGATGCTCATTCTCCCACTCTATTCCTTCAGCCATTTTGGCTTATGTTATCATAGGTGTTAGTGCAGGAAGCTAAGAAGTAGCTTAGATAGGACATAGTAGATGTTCCTTTTTGGTGTGCTTATTCCACCTTAGCTTCTAGGTGTGTATGAATTGCGAGGCGAGGATCATTCATGTGTAATAGTTATATGGGTAATTTTGGTATGTCCCCTTGTAGAAGTTCTTGAAGTTCAAATTTCTAGATATGCTAGGGAAAAGGGGAGAAGTGTTGGATAGTATGAATTATAATACCATAAGGTGATCATAGTGATAGGCGTGAATGTCATGATGAAATACATGTGGGCCTTTGCCTTGTGCGCCTAGTGACCCATTGATTAGAGCTCAAGGCTAGTTGATTTTTGTGATAAGAATGAATATCATTCTTTGGAGATAACTCTAGACGCAAGAGATTTAGTCGAGATAGGCTTGAACATGGAGAAAGCAGGTAGTTAGACTCAAACCTTAGTATCTATATGTGCGTTGGTGAGAATTTTAGTTGCAAATGGTAAGTGTGGTATTCAGAAGAGTTAGTGTAGTTAAAAAGGTGTTACTGAGCTTATATGTTGTCAACTGTATTGTTTAAGGCAGGAATAGTCTTATTCTTACTCTCTGCTCAGGGAGCTCATATCTTATGTCTAGTAGCTTCAGTTTGCAAGGTACTAGAATCCTCCTATAAGATTAGTTCAGGCCAGCCAGTAGTCATTCCCAAGGCTAGAAGGTCCTACATTTAGTTCAGTCCATGGCAATAAGTTCAGTTTAGAAAAAAATATTTTTCTCGTATAGTTACTCCTCTCAGTTTTATGTTCCTTTCAGTTAACTACGATTTCTATGAATGCATTCATTCTCTATGAATTTTAGCTGAGTCCCTACTCTTAATCTAGACCAGATATCATGTTAGATATTTAGTTTCATGTACCATAAGTTATTCTCATGCCCTCAATATGCATACATGACTCATGAATCCAGCTCAGTTTATATTTCAGTCAGAAATCAGTTACTATATTAGTACTTCAACTTTTAAAACTCAGTTGGTGGGATTGCAACTCTTTCCCTACTATCTCATCGTGTTTAGTCTTTATTCGAGGATGAATGATCCTAAAGGGGGGGGATATTGTAACACCTAAAAATTCTAAGCTATGATCCGAATGTTTCTTCATATGTTGTTAGACCCTAACCCGATAATTTCAAATGGTACATTGGTGTTAAGATCCATTCTTAAGTGTGGGAAGTGAATTAGATATGAATTAGGGTCATAAAGAACTCTTAGTTCAAAGTTGAGTTGAAAGCACCCCAACCAACTAAGTTTTTATGTAAGACTCAACTAGGGTCAACTTCAAATGACCATAACTCCTAGAATATAAGGTTTTAGGTGGCCAAGTACCTACCAAATTAAAGGTCTTTGAGTCTTCTTTCCAACTCCACCAACCGCCCATTAATCTGAGTCTGAAGTAAAAAATTATCAATGTTTTTCTAAAATATATATGTCTGTCAAATGACAGACAGTAACCACGGGAGGCATTCATGGCTCATGGATCAAACCATGGACCATGGATTGCATCTGTGGAAATCAGTCCTAGAAATTGATGTTTTTCCTGAAAACCACGAGGGTTTCCACGGGTCGTGGAATGATCCATGGGTCGTGGAATGATCCACAGGTCATGAAACACGCGCGTGGAAATCAGTCTAGAGGCCTGAAAAATGCCAAGAAAAAATGACCCCCATTCCTTGGGCCGTGGTTCATGCCCGTGGAAGCCTGTGACAAAAATTTTAAGAGTTTTTAGACTCATTTCTCAGGGATATTTTAGTAATTTCTCACCCTTTTAACTCCTATACTAAGTCATTTTAGGCCTATTTAGAGGGTTTTTATTCATACTTAATTAGATTCCTCCTTATTCCTTCAATCTAACCTCAAGAAGAAAGAAAGGGATTCTTTTCTCAAACTTCAAGACCTAGGGCTTCCTCTCCAAGTCTTCATCATCAAGTTTTAGTTATGAAAGCTTCAAGTTCAGATATGTGGGTATTCAATAAGAGATTTCTTTTATCCTTATGCCCAAAACCTATGATTATACTATGATTTTTGAAATTGAGAAATTAGAGTTCTTACCCAAATTATGAATTTTTCTATGAAACTGATTTACTTGTACTGGAATATACTCTCTAACCCTTCATGCATGATTTCATATGAGATTCTACAAGTATTTCTAAAAGCCCATGAATTAAGAAGGATTTTAGCATAATTTTACATGAGTTTTCACTAGTATTTTCTTAACCCTATGATTTGAGAATAAACTTAGCATGATTTAACCTTACTATATGTTTTCAAGTAGAATTGGCATGTTCAGATAACATGACCTCAAGTATTCAAGAAATTAGCAGGACTAGTTCCTCAAGTTCTGAAATTTAACAAGATTATGTTTTTGAACTAGTGTCATGATATACCTTCAAGAATTATATTTTTATGATTTGTTTGACATCCTTATATGCTATTAATGCTCATGAACAGTTTTCTTATAAAATAAGTCTCATGATTAGTATGACATCCGAGGATGCCATTAATGATTATGAATGGGTTTTTCTCAAAAGCAAAGTTTGTGAGTAGCATGACATTGAAGTATGTCATCCATGATTATGAATAAGTTTTGACATCAAGATATACCACATGATATGATATGAGCACTATGATATATTTTGGGAGTAGTATTTAGCACCGAGTTAACGAGAATTCCAGATAACCCAAGTCCAGAACTACGTTGCCAATGTAGGTTATGTTTTACCCAATGGGCTCATAATAGTGGTTCCACTCTAAGTATGGTCTTGTACCCCAGCAAGGTACAGGGAAACTTTGCCAACTAGAGTTACGTAGTTGGATTTCATGTCTCTCACATGGTCTATATCAGTTGTAAGAAACTCCCCACGAAAATAAATTCAAGTATGGTATTTGCCTATGACTTCTAGTTTTCAAGTTTAGATATGCTATTTTATAACTTACAACTCTGACTTATGATTTCAGCCTATTATATTACTTTGGGTCTTTGTATTCCAGATTTCTTAGCTTTTGAGTTGAGACTTATTATTTTATGCTCATAATTATATAACATATTTCCCACCTATGATTTTACCTTGAGTCATTATACTACAGCTTTTACTATTATTACAAGACTTAAGTTTTAAGCATGCTTTCAAGTATTTTTTTTCATGTCATATGCATATCTCACATACTCAGTACATTCCATAGTACTGATCGTATACCTCTTTGTCCTGCATCCTATTATGATGTAGATTATGTAGCCCGCTCCCAGATCATGGCTAGTAGATCAGCAGCACATCCAGCCAGCTTGGTGGGTCCTTCTTGTTTGAGAACTTGGAGTTTAATTTCATTCTAGTATTTTAATTCTTTCATTCAGTTTTCAGTATTTAGAGTTAGTTGGGGGCTTGTCCCTGCAGCTCTTCAGTAGTAGAGGCTTTCAGACATAGAGTCAAATATTCAACTTAATTCAGATTGTCATTCTTAGACATATATTTATACAACAGATTAAGTTGCTCATTACTTCAGTTAAGCTTCCTATCTATATGTTTATGTTCATGTTTACAGTCATGCTAATGCCAAGGGTTATCTTGGGATCACTTGTGGTCTCTGGTCCCGTGTTACGTTTAGGGGGTAGTCTAAGGGTGTGACACTGCCCGTCCATCTACGGATGAAAAGATATACTTAGGTCCAACCTAGTACCCAATTCTAACTGAAACTTCTCCCAAAAGTTTAAGTTAAACTGTGTACCTCTGCTCGATACTATGGAAACAAGAACCCCATAAGTCTCACAATCTCCTTCACATAGATCTTAGACAACTTTGTTGCATTATAATCCACTCTTACCAGAATAAAGTGTGCAGATTTGTTCAATCGATCGACGGTCAACCATATGGAGTCACACTTCCTTAGGGTCTTAGGAAGACCCACGACAAAATCCATGGTTATTCTCATCCACTTCAATTCTGAAATGGGCATCCTCTGAAAAGTGCCACAAGGTTTCTGATGTTCATACTTAACCTGCTTACAATTTTGACACTTGATCACAAAATCCATAATTTCTCACTGTCATGATCCAATATCTTGGTCATGATGGCACCTACAACCCCCCCCCAGTAGACAAATCAATCCTCATAGCCCAGAACAGTTAGTAATGGGCTACTATCTGACAAGCAAGCGGAAGAAGCATAATATAAGCGAAAACAAGAGAAATAAGGTAAAGAAATAAGCATCAACAATGCGTAAGCAAAAGCCAAACCAAACCCAAAACCTGGTATCATAGTATAAGAGCCGAAACTATATCAACAGAGTACAAAGGATCGAAAAAAATAAATACATATGTCTCTGAATGATAAGGGAGTACATTATACAGAAGATAAACTAAAGCTAAGCCCCGATAGGAAGAGCTCACCCTCAGTCTCAGATAGTCCAAAAACACCTCGCACGAAGCAGCACGGTCAGTAGTGAGAACTTACACTCGGATCTGCACCCAAAGATGCAAAAGTGTAGTATGAGCACCAATTGTAAAGCAACCAGTACCCAGTAGGTATCATAGACCAACTAGGCGCATATAAGATATAAAATCAATAATATAGCAGAAAAGAAACAAGTAGTCATAGAAATAATGAAAAATCACATGGAAGCCAGCACAGAAAGACTACAAGGAGAAAACAATCATGCTAGGCTAGCTAATAGAACTATAAATCACAGAAAATAGGTGAAGGAAGAAGGAACGCACCTGGGGTCCATGTAATAACAATATATAAAGAGAGTTGAAGGAGAAGGTAGTATACTGGTAACCTCAAGTAAAAAGGGAAGAAGGAAAGAAAAATAATGCTAATACACTTGAAAACAAGATTACAACCAAGTCATACTTGTAGCACAATAATCAGGATAAATATCGCGATAAAATATTAATAATAAATAAAAATCTACCTACAGTCCCACGGGTGCCCATACACCCGAGGAACACATACAAGTGAAAACAAACCCTCCAGTATCCCATACTACCGGAGCATACACTGAGCAAACAGCAAACAGGGGTGGATCCAAACATAATATGCATGATATGATATGATATGCTGAACCAAGTGATGATAGTGCGGTATGTTACCCCCTTTGGTACCTAGAAGGCCCAATAGAGGCAGCATCCATGGAAGGGATTCCCCCGAGTACCTCAACTCCACCATACACCCCTCCTCTGGTCACCCTCAGCCCGTAGCTCTTGTCCTAGAATGGCAGGGTCCATGGAGGTCTACTCGTACACCACATACTAAAATGCAAGCCTCGATATAACAGTCCGGAATGCAACCAGATCCAAACTAGTAACCAAATCTCGAGAATGCATGCCCGGAGTCTATCCAGGTCTAAATCAGTAAAATAAGTCTCAAAAACCCTATCAAGGGTGCCCGGACATAATCGGGTCTAAACAGTAGTAAAGCCAGCCTGCTGCTCGATCTGACCTAGTCTAGTATAAGTATGAAAATAGTGGTAAAATCATTTGTCACGCCCTGAGGTAACCCTCTAGACGTAAAACGGGACTCGGGACCACGAGGATCCCAAGCTAACCCTTGGTCATAGCATTCTCAAGCATACAAGGATAAGACATAATGGAAGCATCGTAAGAGAATCCCAATAGGAAGCATAATCATATAAAAGAGAGTCGAATATGAAGTATGACTCAATAGTCATCCCATAACATCTATGTCTGAAAAGCCTCTACTACTATCATAGAGAGTTGATGGGACAATACCCCAGCTAACTCGATAATCTAATACGTAAAGAAAGCATAACAACTGAAATAAGGACTAGTCCTCGAACTATGAGGACTCACCAAAGCTGCCTGGGGGGATTGGCCTGGAACTATAGCCACGAACCTGAGAAGGTATGCCTGAATCTGCATCATTAAAGGATGGAGCACAATATGCATTAGTACTATGGAATGTACTAAGTATGTGAGCAATGCATAAATAGAGTGCAACATGCTTTAAAACGTATTTAGGCATAACCCATGCATAGTAAAGATCATGAGAAGATATCATAATGGAAATCAAATTATAAGGCAAAAGCCAACTTCAAAATTATAGTTCATAAGAGAGTTCATAATGCTTAGAAAACTTGAAAACATATATACGGGAGTTTCTTATAACCGACATGAGACCATGTGAGTTACATGGAATCTAACTATCTGACCCTAGTTAGCAAAGCTGACTTAGAACCTTGCCAAGGAACAAGTCACCATCTCCAACTATATAACCCTAGTTGGCAAAGCTGTCCTATGCCCCGCTCAGGCAAGGACACCATTCATTAAGACATGGATCCACTCTCATAAGCCTTTAAGGCACATTTAATTTCATAACCTACGCTGGCAACGTAGTTTTTGGGACTAACGGAAATTTCACCCCGTCCAACTCGGTGCTAAATACTACTCCCAAAACATGCATACATATAGCTCATAATAAAATCATAGGGCATACTCTCATGCCAAATCTTATTCATAAAGCATGAAAACACATCGGATATCATGCATTTTTCATATCATAGTTTGTAAAGCATGAAAACACATCGGGTATCATGCAACTTTCATAACATAGTTCATGAGGCTTAGCATAGCCATAATTTATAACATGCTTTTCTTTCTAAATTCATACTTGAAGAATTAGGCATGCAATTTCATAAATACATAAAGGCCATGATATCTAATCATGCCAACTTTCTCTTGAAAATATGCAATTTCATGGGTTCATTCTAGAAATCAACTTTCATGCTTGGGATATCAAAACCAATAAGGAAATCATAATCAAATCATGAGTAATCAATAAGAAACCATGAATTTAAACATAGAAATGATTTCATAAACTATCCCCAAATTTTAGGTCAAAACCCTAGTTTCATAACTTCATGAATCAAAATAAGAATTGGGGATTTTGGGCACAAGAGTGGAAGAAACTAATTGTTGAAAACCCACATATCTTGGTGGAAGATTACCCACTTCAATGGAAAAGATTAGGAGACTTGACTTGGAGCTTAGAGACTTGAGCTTGAGAGAAACTTTCTCTTTTGAGTGAAGAATGAGGAGCTTAAGATAGACTTAGGATAATATGGGTGAAAACCCATCTAAAAGTAGTCAAAAAGACTTTACTTAATACATAATAGGGTGGGAAATGACCAAAATGCCCCTGGGAATTAATTGGGAAAAAGCTGGAAAATAGTCAACTTCAGTGACCACGAGTGGAGTCTACGACTCGTAGACCTTTCCACGACTCGTGGTTTCCCTATCGTGGAAACTGCTCAAAAATTCAACCTGCAGAAGTCCTCCTACGACTCAACTGGACAACTCATGGAAGTTTCCACGAGTTGTAGAACCTAATCATGGAACTCAAGGAAAATGACTGACCTCTGATCAGTTTCCACGAGTCAACAAAATGACCCGTAGGAACTTCTACGAGTCGTGGGACCTGGTCGTGGAACTCAGGGAACATGATTGGCCTCTGAACAAGTTCCATGAGTCAATAGTACGACCCTTAGAAACTTCTACAAGTTGTGGAAGTGACTCATGGTTGTCAGTACTGAGGTCAGTCTGCAGGACTGGGATCACGAGTCACCTCCACGACTCGTGGAACCTTCCACGACTCGTGGACTTGACTCGTGGTCCCTGGAAGTCCAAAATTTTCCGCAAGTCTAAGTTTAAAATCTAGATACATTCCTGAGGTGTTACAATATATCTCCCTTGGGATCATTCATCCTCGAATGAAGAGTAAAGAAGGAAAAACTGAGGAGAAAATAGCCCAACCAAACATCAAAACATAGAAATCATAGGAATCATCATGAAACTGAACTTCCCAACTTAAAACATGATAAACTAACTTCATAAAACATGCATACATACTAGGATCATAAGAGAAACCGGTGGAATAGAATCAGAGGGACATACTAAGGAAGGAACTAGTACCTCAAGCTGGAATTGAGTCGAAAGAAAAGAGATGAGGATATTTGGCCTCATGGCCTCTTCCGCTTCCCAAGTAGAACCCTCAACAAATTGATTCCTCCAAAGGACTTTCACCGAACTGACTTCTTTGTTCCTCAACCTCCGAATCTGATGATCAAGGATCTCCACGGGAACCTCCTCATAAGTGAGACTATCCTTCACACCCACACCTTCCAAAGGAACAACCAATGTCAGATCACCAACACACTTCTTCAACATGGAAAACTGGATGAACCACTTCCAACTCCGTTGGCAACTCCAACTCATAAGCAACACTACCAATTCTCCTCGAAATCCTATAAGGACCTACAAAACGAGTACTAAGATTTCCTTTCTTGCCAAACCTCATCACACCCTTTATGGGTGAAACCTTAAGGAAAACCCAATCATCAACTTCAAATTCCAACTCCCTCCTCCTCACATCCGCATATGATTTTTCTCGACTTTGAGCGGTCTTCAACCTCTCCCAAATAAGCTAAACTTTCTCCATGGTCTCATGCATAGAATCTGGACCATTCTGGGCTGCCTCACCAACCTCGAACCAACCAATAGGAGATTTATACCTCTGGCCATAAAGTACCTCATACAGAGCCATCTGGATGCTAGAGTGGAAGATGTTGTTGTAGGTAAACTCGATAAGAGGTAAGTGATCATCCCAATTACCTTTGAAACCAATCACACACGCTCTTAACATATCCTCCAAAGTCTGAATAGTGTGCTCTTCCTGGCCGTCTGTCTGAGGATGAAAAGTTGTGCTAAGCTTCACCTTGGTACCAAGACCTTTCTGAAATGACTTCCAAAACTGAGATGTAAACTGAGGACCTTTATCAGAAATGATAGAAAAAGGGACACCATGCAATCGTACTATCTCCCGAATCTAGAGTCTGGCATAATCATCTGTTGTATCCATAGTCTTAACAGTCAAGAAATAAGATGACTTAGTCATCCGGTCAACAATCACCCAAATCGAATAATGTTGCCTCCGAGTATGAGGCAAACCCATAATAAAGTCCATATTGATTGCTTCCCATTTCCAAGTGGGAAGGTCAATATCTTGAAGTATGCCACCTGGCCTTTGATGTTCCACCTTTACCTGCTGACAGTTGGGACATTAAGTCACAAACCCAGCTATGTCCTTCTTCATACCATTCCACCAAAAGACTTCCCGTAGATCACGGTACATCTTAGTGGCACCTGGATGAATGGAGTATCTAGAACTGTAAGCCTCAGCCAAAATCTGATGTCTTAACCCATCAACATCCGACACGCACAAGGAACCTTGATAACGAAGCACACCATCTCCTCCTTGGGAGAAAATCTCAACCATTTGCTGACGAAGTGCACCCTTAAGCTGAAGTAGAACGGGATCTTGGTCTTGCTTGGCTTTCACCTCAGCCACCAAGGATGATTCGGCACCATTAGTCACAATCACACCACCTTTGGTCGAGTCCATAAGGCAAACTCCCAATCGAGCAAGCCTATGAACTTCTTTAACCAATTCCTTTTTTCCATCTTCAATGGAAGCTACACTTCCCATGGACAACCTACTCAAAGCATCCGCCACAACATTGGCCTTACCCGGATGGTAAAGCACACTCATATCATAATCCTTAAGGAGCTCAAGCCTTCTCCTTTGTCGCAAATTCAACTCCTTTTAAGTGAACACATACTGAAGGCTCTTGTGATCCGTGAACGCATCAACATGCACACCATACAAGTAGTGTCTCCAAATCTTAAAAGCAAAAACCATGGCTGCTAGCTCAAGATCATGAGTAGGGTAGTTCTTCTCATGAGTCTTAAGTTGTCTAGAAGCATAAGCAATTACCTTACCACGCTACATCAAAACACAACCCAAACTAATTTGAGAAGCATCACAATACACAACAAAATCATTTAAGCCCTCGGGTAGAGCTAACACTGGAGCGATGGTCAATCTAGTCTTCAATTCCTGAAAACTTTTCTCACAAGAGTCGGACCACTGAAACTTAACCGTTTTCTAAGTCAATCGGGTCAATAGGGAAGAAAGCCCTTCCACAAACCTCCTATAGTAACCAGCCAAACCCAAGAAGCTTCTAATATCGGATAGGGAAGTGGGTCTAGGCTAGTTCTTTACCGCCTCAATCTTTTGAGAGTCAACCCGAATACCATCACTAGTCACAATGTGACCCAGAAAAGCAACAGACTGCATCTAGAACTCATACTTGCTAAACTTAGCAAACAACTTCCTATCCTTGAGAGTTTGCAACACAACCCTCAAGTGATCCTCGTGCTCCTCCTCACTCCAAAAGTAGATGAGGATATCATCAATGAAGACAATCACAAACATATCCAAATACTGTTTGAACACACGGTTTATCAAATCCATAAAAGATGCAGGAGTATTCATTAGACCAAAAGACATAACAACAAACTCATAATGACCATACCGAGTCTTGAAGGCTATCTTCGAGATATCACATTCTCGAACTCGAAGTTGATGATAACCGGATCTAAGGTCGATTTTGGAGAAGAAACTAGCGCCCTGAAGCTGATCAAACAAGTCATCAATCCTAGGAATTGGATACTTATTCTTGATTGTGACCTTGTTCAATTGGCGGTAATCAATACACATTCTAAGGGATCCATCCTTCTTCCGAACAAACAAGACTGGGGCACCCAAAGGAGAAATACTAGGCCTGATGAAACCCTTATCAAGCAAGTTTTTCAACTGATCTTTCAACTCTTTAAGTTTTGTGGGGGCCATTCGATAAGGAGTAATAGAGATAGGTTTCATATCTGGAAGAAGATCTATGCCAAAGTCAATCTTCCGCTCGGGAGGGACTCCGGGCAAATCATCGGGAAACACTTCGAGAAACTCATTTACAATAGGAACAGACTGAAGAGTTGGGGTTCCGGACTCCATGTCCATGACCCAAACTATGTGATAGACATAACCCTTAGAAATCATCTTCCTAGCCTTAAGATAGGATACGAAGCGATCTTTCGAAGAAGCGGGACTACCTTTCCATTCTAGGACAGGTGCATTAGGAAACTTGAAACTAACCACACGAGTGCGGCAATCAACTGAGCCATAACATGCATACAACCAGTCCATACCAAGAATAACATCGAAATCAGTCATCTCCAACTCTACTAAATCCGCTGAAGTGACTCTATGAAGGACTGAAATAGGGCAATTTCGGTAGACTCTTTTGGCTAGGACTGACTCACCAACAGGAGTAGAAACATGAAAGGGTTCTAAAAACAATTCAGGATGAACCTCGAACTTACAAGCAACATAAGGGGTTACAAAAGATATGGAGGTACCGGGGTCTAACAAAGCATACACATCAAGAGAGAAGACTTTCAACATACCGGTAACCACATCTGGAGAACTCTCCTGATCTTGACGGGAGGACATAGCATAAAGACGGTTGTGGCACTGACCACCAGAACTAGAAGCTTCACCCTACGGGGTTGGTCTACCTCCTGAAGATGCTGGGGCGACTGAGTCCTACCACCTCTCTGTCCCTTCTTAGATGAAGGGAAATCCCTGATGTGATGCCCAGCCTGACCACATCCAAAATAACTACTGGAACCGGCCAAACACTCACCAATATGAATCTTCTCGCACTTAACACAAGTTGGGTAGGGAGATCCCTTAGTAACACTACCCTGAGATTGGGAATAGAAACCAGATCCTCTACCACCCTGATCATAATGAGGCTTCTGAGCCTGAGTAGGAGGACTAGCAGAAGAATGAATGGATCCTTATGACTTCTTCTGGAAAGAAGAGTGATGTCCACCTCCAGACCTCTGATGACCAAAACCTGATCCCTCGAATCTAACCCTCTTGTTCTCCCTAGTCATCTCCCTTAGCTTGTCACCCTTAATCTGATGAGCATGAGTCATGAGTCGGGAAATATTCATGTCACTCAACAACAAAACAGACCTACACTCCTTCTTCACCACATTCGAAACCCCATATATAAACTTGCTCATTTGATCGCGCGGGTCCACTACCATGGAGGGAGCGTATCTAGACAACTGAGTGAACTTCAAACTATACTCTTGCACCGATATCGAACCCTGTCTTAAGTTCACAAATTCTTTCACCGTCGCTTGTCTCAACTTATGGGGAAAGAACCTATCAAGAAAGGCTCTCTCAAAACACTCCCAAGTAGTGGGGATCGCATCCCTCACCCTAGCCTCCTTCCATTGCATGAACCAAATATTAGCTATATCCTTGAGTTGATAGGATGCAAGCTCAACACAATCAACCCCAACCACCTGCATAACCTCAAAGATCTTCTTCACTTCATCAATAAAGTTGAGTGGGTCCTCACTCACTTTCGAACCCCAAAACTCCGGCGAGTTCTTACGGATAAAGTCATGAACTTAGGTTGCTACCCCACCTTGAGGATGAGTGGGGAAAGGAGCCTATTGATTGGCCTAAGTAGCCAAACTCTGGGCTAGCAAGTGAATAGCATTCCTAAACTCATCATTCGTGACGTCGAAAACTGGAACTTGAGGAGCAGCATTCTGAGCGTCTCGGGGAGGCATAGCACGTCGAGGAGGCATAGTCTGACACGCATAAGATAAGGATTAGAGGGACATTAAAGTTAAGATCTATCGCATTACGTGATCATGAAAGAAGTGAAGTTTTTCTAAAACATCTCATAGCTTTCCTCTCATATGTGTGGCGTGCTTCACACACATAAAAAAGACTCTACTCGATGTGGCTTTTAGACATCCTAGGACTCTTGAACCTGAGGCTCCGATACCAAGTATGTCACACCCCTAGACGTAACACAGGACTCCGGACCACGACGAACCTAAGATAACCCTTGGTTATAGCATTCTCAAGCATACAAGGATAAGACATAGCGGAAGCATCGTAAGAGAATCAAAATAGGAAGCATAATCATATAAAAGAGAGTCGAATATGAAGTCCGACTCAATAGTCATCCCATAACATCTATGTCTGAAAAGCCTCTACTACTATCATAGAGAGTTGATGGAGCAATACCCCAACTAACTCGACAATCTAATACGTAAAGGAAGCATAAAAACTGAAATAAGGTCTAGTCCTCGAACTATGAGGACTCACCAAAGCTTCCTGGGGGAAGTGGCCTGGAACTATAGCCACGAACCTGAGAAGGTATGCCTAAATCTGCATCATCAAAGGATGCAGCGCAATATGCATTAGTACTATGGAATGTATTAAGTATGTGAGCAATGCATAAATAGAGCGAAACATGCTTTAAAACTTATTTAGGCATAACCCATGCATAGTAAAGATCATTAGAAGATATCATAATGGAAATCAAATCATAAGGAAAAAGCCAACTTCAAAATGATAGTTCATAAGAGAGTTCATAATGCTTAGAAAACTTGAAAACATATATACGGGAGTTTCTTATAACTGACATGAGACCATGTGAGTTACATGGAATCTAACTATCTGACCCTAGTTAGCAAAGCTGACTTAGAACTTTGCCAAGGAACAAGTCACCATCTCCAACTATATAACCCTAGTTGACAAAGCTGTCCTATGCCCCGTTCAGGCAAGTACACCATTTGTTAAGATGTGGATCCACTCTCATAAGCCTTTAAGGCACATTACATTTCATAACCTATGCTGGCAACATAGTTTTTGGGACTAAGGACAATCTCACCCCGTCCAACTCGGTGCTAAATACTACTCCCAAAACATGCATACATATAGCTCATAATCATATCATAGGGCATACTCTCATGCCAAATCTTATTCATAAAGCATGAAAACACATCGGCTATCATGCATCTTTCATATCATAGTTCGTAAAGCATGAAAACACATCGGGTATCATGCAACTTTCATAACATAGTTCATGAGGCTTAGCATAGCCATAATTTAAAACATGCTTTTCTTTCTAAATTCATACTTGAAGATTTAGGCATGCAATTTCATAAATACATAAAGGCCATGATATCTAATCATGCCAACTTTCTTTTGAAAACATGAAATTTCATGGGTTCATTCTAGAAATCAACTTTCATGCTTGGGCTTTCAAAATCAATAAGGAAATCATAATCAAATCATGAGTAATCAATAAGAAACCATGAATTTAAACATAGAAACTGATTTCATAAACTTTTCCCAATTTTAGGTCAAAACCCTAGTTTCATAACTTCATGAATCAAAATAAGAATTGGGGATTTTGGGCACAAGGGTGGAACAAACCCATTGTTGAAAACCCACATACCTTGGGGAAGATTACCCACTTCAATGGAAAAGATTAGGAGACTTGACTTGGAGCTTGGAGCTTGGAGACTTCAGCTTGAGAGAAACTTTTTCTTTTGAGTGAAGAATGAGGAGCTTAAGATAGACTTAGGATAATATAGGTGAAAACCCTTCTAAAAGTAGTCAAAAAGACTTCACTTAATACATAATAGGGTGGGAAATAACAAAATGCCCCTGGCAATTAATTGGGAAAAAGATGGAAAATAGTCAACTTCAGTGACCACGAGTAGAGTCTACGACTCGTAGACCTTTCCACGACTCGTGGTTTCCCTATCGAGGAAACTGCTCAAAAATTAAACCTGCAGAAGGCCACCTACGACTCAACAGGATGACTCGTGGAAGCTTCCACGAGTCGTAGAACCTAATCATGGAACTCAGGGGAAATGACTGACCTCTGCTCAGTTTCCACGAGTCAACAGAATGACCCATAGGAACTTTTGCGAGTCGTAGGACCTGGTCGTGGAACTCAAGGAACATGACTGGCCTCTAATCAAGTTCCATGAGTCAACAGTCTGACCCATAGAAACTTCTATGAGTCGTGGAAGTTACTCGTGGTTGTCAGTACTGAGGTCAGTCTGCAGGACTGGGATCACTAGTCACCTCCACGACTCGTGGACTTGACCCGTGGTCCCTGGAAGTCCAAAATTTTCTGGAAGTCTGAGTTTAAAAGCTGGATACGTTCTCGGGGTGTTACATCATCCTTTTTAACTCTTTATTTCCCCAAGAAGATCCATGAAAACAAATCCAAACCCTTTATAATGATTGTTACCGAAAATGGGCCCTCGGGCCATGCAAGGTTTAGAAAACCAACAATAGTAGGCCTGAAGCCAAAACCGTAGTAAAACATGTGAAAAACCTCTGTGTATGCATGAGAATGTCATGCTCAATCACAAATAGTAGCCCAACGGCTCACAATCAACCTATTCACCCTGCACAGGCTCCAATCGCTCTACAGCAAGCATAACAAGCTCTATAATAATGGTATCAATGTCCAGGACTCACAGACATTCCCAAATAACCCATCGTCTATGGTACAGATTCAAAACAAGGACACACATAACCTCAAGGGTGATACTATCAACTACAATGAATACTATAATCAACGGTGGAAAAAATAAGATGGACATGAAGAAGCGGGTAAGGTCTGGGGTACCAAGCTAATAAACCTAACCCAAGGATGTTAATTAGTACAATTATATCCTACATATGCGGAGTCTAAAAGATTTAGACTATAACCTACCTGTCGTTCTATAACAAGCTATTAGGACGATGATGTCCAAGCTTGACCTGCTCTGAGAAGCTCCGAAATAAAATAAAACTCGAATTTAGGCTTGAATAACTTGATGTAGTTAATCGATTTTCTTTTAGGGATAAAATAGTTAATCAAAATTTTCTCCATACACTTCATCATTACGTAACTCACACATATATATACATATAGAGAGAAAAGAGGAGCTAACGTTGCAGCAAGTTTTGTTTCCTAAAAGGGACAATGAAAATATAGAGATGAATATAGCATGCTGCCTATTGTTTCCAAATTTAAAGTGCCCAGGTATATATATTAAAAAACATATCTATAAAACTCTAGTCTTAGCATTAAATGTTTTCCAAATTCTATAATGGTAGTTGGTGCCACCTTTTTCCTTGCTTCCACGTGTTGATGGTGTGTCAACACAATATTTCATCTTACCCCATTAGGTGCACACTCGGACATTGCATAGGTTCGTGGTAAAATAAATACAACTTTTTGAATATATTATAATTAATAGAAATATATTTCAAATAAAACCTATTGTTTTATAACAATAATTTTCAACGTGACTAAGTTTACTATCTCTGTTAAAAAAATTAATAATTTATAAAACTCTTATAAAATAAATACATACACAAATACATCGTAACAAAAGTATTATTCATAACTATTTAAAATATTTTAGGAAGGAAATAGAAATAAAACTTTTACCAAATTCTAATTTTAAATCAAATATTTTCAAGTATGCGCAATGTTAATAAATTCTCAAATTTATGCTCGCTTTGATACGGGACGAAGGTTAAGGTCATACGATCGCAAATCACTATCGCACAATTTCGATACTCAGCTCCTAAATAGGGAATTGGTCATAAAGACTCAATGAACGGCCAGGGTACCGAACCACCGGTCTCAGTAAGCCATAAATGACTTGGGGCCGCTACAGGAAATCTCTAACAGTACAAAGAAAGCGTAAACGTGAAAGCGACTAGAAGGGTCATTACATCATCCACTACTAAAAAGGACTTTCGTCCTCTAAAGTCAAGAACCAAGAAGTACCTGAAGGCTCAAACAAATGCGAGTACTGAGACCGCATCTCCCCCTCGGTCTCCCAGGTAGCATCCTCGATCAGATGATGCCTCCACTGAACATTTACAACCAAAATCTCCCTAGATCTCAACCTCCTGACATCTCTGGCTAGTATAGCAACTGGTTCCTCAACAAAGGACAAACTATCATCCAATTGAACCAAATCCCAATGCAATACATGAGACTCATCTGGAACATACCGGTGCAATATCAAAACATAAAATACGGGATGTATAGCTAAAAATATCAGAGGAAAGGCTAACTAGTAGGCAACACTACTAACCCTCTGGAGAATCTCAAATGGCCCAATGTACCTGGGGCTAAGCTTACCCCGTCTACCAAATCTCATCAAGCCCTTCATGGGTGATACACGGAGGAATACCAAGTCACTACACTAAATTCAAAGGCACGAAGTCTACAATCAGCGTAACTCTTCTGCCTGCTCTGAGCTGCCTAAAGTCTATTCTGAATCACCCATACTCGGTCTAAGGAATCCCAAAGTAAATTTATACTCTATGGCCTAGACTCCAACCCATCGAACCAACCAACCGGTGATCTACAACACCTACCATACAATGCCTCGAAAGGTGCAATGCCAATGCTAAAATAAAAGCTATTATTATATGCAAACTCGGCCAAAGGTACAAACTGATCCCAAGAACCTCCAAAGTCAAGGACGCAGTCTCGAAGCATGTCCTCCAGGACTTGAATAGTCCTCTCGAACTGGCAATCTGTCTAAGGGTAGAATGCAGTACTAAGTTGAACCTCTATACCCAAATCTTACTAAATAGCTCTCCAGAACTGAGATGTGAACTTAGTGTCGCGGTCTGAAATGATAGAGGCTGGGACCCCGTGCAACTGAACAACCTCACAAAGGTAAATCCGAGCTAATCTCTCTTCACCGTAAGTAGTCTGAATCGGCAAGAAGTGCACTGACTTAGTCAACCAATCAACAATCACCCAAATAGAGTCAAAACCCCTAGAAGTACAAGGCAATCCAACTACGAAATCCATAGTAATCCTTTCCCACTTCCACTCAGGAATGGGAAGCCACTGCATCAAACCACCAGGTCTCATATGTACGAACTTCACCTGTTGATAGTTCAAGCACCGAGATACAAACTCCACTACGTCTGGCTTTATACCCCTCCACCAGTAAAGATTTCCCAAATCTCTATACATCTTGGCTGCGCCAGGATACATGGAATATCTGGAATAATGTGCCTCATGGAGAATCAACTGAATTAAATCATCCACCCTCAGAACACAAAGGCAGCTATCAAACCTCAGAACTCCATCTGAATCTAGAGTAGCCCGGCTGGCCTCACCCCGAACAACCTGATCATGAAGGTCGCACAACCGCTGATCCTCAAACTGATGGCTCTGAATCTAATCAACTAAAGTAGAACGAACCTCGATAGTGGTGAAAATTCTGCTATGATCTGACAAGTCAAGCCTAACCAAACGGTTAGCCAAGGACTGGATGTCCAAGGCTAACGGTTGCTCTGAAACTGAAAGTGAAGCTAGGCTGCCCATACTCACTGCCTTCTGGCTCAAGGCATCCGCTACCATATTTGCCTTGCCCGGATGATATATAATAGTGAAGTCATAGTCCTTCAGTAGCTTGACCCATCTCCTCTGACTCGTGATATACAGAAGACTATGGTGATCAGTGAAGATCTCATAGTGAACTACATATAGGTAATGCCTCCCGATCTTGAGCGTGAAAACTACCGCTGCCAACTCCAAGTCATGGGTGGGGTAGTTGCGCTCATGAACCTTCAGCTTTCTCGACGTATATTCTATCACATGACCCTGCTGCATCAATACACAACCAAGACCAATCCCAGAAGCATCACAATACACCAAAAAACTGTGACCCTCAATTGGTAAAGTCAACACTGGAGCTGAAGTCAACAAGGCCTTAAGCCTCTGGAAGCTATCCTCGCACTGATTCGAACACTGAAATGGGACATCCTTCCTAGTCAGCATAGTCAAGGGTGCTGCTATGGAAGAAAATCCCTCAACAAACCGTCTGTAGTACTGACTAACCCAACAAAGCTACGAACCTCAGTAGGAGTAATAGGTCTAGGCCAATCACGCACAGCTGAAATCTTCCCTGGGTCCACTCTAATCCCATCCTTAGACACCACGTGCCCTAGAAATGCAACTGTCTCAATAAAAAAACTCATAGTTTGAGAACTTGGCGTAAAGCCGATGATCTCGCAAAGTCTTGAGTATAATCCTTAAGTGTTGTTCATGTTCATCTCTACTCCGCGAGTATACCAAGATGTCGTCTATAAAAACTATCACAAATGACTTCAAATATAGGCCAAACATCATGTGCATCAAGTTCATAAAAGTTGCAGAGGCATTAGTCAACCCAAAAGACATCACCAAGAACTCATAGTGGCTATAACATGTCCTGAATGGTGTCTTAGGGATGTCCTCCCCCCTAACCTCAACTGGTGGTAGCCTAACCTCAAATCTATCTTCGAAAACATAGCCGAACCCAGAAGTTGATCAAACAAATCATCTATGCGCGGCATCGAATACCTATTCCTCAAAGTCACCCTATTCAGCTGCCGATAATCAATACATATCCGCATTGACCGATCCTTCTTCTTCACAAGAAGAACAGGAGCACCCCAAGGTGATACCCTCGGCCTAATAAAACCTTTAGCTAACAAATCCTGGAGCTTCTCCTTAAACTCTCTCAACTCAGCTGGAGCCATACGATATAGAGAAATAGAAATAGGTTTGGTGCCTGGTTCTAACTCAATAGCAAAGTTGATATCTCTCTCACATGGAAGGCCTGGCAGTTCGGTAGGGAACACATCTAGGAAATCTCTAACCACAGGAACTGATTCAGGGAAGATGTGTCGGCACTAGCATCTCGGACATATGCTAGATAAACCAAACACCCATAGGAAATCAACTTCCTAGCTCGAAGACAAGAGATAATATCAGACGGTGCGCCACTGACAGAACCCTGCCACACAACCGGGGATGAATCGGGCACGGCTATGGTAACAGTCTTGGCATAACAATCCAAAACTACACGATGAGGGGATAACCAGTCCATGCCCAAAATGACATCAAAGTCTAACATATCAAGAATTATCAAATCACCCCAAGTCTCAATATCTCCAATAGAAATCATACAAGATCTCACAACCCGATCCACTACTAAAAAATCTCCTATCGGGGTTGAAACAGATACAGGTACAGATAATGTCTAACTAGTCAACCCCAAATAAGGCAAATAGTAGGAATAAACATACGAGAAAGTGGATCCAGATCAAAAAAAGCATAAGCTGGTTGACGGCATATGGAAATCTTACCTGTGATCACAGAATCTGAGGCCTCTGCCTCCAGTCTCCCAGGGACCGCATAAAACTGACGACGACCACCACCTGACTGACGGCCATCCCTACCACCTGTCCTACCATGCTGGGCACCACCTCTAGCCTGACCACCACCCCCTCTAACTGATGGCTAAACTACATGGATAGGTTGAATGACTGGCTGAACTTGACCCCGCTGAGGGTAATCTCTAGGAAAGTGCCCAATAACTCCGCACTCATAGCAAGCCTCTGTTAGCCTATACTGTCGAGATAAACCAGTGAAACCAATGTGGCCACCACAGCCTGATACCCCAGAAGCTAAACCCCTCGGAGTCCGACCACTGTAACCCTACTGGCTACTCTGACCCTGATTAAACTGAGACCCATCCGAAGACTGAAGTGAAGCCTGAAATGAATGACTAGACTCACCCTGGTGCTGTTGTGGCTGATACCCTCGGCCTCACTAGCCTGAACCTCTACTACCATGATGAGAACCACTGTAGATTCCCTAATATCGAGCCCTCTTATCTCTGGCCCTGAAATCATGATGATGTAAATCCTCTATGGTACGAGCATAGTCTGCAATAGCCTGGAATAATCGACCACTAGCAACCAATATCTCATTTGGCTCTCTAAACTCTTTCTGCAACCCCCTAACAAACCTACAAACTCTGTCAGGCTCGATAGGCATAATTATAACCCCAAATGGAGCAAGCTGATGGATGCGATTCTCATACTCAGATACGGTCATAGAACCCTGCATAAGTCTAGTGAACTGCTCCCTACGATTCTCCCTGTCTCTCTGTGGCAAGAACTTGGCCATGAAGGCCTCATAGAACTCTGACCAAGATAACGGAGGAAACAAAGATGGTCTGCAAGCAACCTAGGCCCTCTACCATAAACTAGCTGGGCCCTCCAGCTGATAAGTAGTGTATCCAACACCGCGAGTCTCCAGTAAACCTAAATAATGTAGCATCTCCTCACAAGTAGTGATAAAGTCATGCGGATCTTGACCAGAAGTACCAGCGAACCTTGGAGGTGCTAATCTCAGAAACCTACCCAATGTCTTATGCTCCATATCTGTCATAACTGGGCAAGGAGCAAGAGGCTGTGCAACTAATGGGACTGGAATAACCTCAGCATGGGGAGCCACAGTAGCAGGCTGCGCTCCTGAACTCTATGCACCTAGGGCTGCCTCCTGAGCGAATATATGTGCTACCTCAGCAGGCTGACCCCCAATCATACCCAGTAACTGTAAAAGTAGGACTCGAATATCTGAAGACTCGGCTGGGGATGATATCGGCACTGAAGCTGATACTGGAGCTGGCACTGGAGCTGGTGGTACCTGGGCTGCCCCCTGGTCCACATGTTGCTGCTCAGGAACTAACTCTGGCTCATAATCATGCTCGGGCTCTATCTTAACTCTACCAACTCTAGCGGGTGCCACTGCTCAGGGATGTCCTCGACCCCTACCTCTACGACCTCCCCATCCCCTAACGGAAGTCGAGGGTGCTGGAGTCGAAGGCTCGCCCCTGCCAGATGTCGACGCTCTCGTACAAACCATCTACGGGAGAATGAATTAGAACAAGTGAGATTTTAGGAAACCGTCAAGGATAAGACGCACGATACAGATGCAATAAAAGAGTCATATTTCCTAAGATGTCACTATAGCCTCCCAAAGATTGAGTATGGGTGTCTCCGCCCCGATCCACAGGACTCTACTAGAAATTAGCTCCTACACCAAAGACACCGATGAACCTAGGCTCTAATACCAAGCTATCACGACCTGATTTCTCGATCATAATGGCACCTACAACCCCCCTAGTAGGCAAATCAATCCCCGTAGCCCAGAACAGTTAGTAATAGGATACTATCTGACAAGCAAGCGGAAGAAGCATAATATAAGAAAAAACAAGAGAAATAAGGTAAAGAAATAAGCATCAGCAATGCGTAAGCAAAAGCCAAACCAAATCCAAAACCTGGTATCATAGTATAAGAGTTGAAACTCTATCAACAGAGTACAAAGGATTCTAAAGAATATATACATATGTCTCTGAATGATAAGGGAGTACATAATACAAAAGATGAACTAAAGCTAAGCCCCGATCAGAAGAGCCCACCCTCAGCCTCGTATAGTCCAAAAACACCTCACACGAGGTAGCACGGTCAGCAGCGAGAACCAACACTCGAATATGCACCCAAAGATGCAGAAGTGTAGTATGAGCACCAATTGCAAAGCAATGGGTACCTAGTAGGTATCATAGGCCGATTAGGTTCATATAAGATATAAAATCAATAATATAGCATAAAGGAAATAAGTAGTCATAGAAATAACAAAAAAGCACATGGAAGCCAGCACAGAAAGACTACAAGGAGAAAACAATCATGCTAGGCTAGAAAATAGAACTATACATCATAGAACACAGGTGAAGGAAGAAGGAACGCACCTGGGGTCCATGTAATAACAATATATAAAGAGAGTTGAAGGAGAAGGCGGTATACCGGTAACCTCAAATAAAAAGGAAAGAACGAAAGGAAAATAACGATAACACACTTGAAAACAAGATTACAACCAAGTCATACTAGTAGCATTATAATCAGGATAATATCGCGATAAAATATTATAATAAATAAAAATCTACCTACAGTCCCACAGGCGTCCATACACCCGAGGAACACATACAAGTGAAAACAAACCCTCTGGCATCCCATACTACCAGAGCATACACTGAGAAAATAGTAAACAAGGGTGGATCCAAACATAATATGCATGATATGATATGATATGTTGAACCAAGTGATGATAGTGTCGTATGTTAACCCCTCCGGCACCTAGAAGGCCCAATAGAGGCAGGATCCATAGAAGGGATTCCCCCGAGTACCTCAACTCTACCATATACCGCTCCTCTGGTCACCCTCGTCCCGTAGCACTTGGCTTGGAATGGCAGAGTCCATGGAGGTTTACTCGTAGACCACATACTAAAACTCAAGCCTCGATATAACAGTCCGGACTGCAATTGGATCCAAACTAGTAACCAAATCTTAAGAATGTATGCCCGGAGTCTATCCAGGTCTAAATCAGTGAAATACGTCTCAAAAACCCTATCAAGGGTGCCCGGACATAACCAGGTCTAAAATAGTAGTAAAGTCAGCCTGCTGCTCGGTCCCACAGAGTCTGGTATAAGTATGAAAACAGTGGTAAAATCATCCTTTTTAACTCTTTTTTGCCCCAAGAAGATCCATGAAAACAAATTCAAACCCTTTATAATTATTGTTACCGAAAATGGGCACTCGGGCCATGCAAGGTTTAGAAAACCAACAATAGTAGGCCTGAAGCCAAAATCATAGTAAAACATGTGAAAACCTCTGTGTATACATGAGAATGGCATGCTCAATCACAAACAGTAGCCCAACGACTCACAATCAACTTATTGGCCCTGCACAGGCTCCAATTGCTCTACAACAAGCATAACCAGCACTATAATAACGGTATCAATGTCCAGGACTCATGGACATTCCCAAATAACCCACCGTCTATGGTCCAGAGTTAAAACAAGGCCACACAGGACTACAAAGGTGATACTATCAACTACAACAAATACTATAATCAACTGAGAAAAAAATAAGACGGACATGAACAAGCGGGCAAGGTCTGGGGTACCAAGCTAATAAACTCAACCCAAGGATGATAATTAGTACAATTATATCCTATATATGTGGAGTCTAAAAGAGTTAAAACATAACCTACCTGTCATGCAACGACAAGCTGCTAGGACGATGATGTCCAAGCTCGACCTGCTCCGAGAAGCTCCGAAATAAAATCAAACTAGAATTTAGGCTTGAATAACTTGACTTAGATAATCAATTTTCTTTTAGGGATCAAATAATTTAATCAAAATTTTCTCCATACACTTCATCATTACGTAACACACACATATATGTACATATAGAGAGCAATGAAGAGCTAACGTTGCAGCAAATTTTGTATCCTAAAAGGGACAATGAAAATATAGAGATGAATATAGCATGCTGCCTATTGTTTCCAAATTTAAAGTGCCCAGGTATATATATTCAAAAACATATCTATAAAACTCTAGTCTTAGCATTAAATGTTTTCCAAATTCTATAATGGTAGTTGGTGCCACCTTTTTCCTTGCTTCCACATGTTGATGGTGTGTCAACACAATATTTCATCTTACCCCGTTAGGTGCACACTCGGACATTGCATAGGTTCGTGGTAAAATAAATATAACTTTTTGAATATATTATAATTAATAGAAAAATATTTCAAATAAAACCTACTATATTATAATAATAATTTTCAACATGACTAAGTTTACTATCTCCGTTAAAATATTAATAATTTATAAAACTCTTATAAAATAAATACATACACAAATATATAGTAACAAAAGTATTATTCGTAAATATTTAAAATATTTTAGGAAGGCAATATAAATAAAACTTTTACCAAATTCTAATTTTAAATCAAATATTTTCAAGTACGCGCGATATTAATAAAATTCTCAAATTTAGGCTTGCAAACCTTTGATACGGGACGAATGTTAAGGTTATACGATCGCAAATCACTATTGCACAATTTTGATATTCAGCTCCTAAGACTCAGCTCCTAAATAGGGAATTGGTCATAATGACCCAACGAACGACCAGGGTACCAAGCCACCAGTCCCAGCAAGCTATAAATGACTTGGGGGCACTATAGGAAAGATCTAACAGTACAAAGAAAGCATAAACGCGAAAGCGACCAGAAGGGTCATTACACTCGCTTCATTTTGTGCCACCAATAATGATGTCTCAAGTCCCTATACATTTCGGTTGCCCCCGGATGTATATAGTACTTAGAATTGTGAGCCTCTGCAAGGAGAGTGGAAATCAAGTTGCCCACCCGAGGTGCACACACACCCCCGAATCCTCAACACCCTTTCTTCATCAAGAATGACCTCTTTGGCCTTACCTTGTAACACTTTCTCCCTAAAGGTTATTCAACTTCTTATCATCAAACTACCTATTCTTAATCTTCTCAAAGAAAGTAGCCTTCACATGGGCTAACACTCCTCCCTTGCTAGTCACTTGCAGCCTCATACAACCATTAGGTAGAATTTGTACCTCTCTAACCAATGGGCGTCTCGACACCTCCAACCATGCCAAACTTCCCATGCTTGTCGGCTTCTGGCTCAATGCATTTGCCACCACATTGGTCTTGCCTGGATGATATAGAATGGAGATGTTATAATTTTTTATCAACTTCATCCATATTTTTTGCCTCAAATTCAGATCTCGTTGTGTAATCACATGCTGTAAGATATGATGGTCGGTGAACACTTCACACTTCACCCTATAGAGGTAGTGTCTCCAAATTTTCAAAGCAAAAACCATTTCTTCCAATTCCAAATCTGTGGGTGGAATAGTTCTTCTCATACGACTTCAGCTACCTCAAAGCATAAGCAAATACATTCTGACCCTACATCAAAACACCACCTAAACCAGACTATAAAGCATCACAATACACAATGAAATCCTTACCTTTAATAGGCAAGCTAAGAATAGGAGTTGAGGTTAGCAAGGTCTTGAGCTTTTGAAAGCTCTCCTCACAGTTGAGGTCTGGCCCAGTTTTTAACAGCTTCCACCATCTGTGGGTCTGCCATAACCCCTTCCTTAGATATTATATGTCCCAAAAAGGACACAGGAGACAACCAAAATTCACACTTTGAATACTTAGAATAAAGGTACTTCTCCTTAAGCAATCCCAACACTACGCAAGTGAGCTTCATGCTCCTCCTTGCACTTTAAGTAAACCAAAATATCATCAATGAAAATAATAACAAAAAATCCAAAAATGACTTGAATACTCCATTCATCAAGCTCATAAAAGTAGTTGGGGAATTGGTCAAACCAAAAGACATAACCAAGAACTTATAATGTCCATAACGTGTCCAAAAGGTAGTCTTTGGGATGTCCTCAGCCCAAATCTTAAGTTGATGGTAACCTGATCTCAAATCAATCTTTGAGAACACCGCGACTCCCTACAACTGGTCAAATAGATTGCCTATTCTAGGCAAAAGATACTTGTTACGAATAGTCACCTTATTCAACTGTCGGTAGGCTATGCATATTCACATACTATCATCCTTCTTTTTCATAAAAAGCACCGGAGCACCCCAAGGCAAAATGCTTGGATGAATAAAATCCTTCCCTAATAACTCTTGCAACTGGGATTTCTATTCTCTTAACTCTGTTGGTGCCACTCTATAAGGAGGTATAGATATAGGGTGGGTTCCCGACTCTAAGTCTATATAAAAGTCAAAATCACGATCGAGTGGCATACCGGGAAGATCATCAGGAAACACCTCTAAGAATTCACACACTACTGAAAACCAAAGAAATGGAGGGACTACCAAACTATCATCCCGAAGGTGAGCTAGGAACGCCCAACACCCCTGCTTAACTAACTTTTGGGAATGAATAGCTGATGCAATTCTCAAAGAAGTAGTCTTAAGAATACCTTCCCTTTCAAACTTATCAATCTCGGGTACAGTTACAGTGACACTCTTAGCATAGAAATCAAGAATAGCACAATGAGGAGACAACCAACTCATCCCCAAGATAATATCAAACTCCTCCAAATCTAAGATCACAAAGTCTGCCAAAGTTCTATACCACATAAACATCACTGGACACGCCCGATAAACCTGATCAACACATACATAAACCCCAGCTGGTGTAGACATATATATGGGTTGCATCAAGGAGTTTACATTCTAAGTCCCAACCCAAGGCAAATTTCACAAACACATAAGAGAAAGTAGATTCAGGATCAAATAACAGAGAAGCCATACCATCACAGACAAGAATAGTACCTGTGATCACAGCATCAGAAGCTTCAGCTTCAGGATGGGCTGAAACAACATAAAGATGAGCCTTATTACCACCTTGACCACTACCTCTACCAGCATGTGTGCCACCTTGACCAACCTGTCCTCCATCATGGTTAACTTGAAATCCAACATGATGACCATCATGCCCACCACGTGATTGGCCCCTACCATATCCTTCACTACCATGACCTGCCTACACTAAGGCACTAGAAGTTGTTTGTTGAGTCAACTACCTTGCGGATAAGTAGTTAGGACAAAACCTCCAAATATGACCCAATCCCCCACACTCATGGAATCTGATGTCTAAAGCAGGCTGTTGGACTAAAGATGCCAAAGGTGTATAACTATCTATTTGAGAAGGCGTATAACTGACCCTGATGGCCCCTCTGCAAACACAGGCATAGATGAATGGAATGGACGAGAAGAGTAACCCTGTGAACCACGATCCCTCGAATAACTACCATTAAAATGTCCCAATTTCTGGGCCTTTTTTTCCTCTTCCATTACCTCTCCCTGCTTCTTGATTCCTTCCACATTTTTCAAAAACTCGACCACATCCTGAAAAGTCTTTATGTATGTAGCCACCTAAAGACCTGAGTTCAACCAATTCACAAAATACCTGATCCTCTCCTCCTCTGAATAAATCAACTGAAGTGCATAGCGAGATAAGGCAAACTTAGCCTCATAGGCCACCACAGATATATCACCCTGCTCCAGTTTCAAGAACTCGACCTTCTTCACATCTCAATAGGTACGAGGAACATACTTCTCGAGGAACACATTCTGAAACTGGGATGATGTGAGTGGAGGTAGACCAGCCCTATACTCAACAAAAGACCTCCACCATTGCTTGGCCTCTGCCTGTAACTGAAATCTCAAAAACTCCACACCATACCTCTCCACAATTCCCATCTTATGCAGATACTCATGACAGTCAATCAAAAACTCAAAAGCATCCTCTGACTCAGTACCCTAAAAAATTAGAGGTTTCATCTTCATGAACTTAAAAAACTATCCATGCTCATCATCAGTCATCACCGGTCCCAATATTTGTCGAGGAAACATTCCTATCTCAGAGCCTTTGTCCATCTGAGGTGCTACAGCAGTGGCATACTGCAAGGATGGAGATAGAAATATAGGAATGCTAGAGTAGTATCAATGCTAGCCAAACCACTCAAAAACCCCAACACCTGTTGAATTAACTCTATGGACATATGTACTTGTAACACCCCGGAAACTTATTCAGCTTTTAAACTCAGAATCTCAAAAAAAAATTAGCTTTTCAGGGTTCACGAGTCCAAACCATGGACTATGTTCTGAACCACGGGTCATGGAATGGAGTCATGGTTTAAGTCTTCTAGGCTCAGACTCTGGTCTGATAACCACTAGTTGGTTCTCAGGACCGTAGTTCAGTCTATGACCCATCCTGTCAACTCGTGGTATCATACCTGAGGACTGACTAATTCCCAAGAACCATGACTTAAGTCTACGACCTGTAGTTTAAACTACGGACCATCTTGTTGACTCGTGAAACCTGATCAGAGACCTACCAAGTCTTTTAGGATTGACGAATTGGTTTGATGGGTCATAATTTGTTCTACGGTCCATCCTGTTAACCCAAAGACTACCTTCCACAGCCTGTTGACTTGGCCAGGAACAATGGATGGAGACCACGAGCCGTGGTTTGGTCTACGACCCGTGGAATCCGTCTGTAGTCCCTGAAAGTCAACTTTTTCCAGATTTTTCCTAATTATGTCCCATGGATATTTTAGTTATTACCCACACTTTTAACTCCTAAATGAGGTCATTTTGACTATTTCTAGAAGGGTTTTTACCATCATTAGCCAAAGTCCCTCCTAAAGTCTTCATTCATCTCCCAAAAAGTAAAAGAACTCATTCAAGCTCCAAGTTCAAGTCTCCTTTTCTTTTCAATTTCAAGTGGGTTAGCTACAATCAAGGTATGTGGGTATTCAATAAGGGATTCCCTCCACCCTTATGCCCAAAACCCCAATCTTCTAAATTGAATTTATGGATTTCTAAATTAGGATTTTACTCAAATTGAGGAAAAAGTTATGGGTCTTCTCCTAAGGCATCAATTCATAATTTATTATTACATTTCTATGATTTAATTGAAGTTCCTCAGTTGATTTTAAAAGCCCATATATTGATGATGAATTTTAGCATGATTTCATTGAATTGTAGGTCTTCAAGTAAAATTAGTATGTTTAGATAACATGACCTCTATTTTCATGAATATGCATGCCTAATTCTTCAAGTTATGATATTAGAAAGGAAAGTATATTTTGAATTATGGTATTGCAAAGCTTTAAGATTCATGACTTGTGAATTACATGACATCAGATATGTCCTTATGCTTTCTAACAGTTTTGGATATTAGATATGTCCCTATGTTTTATGAAAGGTTTGGCATCCAGATATGTTTACCTAAGTTATGAACAGTTTTGACATCATATATGTCGTAAGTATTATGAGCTATATGTATATAATTTTGGGAGTAGTATTAGCACCGAGTTTGACAGGGTGAGAGTACTACCGAGTTGGACAGGGTGAGAGTACCCTTAGTCCCAGAACTATGTGCCCCCGTAGGTTCTAAGTCCCCTCAGTTGGGCATCAGATTTAGTGATCACGCCACAGTCATGCCTCTATGCCCTGGCAAGGTATATTGGGTCCTTTCGATGGGGCGTATACATTGGATTCCATGTATCTCACATGATCTATGTCGGTTAGAGAACCTCCCACAGAAACAGTAACAGGTTTTAAAATACATTGACACTTTTCCTTCAGATTTCAGGACCATTATGATTACTATGATATTTGTATAACTTGTTTTGGCATTGCATTGAGTCTCTTGCATTTCAGCTTTACACTTATAGCATGATTCTGCTTTACAAGTTTATTTAGCATGTTTATCTCAAATTCCTAATTAGCTCATATATTCAGTACATCCTATAGTACTGACATATTTTGCACTGCATCCTTTTACGATGCATATTCATGCACCTGCCCTCAGGCTCATGGCTAGACTACGCCAGACTTTCAGCTGATTTTGGTGAGTCCTTATTATTCGAGGGCTAGAGATAGAGTATCTAACTTTATGTTTTCATTTCAGATTTCTGAGTTAGCTGGGGTCTTGTCCCAGCAACTCTTTATGTTATTTAGAGGCTTTTCAGACATAGACAGTATTCGAGTTTCCTCTTTGGATATGTATTCTTACTCGACTTGATTATCTATACATTTTATTTTAGATCTTCCTAGTATGCTTCCACTTATATATTGATTTATCTGAGTTATGCTATGACCAAGGGTTAGCTTGGGACACTTGTGGTTCTGGGTCTCGTGTTACGTCTAAGGGGTAGCCTCGAGACATGACAGTACCTGAGCTGCACCATTTAGCATGGGTATCACATTCTCTAGAACTACCACTTCTTCCTCCTCAACCATCACAAGTACTCTGTTGTGGGGGAGGCGACAGTGATCTCTTCCTAGCTGGTCCTCTGGCTGCCTGGGCTCCATCCCTGATAGGTACTGCCTCTTGTTCTCTTTTTCTCGCTCTACCCCTAACTCGAGGCTTGCCCTGAACCGCGGCCTCAACAGCTGGATGTGGTGGTGCTGTTGCCGCTCTGGTCGAACAATTGTTCACCATCTGCGAAGCAAGAGTGAAGTAGGTTAGATACCAATTTAGATCACCAGATACCAATTAGAATCAAGTACTAGCACGAAAGGAAGAAAGAAGTGAAAATTGCTTCATAAAGCCTTGTAGCCTCTCGAAGAAAAGTACAAACATCTCTGTACCATTTCGGAAGATTCTAGTAGACCGGTTCTTGTACGACAAGATCGACAAACCCAGTGCTCTGATACCATCTTTGTGATAGCTCAAGCAGTTATGATTGGCACCCACTCTAGCTCTACAGTGGGAGAACCATCTAACCCAACCCTTAACCAACTATCTAGAATTCACCTAAGCCATTTTCAATAATCCACTACTATTTAGCTTACTAAACACAACTTAATCAAAAAAAATCATTACTAACTCATTTAATATCCAAACAAAAGAGACTGCGGAGGTATCTCTAATTATTATAACCCCGGGACTGAAAGTCACTGTACAAAAACTTTAAAGGATTTCAAAACAAAATCTAATCAATATCCAGAACAAGGAATAAAAGAAATGTCTCTCCCAAAACAAAGGACATAACCAACATAAAAATAATCCAATGGTTGCCCGGACATGGTGCTCACCCTTGAATCGATGCCCGAATCACAAAATAGAGCTGAGGTCTTATCTCAAACCCTAGAACATGCTCTGCACTCAACAAAACAATAGTACAGGTAGTATCAGTACAACAACTAAGTACTGGTAGGTATCATCTGTCGACTCAACTCAACACTATACAAATAAGTAAGTGAATGCAAGTAATAGCAATCAAAACACAACTCACAATTAGTTGACAAGCAAGTACAGTCATAACACTTCATCTCAACAGAATACAAGTATACAAGTAATCAACTACACTTTGGCAGATTCTTCAACAATAGACACCACAAATATAAGTAAATGAAATGTTGATTGCATGCATGCAAGATGTACACACATACTAGAGTCAGCAGGGACTGTCAATTATGGCCTGCAGGGGATGAACTTTGTCCATGTACCAATGTCAGTGTGACACCCATTTCATATAACAGTGTCAGCATGACATCCGATCCATATATCACCTCAATACCATCTCAAAATCATATGTTTAATGCATCATAAAATTTATAATCACAAGTAATGCCTAATAGCAAATCACAAACACCCAACATACATATAAGCACAGAGTCAAGCAAGTCTTTACTATAATTAAATCATAACCTACCTCGACTCCTTGCCCAAAAATAATATTATACCACTGTCTTGCCCTTTCTTTTGATTTTTGCCTGTTCTTGATCTATAAGCAACAAATACATAGACTTCAATACAACAATTTGTCCTTCCTAAACATTAGGAACTCTCATTTATCAAATTAACTCATGAACTTAACCTAGTTCATCATCGTAGGATTTTCTACCCTTTAAACTCTTTGAATTCTTCATAATTCGACTAACATTCATGATTTCTACCATAGAAAGTATTTTCTAACCTCCTAGAATCAGTAATAATCGATAAAGATATCATTTCCCTCAAATTTCCACCAGTTCATATGTAAGACCCCAAGAAGTCCATAACATTTGAAGTCTATTTTGAAGGGTTGACGGATATTGTGATTCTCATTTTACATGTTCAATCATGATCACCAATAAAATGGTATTATGAAAGTGCAAAAATATAATGTATACTTATACATTGTCAGGAGCTATGCATGTCATGTATATATATTTATTGGAATTTATTTACTAAGTGTCATACAGGAAAATATATATATATATATATACCTATATAATTATAAATTATGTGGGGTCACTTTTGGGTGCTTTAAGAGATAAGCACCAAGATTATCCTTGGTTACTTAGTGAGTGTTTGGATTAGCTTTTATTTTTTGGCTTATAAGTCAAAAGCCAAAAGCTAGGATTTGTAGCTTTTGGCTTTTGCTTATTTTTGCCTTTTTAGCTTAAAAAGAAGTGCTTAAAAATACTTTTTTCATTTTACCCAAACACTTCAAAAGTGCTTAAAAGCTATTTTGACTTAAAAGCACTTAAAATAAATCAATCCAAACAGGCTCTTAATGTTCCTTCATCAAAAGAAAGGTCATACATGCTGCCTCCACGTGCTTCTTGGGTTTCTACAGTGTGAAGTTATTTTTGGGATTTAAATTTAAAGTGGAATAAGTTTAAGTGAGAAGTTGAAAAAGAAGGGACAAAGGCATTGTCATTTTTCTTTGAAGAAGAACGTACAGGGCTTTGCCCTTTCCATTTCTATTTTGTTGGCCATGGGAATCTTTTTAGGTGAAGAGAAACTTTAATTCTTCACATAGTTTTTGTAGATCAAGCATCTGCAACAAGAATTCAATGAGTAATTGAACCATCCGAGGCATTATTTCAAGAAAACTCTTAAATGGAGATTCTCTAGAATGTTTTTTAAAGGTAATTTTGTGACTCAACCTTTATGTATTGACTGCAATGGGTATGTAGAAAATGATTTAGGGTAGAAATCATGAATTAATTTGAGTATAGGTTGAACCCTAGAAGTGGGTCTTATAACAAAAAATGATAAAGAGTGATTAGAGTTAAAGAATGATTTGGGTAATTGTTCTAATGATCCTAATGAGTTGAAAGTATCATGTATGGGTAATAATTATACTTAAACTATGGAAGTGATAAATTGAAATAGAATCTTGGTGACTTGGAAGAAACATGTGAGCCGTATTAGATATTATTAGATGTTGTTGAGCATGTTTTGATAAAATTTGAATATTTTCATGTACATATTATTTGATGACCTTGGAGGATTATGCTAATTTTGAAATGTCGTAGAATAATTAGATCTTGAAATTGAGGTAAGATTCCGTATCTCTCTTCATCTATGTGCTCATAGGAGCATTCCACACGTATTTTAGTAAAGAACTCACGAGACGGTGATCGTGAGCCAAGAGTTCAAACCTGTATGTATTTAAGTAGGTTTTTAAGGGATTTATATTATAAACATGGGTAGAGGGAATAACATTGAATTTGTGTGGGTGGGGGTCACGTATTTATTTGGGAGGCAGAAAGGAAGGGTGTGATGGTAAACTGCTTGTTTATAGTATTTATCGAGCTTGTTGCTCGTGAATTATTATTATGTTGCCAGTTAAGTCGTGCTTATGGTAAGTTACTTATTTGTCATCCATATTATTACCTAGATCTTTATTGTAGAATCAAAGTCAAAATGGCACGCCATGGAAATGGAACAAGACTCGAGGTATGTAAATCTAAAACCTCATTTGCCGTTAGGGCCTGCAATCACTTGTTTCTCCTAAAAAAGTTAACATAGTCTACCTTATATATGTGAATAGAGCTTCCACATTCGATATATTTTACACATGACTACATACCTAATAAATTCACAGAATCTGGATGCCCTCTTCATTTGAAATTACTCGCCTCCGCACTTCATGTGTCTATTTGTTTAAGTCACAGTATTCATATTACTCTTATCGAGTCAACTATCTATAGAGTTATATATGATTTTGTCCATCTTCATTATAAATTCTTAGAAGTCGCGTGATAAATCCATCACATGCTATAAATTAGAATAAACAGCCATAGTATAGTCGCGTTAGAATATTTGATCACGTAGCGACATAGTTATAAGATGATATAAAAGAATTGCACTTGAATAGCTAGATACCATTAAGGAAGTTAGTTGTATATGAAAAGTACTACTTATGTGGCTCAATAATCTTTATCGTAATCTACTTGTACATGCTTATACTCTTATCGAGGGAAGGGTATTCATAGATTTTACTTGACACACTCACGCGATGTTGTTTTGTGCATAGGATTGAGACCAAACCCTTATAGTGAGCCCGAATGTTGTGGCGTACCTGATCTTGTGGCATTATTTGCATTTGGAGTCAGCTGGAATGTCATGCACTAGTTTTTCCTGACTCAAGCCACTACATGGCACATGTGGCCTATGGGCAGACCCTTATAGTGACACTACTAAAAAAACTGTGAATACCGACCTCAAAATTACCGACCTCCTATGGAAGTCGGTAATTTCCGACCTCCGGAAGTCGGTATTGTTAAAAACAAAAAATTATTTTATTTTCTTAAGAAAACCGACTTCAAGATGTCGGTTTATTTGGAAAAAAAATGCGGAAAAACCAAATACCGACCTCCGATGGTCGGAAACTTTCCCAGAAAAAAATAAAATTAAGAAAAACCGACCTCTTGTAGTCGGTATCGAATTAGTAAATAAAAAATAAAATTTAAATTTATCTCAATTAAATATAAAAAATGAAAAAAAGGAATATTTTTAATAACTTTTAAATAAACCGTCCTCCGGAGGACAGTTATTTATAAGATAAAAAACAAAAAAAAACAAATTAATACCGACTTCCTGATGTCGGTAATATTAAATTTACATAATTGATTTTATTTACCTTAAATTATTCTCATAGTGACTTCCGAAGTCGGTATTTATTTTTTATTTTTTATTTAATTATTTTATTTATATTATAAAATAAAAATAATATTAATACCGACATTCAGAGGTCGGTATTATTTATTTAACATAATTAATTTTATTTTCATTAAAATTAAAGGTAATACCGACCTCCGGAGGTCGGTATTTTACTTTTATTTAATTATTTTGAATAAAATCGACCTCCGGATGTCGGTATTACCTTTAAAATATTTGTAATAATCACTATTTTTCTATTGTGTATAACACTAAGGGGTCGTTTGGTAGCTAGTTAAAGTTATATAGGTATTAGTAATGTAGATATTAGTTATGAGGGAATCTATATATTATTTATACATGTATTAGTTATGTAGGGATTAGTTATTCATGTATTAATTATACAAGTATTACTTATTCCACCTTCTATATCCTGTATAAGATAATACATAGATTCCCTCATAACTTATACATCGTCTTGAATATACATATGTCTCGTCTAGTGATGTATATACGTATATATATATATATATATATAGTACGTATTCAAAAGCTAATTAACCGATCGATAATACATATCCAAATACGTAGTATGGATACGTCATATATTACGTACATATGAGTTAATATACGATCATTGAGAAATGTAATTAACCAAGTCCTATATATTATATATAATAATGATCCATCGTCTTGAATATGTGTCTCGTCTAGTGATGTACGTAAATACATAGTACGTATTCAAAAGCTAATTAACCAATCGATATATAATCCATAACCAAGTAGTATGGAATATGTTGTATATTACGTACATATGAGTTAATATACGATCATTGAATATAATTAACCAAGTTATTCTATGTACTATAATGATCCGTCGTCTTGAATATATATTTTTTTGTTGCGATATTGTACGTATATATATAGTACGTATTCAAAAGCTAATTAACTAATTGATAATCCATCCAAGAAGTGGAATACCATTGTATTACGTACACACGAGGTAATATACGATTGTTGAGTAATGTAAATAAGCAAGTCCTATATATATAGTAATGATCTGTCATCTTGAATATATGTTTTTTTGTGGCGATATTGTACGTATATATATAGTACGTATTCAAAAGCTAATTAACCAATCGATAATCCATCCAAGTAGTATGGAATACATTGTATTACGTACATATATGAGGTAATATACGATCATAGAGTAATATAATTAATCAAGTCCTGTATATTAAATGATCCATCATCTTGAATATATATGTCTCGTCTTTAGTAATGTATGTTTATATATATAGTACATATTCAAAAGCTAATTAACTAATCGACAATTCATCCAAGTAGCTAGTGGAATACGTTTTATTACGTACATATGAGGTACTATACGATGACGATCGTTGAGTAATATAATTAACCAAGTCCTATATATTACTGGTCTGTCGTCTTAAATATATGTCTCGTCTAGTCATGATGTACATATATAGTACGTATTCAAAAGCTAATTAATCAATCGATTGATAATCCATTCAAGTAGTATGAAATACATTGTATAGTAGCATAATCATTGAGTAATGTAACGAATCAATAATGTATCCGAGTTTATGAAATATGTTGATGATTAAATAATTTTTATTAATTACTTTTAATTTTTTTTAAAAAACCGACCTCAAGTGGTCGGTTTTATCAAAAAATACTTTATTTTAAAAAAAAACCGACCTAAAGTGGTCGGTTTTTTTTTTTTAAAAAAATTTTATTACCTAAAAACCCTAACACCCTAACACTAACACTCACACTCACACCACCCTCACCTCCGGCGCCTCCTCCCTCCGAAAACCTTCCCTCCGGCGTCCCCCCCTCCTCCACCTTCCACCGCTGCCGCTGCTGCTGCTGAAGGTTGCTACCGCTGCTGCTGCTGAAGGTTGTTGGTGCCTTCCATTGCTGCCGCTGCTGCTGCACATTGCTGCCGCTGCTGCTGCTGAAGGTTGCTGCCGCTGCTGCTGCTGAAGGTAGTTCTCGCCTGCCGCTGCCGCTACCGCTGCTGCTGCTGAAGTTTGTTGTCGCCTGCCGCTGGCGCCTGTCGCCGTCTCTGTTGCTGCTCCGGTGGGGGTCCATCAAGGTAAGTAATTTTAATTTTCTTGTTAATTAATTATAGTTATTAAATTAGAGTTTATCTTTGTTAATTTTAGTTACTAAATTAGGATTTATCATTTAACTAGGGCATGTCATTGTTAATGTATTTGTTTAGCATAAGTGTCAACACTAGTTGATCCTATTGATGACAAAATTGATTTTCTTGGAAGATCAATTTATGTCCACCTAGTGTTGACACTTAGTCTTTAATTTAGTTATAATGTATTTGTTTAGCATAAGTGTCAACACTAGTTGATCCTATTGATGACAAAATTGATTTTCTTGCAAGATCAATTTGTGTCCATCTAGTGTTGACACTTAGTCTTAATTTGATTATAATGTGGTTGATTAGTAAGTGTCAAGACTAGTTGATCCTATTGATGACAAAATTGATTTTCTTGCAAGATCAATTTGTGTCCATCTAGTGTTGACACTTAATACTAATTAGCATTAAGTATTACCCTTGTGGCCCTGTGTGGCCTTGATTATGCCTCTGGACCATAGATGGTGGGTTATTTGAGAATATTTGTGAGTCTCGGACATCGATATCTCGATTATAGAGCTGGTTATGTATGTTGTAGAGCGATTGGAGCCTGTGCAGGGCCAATAGGTTTATTTGTGAGCCATTGGGCTACTGATTGTGTTTGGCACATCATTATCATGCATATAAACTGAAAATATGAACTAGTGACTTAAAATTGTGAAATTTAGTAAGTCGAAATTGTGAACTAGTGACTTAAAATAAGTAAAGTGTAGTTAGTTGTTAATTGAACTAGTGACTTAAAATAAGTAAAAGTTAGTTGTTAGTTGAAATTTTGAACTAATGACTTAAGATTGTGAAGTGTAGTAAGTTGAAATTTTGAACTAGTGACCTAAAATAAGTAAAATGTAGTTTGTATTAAGTTAAAATTTTAAACTAGTGACTTAAAATAAGTAACGTGTAGTTAGTTGTTAGTTGAAATTGTGAACTAGTGACTTAAAATTGTGAAGTTTAGTAAGTTAAAATTGTGAACTAGTGACTTAAAATAAGTAAAGTGTAGTTAGTTGTTAGTTGGAATTGTGAACTAGTGACTTAAAATTGTGAAGTTTAGAAAGTTAAAATTTTGAACTAGTGACTTAAAATAAGTAAAGTGTAGTTAGTTGTTAGTTGAAATTTTGAACTAGTGACTTAAAATAGTGAAGTGTAGTAAGTTAAAATTTTGAACTAGTGACTTAAAATAAGTAAAGTGTAGTTAGTTGTTAGTTGGAATTTTGAACTAGTGACTTAAAATAGTGAAGTGTAGTAAATTAAAATTTTGAACTAGTGACTTAAAATAAGTAAAGTATAGTTAGTTGTTAGTTGGAATTTTGAATTAGTGACTTAAAATAGTGAAGTGTAGTAAGTTAAAATTTTGAACTAGTGACATAAAATAAGTAAAGTGTAGTTAGTTGTTAGTTGGAATTATGAACTAGTGACTTAAAATAATGAAGTTTATTAAGTTAAAATTTGAACTAGTGACTTAAAATAAGTAAAGTGTAGTTTGTATTAAGTTAAAATTTGAATTAGTGACTTAAAATAAGTAAAGTATAGTTTGTATTAAGTTAAAATTTTGAACTAGTGACTTAAAATAAGTAAAGTGTAGTTAGTTGTTAGTTGAAATTTTGAACTAGTGACTTAAAATAGTGAAGTGTAGTAAGTTAAAATTTTGAACTAGTGACTTAAAATAAGTAAAGTGTAGTTAGTTGTTAGTTGGAATTGTGAACTAGTGACTTAAAATTGTGAAGTTTAGTAAGTTAAAATTTTGAACTAGTGACTTAAAATAAGTAAAATGTAGTTAGTTGTTAGTTGGAATTTTTAACTAGAAAGTAAAATAAGTTGTTAGTTGTTAGTTGGAATTTTGAACTAGTGACTTATAGTGAAGTGTGATTTAGTTATTGGAATTAGTTCAAATGTGATTTAATTAAGCTCTAGTTTGATTTATTGTTTGTGTAGATGGAACCTGATCGTAGTTGGATGTATAATAGAAATAATCCTGGTCGAGCGGGTATGATTCCGGAATTTGCAGAAGGTGTCACTCGTTTTATAAATCATGCAAAGACACTTGAGCCTTTTTTAACTTCAAAGTTGATTAGGTGTCCTTGTATTAACTGTAGCAACGTGAGATATCAAACAACAGAGAATGTTTCTATGCATCTTATGTTCAAGGGTTTTAAACCAGGATATACAGTTTGGACTAGTCATGGTGAAGTTGATAGTAACATTAATAGGTTTAGTAACTTTGTTGTTGGTGAAAGTAGTAGATCTGAGGAACATAATTATGTCCAAGATTCTAGAATGCCGGATATGATTCATGATGCTTTTGGGATGCATTCTGATTTTGAATTTGGGGAAAATGTAGAAGAACCTCCCAATGAAGAAGCACACAATTTTTATGAACAATTGCGTGATGCTAGTCGTCCTTTCTTTGAGGGGAGTCCGCACTCTCAATTGTCTGTTGCAGTTAGATTGTTAAGTATCAAATCTGATTGGAATGTTGCTCAAGGAGCAATGGACTCTATGATAGACCTTATGAATGAATTAGTTGACTCCAATATAAAGGTTCCTGATTCTTACTATAAGGCAAAGAGATTGGTTTCAAAGTTAGGGCTCTCCTCAATCAGAATTGATTGTTGTGAAAATGGTTGCATGTTATACTTTAAGGAGGATGTCAATATAGAGTCATGTAAGTTCTGTGGACACCCTCGCTATAAGCGTGGTTCTATTTCAAAGAAAATTGCTTTTAAGACGATGCATTATTTACCTCTTATACCAAGGTTGAAGAGGTTGTATGCATCAAATAGCTCCGCTCCTCATATGAGATGGCACCGTGAAAATAGAAGACCACCTGGTGTCATGTGTCATCCATCAGACGGAGAGGCCTGGAAGCATTTTGATAGAACTTATCCAGATTTTGCAGCTGAACCAAGGAATGTTAGGTTGGGTTTGTGTGCTGATGGTTTCACCCTTTTTCAGTTGGGGCTGCACCATATTCATGTTGGCCTGTGTTTATTACACCGTATAATCTTCCACCTGAGATGTGTATGACAAGTCCATATATATTTCTGAATTGTGTTATTCCTGGCCCGCGTAATCCAAAAGGTCTGATCGATGTGTACTTACAACCTTTGATTGATGAGTTGAAACTGTTGTGGTCTGTGGGGGTTGAAACATGGGACATTTCTCGTAAACAAAATTTCAACTTGCGTGCTACCTTAATGTGGACTATTAATGATTTTCCTGCCTATGGAATGTTGTCTGGGTGGATGACTGCTGGAAAGTTAGCTTGTCCCTACTGCATGGAAGATACTAAATCATTCACATTAAAACATGGTCGAAAAACTTCATGGTTTGATTGTCACCGTCGGTTCTTGCCACCTAATCATGAGTTCAGGAGAATGAAATATGCATTTAGAAAGAATAAAACTGAACACAATGGTCCACCGCCAATATTAACGGGTCATGATATTTGGGAGAGGGTTCAAAATTTGCCAAAGATTACCGAGGAACCACCGTATAAATTCCATGGGTACGGTGTTGCGCATAATTGGACTAAACAGAGCATATTCTGGGAATTACCTTATTGGAAGGATAATCTACTCAGACATAATCTTGATGTTATGCATATTGAAAAAAATTATTTTGATAATTTGTTCAACACTGTAATGGATGTAACTGGCAAGACAAAGGATAATATTAAGGCTAGACTTGACTTACCGGAACACTGTAGACGACCAGAGTTACATTTACAAGAGTCTGCCAACGAGAAGTTGCTTAAGCCCAAGGCCAGTTATTCATTCACAATGGAACAAAAGCGAAAAATTTGTGAGTGGGTGCAGAGTTTGAAGATGCCAGATGGATATGCCTCCAATTTGGGGAAGAGGGTTGACATGGACCATGGAATCTTATATGGGATGAAAAGTCATGACTGCCACGTTTTCATGGAACAATTACTTCCGATTGCTTTTAATGGATTGCCTGAAAATATATGGAAACCGATGGCAGAGATCAGTTTATTTTTCAAAGATTTGTGTTCCAGCACATTGAGAGTAGAAAATCTGATTAAGATGGCTGAAAATATTGTTGTTATCAGTAATAAGTTGGAGAAGATTCTTCCACCTGGGTTCTTCGATGTGATGGAACATCTTCCCATTCACCTTGTCCACGAAGCCCTACTGGGAGGTCCAGTTCAAAATAGGTGGATGTATCCTTATGAGCGGTAAGTAACTACAACACATTTATTCTTATTTCTTCAATTATATACATATCTAACGTAAAATTTTATAGCACCATTGGCAAGTCTAAAAGGAGTGTCAAAAACAAAAATAGGGTGGAAGGCTCTATAGTTGAAGCATATCTTGCTAGAGAAACAACCCACTTTTGTTCTTACTACTTTGATGATCAAGTGTCGTGCTTGAGAAACAGACCTAATCGACACGCTGATGCCGTGACTGATGCCGCAGTACAACCATTATCAATCTTCAATCAGCCGGGTAAGGGTTCAAAAAGGCGTAGATTGCGCATACTTACCGAAAAGGAGAAAAAATATGCAGCGCTACATGTCTTGCTGAATTGCCCAGAAGTCCAGCCCTTTTTAGAGTAAGGAAATTAAATACTTACACAACATATTCAACTACAATTTCATTAAGAAAATTAACTATATTTTTAATGTGATACTACAGTTATTTTGTGGAGCTATATGGCCATGATCAAGTGTGTTTGTCATTTACAACATGGTATACTGATTGGGTAAGTGTTATAATATATACATAATAACAACAACGTATAGTTCTCTTCCTTCTACTAACACTATTTTTAATTTACTAACCATATATAGGTCTACAATTCAGAAAATGCCGCCACATTTGATCAATTTTTCAAGGATATTTCTTGGGGACCGATTAAAGTTCATACAATGTCCCAATATAATGTAAATGGTTTTAAATTTGCCACAGAGGAATACTCAAAGAATAGAAAAACTAACAATATTGGGGTTTGGGTTAAAGGTGGCGATGGAAACCAAAATGAGAACGTTGATTATTTTGGCGTGCTACAGGAGATTCTAGAGGTGGAGTATTCTGGGTGGCCAATCAAAAGAATTGTACTTTTTCAATGCAAGTGGTTTGATCCAAAACCAAACAGAGGTACAAGAGAACTTAAGCAACATAACATCATTGAAGTCAAACACACCAGGGCTTATCATGCTTATGATCCTTTTATTATTGCACAGAATGCTAAGCAAGTGTACTATGCTCCTTATCCGTTGCGTAGGGACAAGTCTGATTGGTGGGTTGTAATCAAAACTAAGCCTATGGGGCAGGTGGAAGTTGAGAATGTATTGGATGTTGCTTATCAAAACGAAATAGCAATTGTTCACCAAGAAGTGGACGTTGAGTTAGAAACCAACTTGGAGCATCCTGATCACATTTTAGAAGAAGTTAGTAGAGTAGAGTTAGAAACATTACCAAATGTCGAGGAGGATGAATCAACAGATGAAGAAGTTGAATGGGCAACTGAGGAGGAGACTTCCGAAGAGAATGAATGGATAGATGGGGACGAAACTTCCGAAGAGGATGAATAGCAATTAGCATATTGTATTCATTATTTTTAATTATTGAATCCGAAGAGGATATTTCTTTTAATATTTACAGCCTTCTTAGATTTGTAAAATGTAATCTTCAATTATAGTTCTTTAATCAAGAGTCATGTCTGAAGTTCTGAGTTATATATCTCAGCCCTTATTAGTGACCAAATATGTTTTGGTACTATACATATATAATATGATAGCATGTGTAATTATTCATGTGTTATATGTATCTAAAATAAAATACATTGTCAATTAAAAGACTTCATAATCCATCAACATTAAAGAGAAACAAAAAAGAAGACAAAAAAAGAGAAGAATATTGTTCTAATGTGATACATGAGCTCTACTCAAAAGGTAAAACAACTTAAGGAACTGCTATAACAATAGGACTATATTAATTCTTGTTTGCAGTTCATTATTGGTTCTCTTCTGTCTGTTGATTTAGATAACTGCAATTAATTTTAGGTTGGTACTGTCAATCTGTCATATATATATGAGGAATAAATGAATACTAATAATTTTTTCAATTTTGGTCATTGTGTTTGTTGTTAAGTTTATTGTTCAAAATATTAGTAACCTGAGCATTTCTCTGTTTTTTCTTTTAACATCACCTTCATTTTAATAGATGGTAGATAAGAACAAGGCTAACCAAAAGAAACCCGTCAATTCAAAAAAGAAAAAAAAGCTCTATACTTCTGAAAGACCCATTGAGGTCATGATAGCTGATGAGCCCCTGCGAGCTTATATCTCACCACGAGCCTCACTTTCAGCTTCTCACTCGGTACATCAGTCACATAATGCCTCTACTCGCGTGACTCCACTTTCTGGTCATTCTATATCTTTGCCCGTCATGGTACCCACTTCGGGTTACCAAACACTACAGGGTTATTCCCATCTTGGTCATCAGTCTACCTTGCCATCAGCCAGCACTAGTCAGTCCAGTGCTGCTAGTGGATCAATTGGACTTTCAGGTCTTCGTCTTGGTTCCGGTGGCTCGAGTTCTAATACTACCACGACCCAGCACTCAGATGCACATGGTCCACGGCTAGGTGGTTTACAGTCAGGCGATAGAGACCATACCCAGAGACTCATCATCGAGCCTATAGGATATATGTATTATTCAACTATATTACATCTTTTTTTTATATGTTTTTTTTTTTAATTTTTTAATTTGCAAATTTATATTCCAAGTGTTTAATCTTGTATTGCAGGTTATTTCCGGATGAAGGAATGAAAAAAATAATCCTTAATTGCATCGGATCATTTTATAATGATATGTACCCGACTTGGGGTTCGATACCACTTAATATCCAAGGACAGATCTTCATAGAATTTAGGGTAAAAATATTTTTCAATTAAATTCACATTATATACATTTAAATTCGCTACACATTTCTAGAATAAATATTTAACTATTTTTTATTGCAGAAATATTACGTATGGGCTCCCGAGCATGAGAATAAAGTTCAAAGTAACTTCAAATATAGAGCTGGGAAGGCGCTTAGTGGCCTATTTTCTGATTGTCGGGCAGAAAATAGAGTTCCATCTTTTGTGGTGCCAGATATGTGGGCCAAGTTATTGAATTTCTGGAAAACTGATGAAAAATTTCTTAAGAGAAGGGAGATCGGGAAGAAGGCTCGAGCATCGGATAAGGGCGGCTCTTTGCACACTGGTGGGGCCATTAGCCAGCTTACTAGAAAGAAGAGAATGGTATATTTTCTTAATTTAGTTAAATAAAATTATCCTTTTTGATAAGTAGCTTTTGGAGATTAATAATCACATTATATGCATGTTGTTTGCAGGAAAAAGACTTGGGTAGGCCTGTAACACAGGAAGAGTTATTCAAAGTTTGTCACACAAAGACGCCAAAAAATTCCACAGATGAAAGTTGGTGTGAGACACGTGCTCAACAGACACATGTAAGAACTGCATTCAAACTATTTTTTTTATTCTTTTTTTTCTTTTATCTATTATATTCATATGCTAAGAGTTATTCATTTAAATATAGGAGTCGTTTGTGCAAAGAATTCAGGAGTACCGTAGTACTCAACCTCCTGAAAGTCAGGACACACCGCTTACAGATGAACAAGTAGAACAATTTTGGCGAGAGAGTGCGGGTGAACCAGTAAGAGGTTCAGTCTATGGTTACACACAAAAGGCTTTTGCGGAGAAGAAACCCTGGTTTTATTGTCCATCATCTTCAGGCTTCGATAATGTGGATAAAGCGGTCGTGTCTGTAATGAAGGAGGAGATATCTATGCTCACTGCCGAGCTTGCTGCATCAACCGAAAAGGAGAAGAAAAGAGACGAGCAGATTGCACAGATTGCAGCATCAAAGGAGATAGAGAACAAGAGGTATGCGGAGCTTCAGTCCCAGTTAAAATCTCTTTTTGAGTCGGGAAAGATTATTCCTCATTGTGCTAGTGATAAACGTCGATGCCTAGTGGATGAGTCTGATATCGAGGGTGAGGAGGGTGAAGAGGGTGAAGAGGATGAGGATGAGGATGCTAATGATGAGTAGTTGTACCTAACTACTAGACATTTTGGACTTAGTATATATAGTTTGTACACTTTTTAGATTGTTTGATCGTATTTTAAGTTTAATTTGAAGTAGTGAAACGTAAATATAGAAAAATATCGTCTTGACAGCTATTTGAGCTGGTTTTGGTTGAATATATGCATTATCAAATATGCAGGTGGGCAATTCAAATTGCAGCAATTTACTGCCAATTTTATGGTAAAATATCGACAACAAACCGACCTCCTGAGGTCGGTGTTTTGGGTAAATTTTCCAGAAAACCAACATCAGGAAGTCGGTTTTTTGAATAAAATTTTCCAAAAAACCGACCTCAATAGGTCGGAATCAAGTGAAATAGGAAAATAAAATTTAAATAATACCGACCTCAAAAGGTCGGAATATCAGAAAAATAATAAATTAAAATTTCAGTAATACCGACTTCCGGAGGTCGGAAAACCAAAAAAATAATAAATTAAAAATTCAGTAATACCGACTTCCGGAGGTCGGAAAACCAAAAAGATAATAAATTAAAAATTAAACAATACCGACCACCGGAGGTCAGTATATTATATTTTTAATAATATTTTTTTAAAAAGAAACCGACTTCAGGAAGTCGGAAATAAAATAAAATAAAATATATATTAAATTCTTAATTTTTGGATTTAAAATTAAAACCGACATCCGGAGGTCGGTATTACCGACCTCACGATGTCGGTATACAAAACCAACCAAGCCTTTTTCGACTAGGACTTGTGAGTCGGTTTTGAGTCAGTTTTTTAGGGAAAACCGACCTCCGGATGTCAGTTTTTTGAGGTCGATTTTCCCTGTTTTTCTAGTAGTGATGAGCCCTCAAAGGGCATACCTTATATTAGACTGCGATTATAGTTATAAGTACAAAATCACAGTAAAAAAAAGTATTTGGGCAACACTTGCCTTGCACATGCCTTTGGTCGCCTTCGGCAGACCATTATTTGATCATTTGTACTAAAAATAGTTAAAGTACATCACCTAGGAAAATTATAGGTGCTATATTATAATGAATGCTTCTTTTAACATTATATAATAAAGAAGGCTGGTGCATAGGTTACAGGTTCATGTTGTACATTTGTTACTCGTACGCTCATAACACTTTCATTTGATATCTGATTCATATGAGCTTCTACACTTGTTTACCTATTATTATGTCTGTTTTACAGACCAGTACATATTTTATATATACTGACGTCCCTATATTTGGGGCACTGCATTTTTATAAATGCAGGATTAGATTCTCAAGAGAGCAGACACCCACGTTAGGTTCTCTTGCCATCCTCATCATGGTATTTTTGTAAGCTCCATCTCCATCTAGAGCCATTTAGAGTCTAGTACTTTTGGCTATATGTACATGTCCTTAGTTGGGTATGTCAGGGATTGTCCTGACTAGTTACTAGCGATATAGTGTCATAAACTCTTTAGAGGCTTCTTAGACATCATATAGTGTCATGTTGTACAGTTTTTGTTCAAACAATACTTTAGTATATATGAAGCATGTTAGTTATTCCACTCGCTTATTGGTTTATAGCTTCATATATGTCATAGATTACTTATAAAGCAGGTGTTCATACGATTCTTGTCCGCTCCTCTGATCTGAGGTGTGACATCATAACTTAGGGCTAAACCCTAAATTTTCACCATGGTTATGATTCTTACAATCCTAAGAATCTAAAGGAGTAATTCAAGTTTAAAGTGTAAAGGAACCTTACCTCAAAGATGAAAAGCCCCTGAAGCTGTGAAGAATCACCCCTACTAAACCCTTGAACATTGTTTTTAGAAAAGTGGAAATTAAAAATGAGTTTTCTGATTTTAAAACTGTCACCGCATTTTCGTTGCTGCAGTGGAGGATCACCTGTTGTGGTGGCTCCTAGGCCAAAAGAAACCATCATTGTGGTGACACTTCTGCCGCTGCAACAGAGGCACTTCTGTCACTACAATGACCCTAAACTAGTAGCTTGAGAATGGGTCCCATCTCTGACAATTTCACAATACACCTCTTAAAATTTAACGTTACGAACAGACCCTTTCATGATAATCACTATAATCGGAGTTCTAATAACCCGTTCTATGCAATAGAAGTTTCTATGACTTTCAAAACTCGTCCTCTAACACAAAATAAAATCAAAAATACAAACCAACACTATAATAATTCTCAGATTTCTGTAGACCACCACACACTGAAAATACGCCTGAAAATAGGTCAGCCCAGAATTTTTAAATTTTAATCTAAGAAAAAATTAGGGGAAAGTTTTACTTCCTATTGTAGCATAACGATGATTTGGGTCATTGCAAGATGTCAGGAATATATGGGCTGAATTTTGGGGAAAAGATCTAAAAAGGAGAAAAAGTGTAGATGAAGTTATTAAGAATAACATCTACCCTGAAGTGTTTTTTACACCACAGGAGGAATGAAAAAGTTATGTTGGTAAAGAGGAGTCCATAATCAATAATATCAAACACGTAGAAAAAGATGCAAGTTTTTCACCCAAAACAATTAGCATGATCAAAATTAGCAATACAAAGACAAAAGAGGGAAAAGTTAATAAAGAGACTGTGGCTCCTGATGTGTCTTGAAATTAGGGGAACATATGATGTCTTTTACTTAGGTTTTATATGTCCTTTTGCATGTCTTTATATGTTTTTTAATGTTAGAACACTGGTTTGAAGGCTTTAAAAGTCAAACTGGCCAAAAGAAGAAAAAGTTAAAGAATTGCCAAAAATGGGGTATCCACAGTCGTGGATTGAAATACGGCACATGAATCCCATTTTGAAAAACTCCAAAGGATGTGCAAAAAGAGAAGTCTATAGAGGTTCAACCTATGAATGAAGATATAAATCATATGCCATATTCACGGTCCCTACATTTGGAGATGAACAGGCTAATTTAAAGACTTATGGTTGTATATATGGATCGTGGATCAACGTATGATCCATAGTTCAATTAATGGCGATAAGCTCAAAAACCCTAAGGCGCAATCGATAGTAGGATTAAAAGGAAACTCACAGCTCGTAGATCAGTTTCATGGCCATAGCTTGGTGATGTCGGCTATGAATTTGAGTTTGTTAGGATTCCAATTTTGAGGACCAGTGTAAATACTTTTCATAGGGTTTTTGTAATAGAGAGTGTCACGTTATTTATAGTTTTTCGAGTTCTAGTTTAACAACTTTTTCTATCTCTAGTTTCTTGAGATTTGTGAAGAACGAAGAACAAAATTATTATTTTCATCTTTTATTCAAAGTAAGTATTATGACATCAATCAATTCTTATTATTAATTTCTTTCAATATGAGTAGCTAAATCTTCTAGTGAGGTTATGAACCCAATAGAAGTGTAACATCCAGTGGCATAGCCAGAAATGTTATCAAAGATGTTCAAATTAATAAAGCAAATTAAAAATAAAAAATAATAAATGGGTGCACTGACAAAAAACTGAAGAATGGGTTCACCAATAAAAAAAAATTCTTTAGATCAAGATTCATTTGCAAGTATCATGTCATTTGTAAGGTAAAACTAACATATCTTACAAAAAACGGGAAGGTATGAAACTGAAAAGTCAATTTAAACAAATATAAAGTAGAAAAGATTTTAATTCAACTCAATAACTTGTTGAAATTGATAAAGTTATAAACCTACATACTCTACTCGAAAAAAACTATAGGTCATTATCTGTGGAATTTTGAACTATGCATTTCTTATATTCGGATATTTTTCAGTTATACAAAAGTATGAATCATTATTAAATAAATAACATTTTTGAAATCACATATCAACTAAAATACTTATTTAGTTCTATTTAATAATCTTCTCAAGTAAAAGGAGAATACTAAGTCCAATTTTTACTAGTTAGTAAGATCGAAAGTTGAATCTGAACTAAAAAATGTTTTTTAACTCAACGTAAAACCTCTGTCTAACCCATGACCGTAAAAGAATATATGAATGGATGAAGGGTTTCGTAGTGCACAAATAAAAGGTTGGGTTGGAAAATTTTTTTAGAAGAAAGTATGTTTGTGTTTGACGAACAAAGGCTTGCTAATAAAAAATGCACAGAAAGAGATGTATGAGCGTGTATCAAACTCGGTATCTCTCGTTAACTTTGAACAACCTTGACCACTGGACCGCCTCTTACTTGTGTGTCAAGGGTGTTTAAATGTAGTATATATCCAAATATAAAGATATTCGACCTAAATATATGATATAATTTTTCGAAGAAGGGTATTCGACTTACCACCCTGCCTTTAGTGTAGCTTCACCCCTGGTAACATTCATAGGTTTCCACATGTTGCATGATTTTTGGAAATTAAGATATTAAACTTCTTCTTGTTTATGTTGATTGGTTGTTGGTTGTAAACATTAAACATGCTCTATAATATCTTATTTCAAGGTGCTAACCCATGTTTAATAGTCTTTCTTAGGGATAATTTGAATTTGTATGAAATAATCAGTCGTTCTTATCTAAATAACTCATATAATTGTGGGAACATCATAATGAGATAAATCATTCAACTCTTGAAAAAGATTGAGTGATAGTATAGAGACTAAGTGCATATCTGGAACACGATTATGTGTAATTGCATGAAAATTGAAGAATGGTGTATTCTATTGAGGGGTCACAACCTTAGTACTTTGATCAAACATTTACAATCCAAAGTAGCACTGCAATTTTAGTTTATAGGAAATCGACTATGCGAATGCTATTGTGCCACCTATGTGAATGTCACCTCTTTCTAGGTGGATGCTAGCATTTACACTGCTCAAGGTTGAGGGGTAGTCTTGTAATTCGATAGATGATTCCCTCTATCATCACAGAAAGAATTTCATAGTTGTGTATATGATGCATAATTAGGTTATTGTTCCTGATGATTTCATGAGACAAAAGGTATTTAAGTACTTTCTCACAGGTGAAAAGAGAATTTGGCTCCATAGTTGTCATAACCCAAATTATTGCCTCGTGCAGGCACCTACTCGATTCTAACTCGATAGGAGAAACCACTTATTACCCAATTATTATTAAGCGGAATTCTTTAAGAAGTTCAATATAATAATCAACTCAAGTGAAACTCATACTCATATATTAAATTATCCTTCAAACATACAAATATTTTGTTTCAGAGGATGCAGAGGATGAAGGAATACCAGTTAAGGAGAATGAGGCGGCACCAGTTCAGAGAGGTGTTGCACCAATTCAGATGTCTTCGGCTATGATTCATAAGGTTTTGATCTTCTTGAGTGGGTTAGCTGGGACTGGGGCTACACCTACAATTCTCGCAGTTCAGCATCTGATAGTGCAGCATGCTACTACTGTAGATCCTCAGATGGATGAGCCTTTAGATATGGGTATCTTGCCGAGATAGGTAGAAGGTCTGCTGATGATCGGAGATAAGCATGATCTATTTTGTAAATTTGTCAAAATGAAGCCTCCAGTCTTCCATGATCTTGAATCCGAGGATGCATACGAGTTTATCATCGACTGCCAGGAGCGACTTCATAAAATATGGATAGTTGAGATGTATGGAGTGGAGTTCTTCACCATCCAGATTCAGGGTGATGCTAAGATGTAGTGGAGAGCCTATGTGGATTGTAGGGCTGTTGGGTCACCTCCATTGACTTGGCATCAGACATATGATTGTAGGGCTGCTGGGTCACCTCCATTGACTTGGCATCAGATAGGAAGAGAGATGAGTTTGCCAGTATCGAACAAGGGAGTTCATCAGTTGCAGCCTATGAGGCTCGGCTCCATTCTCTCTCTCGTTATTCATTGCAGGTGATAAATACTGAGGAGGAATGGATTTACTGTTTTGTTAAAGGGTTGAATACAGGTCTCCTGATTTCAGCTCTACAGATGGTATCCTCCGACAGGTCCTTTCAGGAGGTGATTGAGTTTTTGAAGAGTGTTGAGGGTGTGAAACAGGAAATTTATGTGAAGGGGGAAGCGGAGAAGTCCCGAACAGGGGGCAACTTTAGTAGTTCGTATTCTAGGGGCCAGAGTTCGCAGGGGTACTCTGCACGCCCTATTTATTCAGCGATGCAAGTGTCAGCTGGGGGTCTATTAGGGGCCAGCTAGTCTTCTCCAGATTTTGGTGGTTATCATACTTCTTCTACCTCAGCACAATGACCCACCTTGGACCAAGTTTGTTATGAGTGCAGTGAGGTTGGTCATATTCGGAGGAATTGTCCTGGGTATCAGTAGGATGGTTTGTAATGCCAGTATCAGGCTCCTCGAGCTTTGGCTCCTGCCGATAGAGGAGGTAATGGTTATGGTAGAGGCCATCAACAAGAAGGACGTGGTGGTCACCAAGCAAGTAGGGGTGGAACCAGCCTAATAGAGGGGGTGGCCATGCTGATTGGAGTGGTACTCAGCCCGATAGGGGCGGCACACAGACGGGTGATAGGTCCCATTTCTAAGCTTTTCCAAGAAGGCCAGAGGCCGAGGCATCAGATGCGGTGATCACAGGTAGTATTTATAGCGACCCTCTTGGGAGGATGCCACTTTCAAAATAAAAACAAATACATATCAATAGCGTTTAATAGGACTCTATTTAAGACATATTAATCATCTTTATTTATATAGCTGAATTAGGCCCGTTCGAAAAGAGTGAAAGGTATAATATTTTTACATCTAATAATACATATAATTCCAAGTAAAGACAATATTGGAGTTTTAATTCACGATGGTGGACCTTTCTAAAATGATCGAGCATGTACCTTATGGAAAATCATTTTTGTTTTTGCATTTAAACACAACTGCAGGATCATTTTGTGTATAATCTTCGAACTTTCAAATGCTAAAGAAAAACACTAGTTTATTTCATTACGCAAATTACAAACCAAAATGTGACTTTAATACATTACAAGACCTGTATTTACACACCTCAAAATAGCCAATACGATACCAAATTTAAATTCACAATTCACAGTACTACGATAAAATAAGCCTCCAAAATTTACATATACAAGTGCAACATATGGATCATGTACAAGTCATAAAATTTATATAAAATATAGATGTCTATATGCAAATGTGATCTTCTAAAAGCTCCAAAAAATCTACTTCAAGTGACCATCTTCAATTATTCTCCCGAGCATCGCCTACGATAGAAAATAACTATCATTAAGCACAAAGATTAGTGGTGTATAAAGTTTGGGCTTGGAGTCATAGATTTCTCCAATTTCCTTCTAAATTATTGGCAGTTCAATATAACATATAAATGAAAATCAAGTAAACAAGTATATTACAAGTATCAAAATTGGCATTCAAAGCTCAAGTGTCAAGAAAGTTCATAGAACTATTTCACGAGATATCAAATAATAAATTTCGCCCAATATGTAAGTCATGTCGTCACACCAAGTATAATCCAATATCAAGAAGCGACGAAACCCAGTATCAAGTAGAGCTGAAACCCAATAATCAAGAGAATCAAGAATCATATTAAAAATGGCTTTCTAGTTCGTACTAAATGGATAGTTTTTCATACTTAAGACGAACCACAAATCCAAAGTCAAGATGGCCAAAGATCCAAATCAAGAGGCATGCCGATACAGCGATATAGTCACTGCCACAAGAAGGACAAAGTCCCAATCAAGAATGCAGAATGATCGAGCAATCTGTATAAGTGGGCGAATTAACAAATATCTCACAATAATTCAAAAATACCAATATGATGATATAAGGTCACGAGAAAGCAAACAAAAGTTCTAAGACAATAATCAAGATGCTTCAGCAAGTAATGAGATTATAAGTTTAAGTTTATACGCAAAATTTGGCTTTTTTAGCACATAAATAGTCTTACCACAACTTGACGTGTTCAAATCGTAGACCAACAAGTGTGTCAACTTCTTCAAACAAATTCCTTTAGCTTGCACAAGAGTATAAACACCTTGAATACACAGTCAAATACTCATTTAATATTCAGCAATTTCATCAGGTGAAAATGAACAATATAGACATCAAAAGTGAGCCTAGTTTGTGCAAATTACACCAAATCCTCAAAATAGTAAATCTGGACAGCCTAACGGTCTTGTGTTGTGACTCAGTTTCAAATAGGTAAACGACAAAATCAAGCTTTGTAGTCTTCACAAAAGTTATAGGAATGTGTCTTAAAGTTGCAAAGGGGTAAGAACCATCACCAAATATGTTTAGTACGAAAAGCTATGCTCAAAATACTAAACGTACATAAATGGTTTCTAAATTGGAAAAACTGGTCAGAACTTTTCCTGTGTTGCGTCTCCTTTTTTGACCCCATAAAAGCAAAATCATCTTTTGACATAAACATAAGAGTTATAGATATATGTAATATCTTTCCAAAACATATTTGTTTACTCAAAATAGATTTCTACACAATAAGATATTCTAAAATTACTAACAGTTACACAGTTTCAAAAATGAGTTTGGGTTACTTACCACAAGGGAGTGATTGTCTTGTGTTCTAGCCGAAAGAACAAGTTTTTCTAGGTGATTTTGTGGGAGAATATGATTGAGAGAGAGTTTAGAGGGTTTTCTTAGCCTTACGGAATCAAAATTATAGAGGAGGTGATATATTTTAACACACAAACTAGGATATATATATCATTCAAAAAGGTGGTTGCCCAAATTTAAAGTTGGCTGCCCCAAATGCTAAATATCTCATGTATTTTCTATTATTTATGGAGATAAATATAGTTATAGTAATTTACGTAAATACCCCGATACAATTTCCTAAATACCATCACACTTTAAGGCAAGCAACATTTTAAACGTCGCAAAAATTTGAGTTTAGAAAGCGGGAAGTAGAGATTAATCAATTCT